>CM069609.1:29460124-30060124 GCA_035771175.1 Paratinospora sagittata | reverse complement strand
TACTTTACTAGTTTGAATTCTATCATGCTTAATTTATTAGTTTATTATTTGAATGTGTTATTTATTAATCTTGTTTCATAAGAGTTAACTAAAAAAAGATTACTTTAGAAAATCTTTTAATTTATTTTTACGTTTTTATCTTATTTCGACTTTAACTATTTATTTATTTTGCTTTTTTTCTTTTTTTTTGGTAAAGCATATCCCATAAACTACATAATTTGTTAACTTGTTAAATTATTTTTTAAAATTTATATTGCTATGTTGGTTGATGAAGTTGAAAATAATACATAATTATTAGTGTTTTTTTGTTTTTTATTGATGAAGTAACATCTTTATTACTTCTCTGTCTAATTTCATTGAATTTTGTCGAATTTTATCGAATTTTTGCTCGAATTTTTGCATTTTTTTATTGAAAAACTAAACTTTTGTCGAAGTTTATCGAATTTTGTCGAAGTTTATCGAATTATTTAGCGAATTTTTTCATTTTTTATTTTACATCCCACTTTGCATTTCGATGGTAAAAAACCGAAAAAATTTGCCGAATTTCGGCGAATTTTTAGTCCTTGAGTCAGATAGCTACAATGATTTTTTATTTTTTTCTCAATGTTTGATATCAGCAACGGAAACTTCCAAGAAGCCCTATTTTTACATGACTTCATTTCCCAATTGATGAAACCTCATTTAACTTCCAAATACTGCAATTTCCAGACAAGACTAAATGCAAAATCTTAGTTCTTCTATCTTAGTTTGAGTAACTGATGAGAATCCAGCAGAAATAAATTTGATATCAGAAAAAAAAAAGGTCATACTGATAGAGATGAGCAGCTTTCAACTCTTCCACAGCTTCAGAAGTCTGAGAATCCAAAGCTGCTTGCAAGACATCGATCACCATATCTTTTTCCGTCTCAACCTCACCATCTTCATTCCCAATTCCATCTCTGCACAATCGTTTCGCTCGCACTAACGCTTCTCTTCTTTCCTTCCCAACAGTTACAGCGTGTTGCCGTCTTCGACTCGCTGCCACATTTCCAACTGGAAAAAGCAAATCGCAATATTAACACATTTCGATTGCAACAATCTCAAAACCACAAAAGAAAGAACCCTAGTTACTCGAAATAACTTCGATCACAAATTGATAAGAACTTAATTTAGAAAAGATCAAGAAGAATAGTATAATTCGAGCTTCGTATGTGCGAATACGAACCTGAGGACTTTATGGGATCCCTTCTGTGAGAAAGGGAGGCTTCTTCCGCCATTGAAGTACGGAGTTTGCGAGATAAGCAGTTTCGGAAGTAAATTACTTCAGATATTAAAACGAACTCGGCTACGCGCGAAGGTAGGTTCGGAACTGAGAATACTGGTTCAGATGTTAAGCGAACTCGCTCTCAATCTAAATAACCCTCCTCTTTCAAGCGGGATCGTTGAAGGCGCCTTTTCGTTTGTACATATATATATTGCAGCTGAGTATTTGTTGAACTCAAGTGTTTTTATATTTTTTTTTCTTGTATTTCAATATCGTTAATGCTATTCATATTTTGATTTTTGTCATTCAAATTGTAATTTTGATAATTTCTTTTCATTGGGATTGCCTCCAATGACAAACGAATGATGTGTAGAACGAGACGATTAAAAGGTATGAAACCCAATAATATTTTTTAAAGGTGACTACTAAGTGGTGGAATTGGCCTAAATTTTAAACTCATCTGACCTTTTGGCTACAAATCAACAACTACGAAGCGTGTAACTGTTTTCATTTTTTTCCCATTTACTAAATTATATTTTTACCTATACAATAAGAAGACTTCAAAAGTACCTAATAAAGACGAGAAAGTAAAGGTGCATGATTCAATTACAGTTTTTTATATTCAAAAATATTGAAACATGAAAAACGTGTCTTGTAAGTTTAACTCTAAAAATAATTTCCTAAAATTTACAAAAGAAGTATGTCGAATCACGAACCAAACACAGCCTAAATTTTTTTTTTTTTTTTTTACATCAATTTGGTGATGTAAATAACTGATCAATTTGATATGTTGGTTGAGGCAAGAGTTTATCTCTCAAAAGCATGATTATCTGACATAGAATCATCTAAATATTGAAAGAAGCTCAAACCTACCAACCAAATAAATCACAATGAAAAAGGACTGCCACTTTACTTCAAAGTGTTCGGGGAAGAGAGATTTGTGTAAAAGTTCTAAAGCAAGAATGACTTGTTTCTGTAAAAGTTGAAATCCATAAGACAATCCATAACTTGCACTGAGAAATAGAATCCACATGAAAACTCCAGGATCAAGTTCAGACAATTCAATTATCTAATGACCAAGTTTTCTGGTAATGCTCTGTCTCAAATTAACACATATCTCAGGTGATTGAAAATTTCTGAGGAGTACTCCCCAGCTAGCAATCGAGCATAATCCTTCAACACCTGTTTGCACTACTCGGGAAGGCATCTTACCATGATCCTTCAGCTCCTTTTGTTGGATTCTGGAACGCAGAGAAACCCCAGAAAGTCTTCAAGGAGTACGGTGGATAAATGGTTGTCCCTTCTTCCGTTATCTTTGCTATCTGCAATGTACAGGGCGTCATGTTATGATAACCACAGCACACATTATCATGCTACCACAAAACATAGAACAAAATTCACCAAAAACATTAAGCAGCCATACCAGACTCTTTCATGAACTAATGAAGAATTAACATAATATATATATACAAATACATAAGAAGCCCTGATATAGGACATTTGGGAAGAATTGGGAGCTCCACTCCAACTACGATTCATCATTTTAAGGGCCTCACATAAGAAAAGTACGCTCTTATCACAAAATGGATCAATTGCATAGAGGAAAGACTACATAATACACACATACATACATAAACATATATGTACATACATACATTAATATATATATATTAACTTGGCACAATTCAGACCATCCTGATGGTGGTATACTCATCAAGTCATTCCACAGTTCAATGCCACAGGCTCTCACATCCCTCCCCATCCATCTTCCACCCTTTACTCTCTCTCAAAAGCGTTAACATACAGAAAATGCCAACATGAATGTTGCAACTCCAGCCCCACAAAACTCTTAAACTAAGAGAATTTACATCTGAAATAAAATTTTGAATTTTTATGAAATCATTGTTGGTTTTGTCACAAATGCTTATTTCATTTGCTTGCCCTTACTTAGTTAACCGTTTAGTTACTCCAATTGTACAAACACATCGACTTCCTCAACAAAGTAAAAGGTAAATAATGGAAGAAGTATACCTGTAGCTTGTTGATTGCAGACCTATCACGATAGAGAAGAACAAGCATGCATTTCTCCAGAAGTTTAACAGCATCTTCAAAGCTCAAGTCCTCCTTCCATTCATCCCGGAGAATTGGGCGAGCAAGGTGATTCCCAAATCCAGTTGCTAAATGATTATCCTCATAATGTACACCTATCATGTTGACCTGTATGGTTTCACAATAATTAGGACACTCTATAAATTCAAACCTCAAGAGAAATGTCCTAATTGCTACCATGATCAATGGAGCAAGAAAGTTTAACAAGGAGGAAAAGATTCAGAACAAGATGCAACAATTTAATGTTCAGTATGTGTAGTTACCGTGCCAAGATACTTCTGCCCATTTTTCACTCCACCAAGAACAAGTGAGTTCCAGAGAGGGTTGAATTTGTTTCGCCTGTTATACATCACCCTGGTCAAGTAGTTGTGAACCTCCTTTGGCCCCAAGGAGTTTCCATCATCCCACATATCGTCATATATGCTGCAAATACCAAATGCATAATATCATCAATTAAAAATCCAAATTATACTGCATTTTGCTCAAACTAAAACTGTACTAACAGAATTTCACAAGTAAACTTTGAGTTCCATAGAAGTTGCTTATCAAACATATCTAAAGCATTCTTAATGGTTTCAGTTCCTCATTTGCAAAATGCAAATTCTTTCTAAACAAAATAGCACTTACATGAGCTCATCAAGATAACGCAATATTTCCTGAAAATCACTTATTTCTCCACTCGCACCAAGAAGGGAATGCTTTCCAATAGCTTTCATTCGCTCCACACTCTTGTAGCGCAGAGTTGACCCATAGGAACCTGTCCATCATAAAAAAAATAGAATGGGATGAAAAAGTAGGCCTTTCACAAGTCATAACACATGACAAACAGAGTGAAACTAAGATATGGGTCGGTTGGATGTTTATAATTCACTTGAAGATATCATTCAAATAAGTTTAAGTCAGATTGCACAAGCATATTTCTAAGGTAAACTTTCACTCCTCACTAAAGAAAGGATGACAGCCATAATGGTTTAAACAGTTTATCTAAAAATGTTAGCATTGACAAGGTTCAAAATTCACATGTTAATCAAAATAAAAAGAGAACAAATTATTTAATCATCAGTTGACATGTGTCTGCATCAACAACATACTAAAATTTAATAACATCCTACTCAAATGATGACCGATAGCTTTCACAAAGCATATTTTTTTTTTATGGAGGCAGTTTAGACATTATTGACATGTAAACAGTGTGTGCTAGGAGATGAGTGCAAAACTACAAAGAAATATTCTCAAAAAATACATGAGATATAACTTACAAGGAGCTTCAATCGAAAATGTACATAAAAAAGTGATTTACGATGCATAGCAAACATGCCCAGACGGTCACTCAATAGTAGGGCAAGAGATGGGCTCTAACCAAGATATATGCAGATATTTAATTACAAAGCTTAAAAAGATATTATAATCCGTGCCTTAAATGGTCATAAAGTGCAACAACAAGTCAGCTGTCAAAATTTGGGTGTACAATACAGAGATACATTAGTGGAATGAGGACATGGTCTTGCAGATAAGTGCATTCACTTTTCTGACATTCTTCTTTCACTCCCAAATGTTGTTGATATCTCTCTAGCCCAAAGGGGTAACCAGCAGATCTCAAAGCTGTTCATTGTTGACATTTGATTGCGAAGAAGTTTGCATATCTACAGATTTCGTTTGTGCGTCTGTGACTCCCCTGGTACTACTCATTCAACTCTTTTTCCCCTATTTCTCTTATGGGGCTATCTTTGGCAAGTAACTAATAACCTACGCTTGCGAGGTAATTTTTCTAGGCCAACTTCATTGCACTAATGTCAACTTTGTTATAAATTTATAATCTTGACCTAGAGTGACTAGAGGAAAACGTCACACAAGGGTCACCCTACCTCATAAGGTTCATCAAGAATTCAAGATAGATCATGTTGTTTCTCCTTCTCTCTGATAAGACACACCAGAGGAAAGTGACGTCATGATTCATGATCAAGATTTAGGGTTCTCTTCATATATTGTTTCCCTTTTTCTCACTCAAGTTATTTATATACGGCTAAATCAAATAAATCAAAAAAGAGGAGCAAAATTTCCTAGTATGACAACTAATATTTTAACAAATGAAATATAACAACAACAATAAGAATAATAATGAAATCTAATTGAGGCACCAGTTTTTCTTGTAAGAAATAAATCTCTTACATCTGAGGCCAATTGTACAAAGCACGCATAATGGCATTCCATATTGCTCCAAAATATAACTAACTCCCATGGGATCCTAATAATCTATTATTTATGCACATTGGAAACAAAACATAACTAGGAAGAATGCGGTAGTGGAAACAAGATCTAGCAACTGACCTCCCATATCAGCAGCCATGAGAATTCCATCTTTGTATTTGACGCCTATCACCGATGTACCAGTCACATAAGGGTACCTAGTCAGCAAAATCTCAGGTTCGTAAGACCCATACCAGAATCTTGTAACACAAATTATTCTTTGTAACTAACAAAAATCATCTCCAACATCAAGTAACTAGCTCAAGAATCGATTAGGTAGTCAAAGGCGCGCAAGGGGAAGAAAACAAAAGAAAACGATAAAACAACCGAAAAACTTAAGCGAGTTCAAAAATCAAGCAATTAATGCCCTAGGTCTTAGAATTCTAGTACTATGCTCCGTTGGCTGGAAATGAGTTTCTAATTGTTCTTGGAGGAGAAACAGGTTAGATAGATGGGATTGATCGGTACTTACAGCGTTCGCTGAGAATCGTTTTCTTGGCTCATTAAACCTTCAACTGACTGCAAAGACACGCGAAACAATGATTAAGAAAACGTTCCCGGTAAATTTGTGTTGGTAATTAAAAAAAGTTGCGAAGAAGATCGAGTGCCATACTTACAGTCATTTTCAGGATCGAATATGCAAGAGAAGAGAGTGAAGAGACTTGAGGAAATGAGATCCGTAGCGGGGTGGAAGTACAGAAGAGAAGCACTGAACAAAGAACAGTTGCAGCAATCTCGGGTTCGGCTTGACGTAAAAAACGAGCTTTCCTTGGGCACAAGAAACCGTTGATACGTGGGCATTAATGGGCCGGGTATGTGTTAGCTAGCTTTCCTTGGGTTCGACTCGACTTCATTTCTATATCTTGTGGCAGCAACATATTGAGTAGGGGTAAGTAACCCGATCCGACTAGATCTGACCTATTTTAGATCGGGTCTGATCAGATCAGATTTGGTTGATATGTCGGGTTAGTCGAGTTAATTTTTTAGCAATTTGACCTGACCCGACCTCTTAAAATATATATATATATATATATATGTATGTATGTATGAATGTATATATAATAAAAATACTAAAAAATTATTACATACAACGTCTCTAAGGCTCATAATCTTTAACTATTTTTCTTGAGTTGTTGGGTTTTATAGTAAGAAAAATAGGATAAGATGCGTGTTTGAGACAAAGAGAAAAGTTCTTATTTTAGAACCATATTGTTTGTTGGAAGAATGAGAAACTCTCCTTCTTTATAAAAATTCATCAACTCTCTATTCATTCTCATTTTCATAAATCAAGTTTAAGAGTAGCGTGGCTTATACATATATGAATTCTCCCAAAAAAAAGAAATCTCATCTTCTAAAGCTTAAATAACAATTTTATAAGTTGGATACATGATAATCTAACATATTTTATTATTAATATAAACTTAAATAGTAGTTATTAAACTTTAAAAAAAATTAAACTATTTAATGGGGCCTTACCCGACCGACTCGACTCGACTTGACCTTAGGTCAGGTGGCATCGGGTCCAACCCGCTACCACCCGACCTCATCGGGTCGGGTGGATTAGGAGGTAAAAATCCGACCCGACCTGACCCGATTTCACCCCTAATATTGAGAATGATGAGCTGAGTGGGTAGGCAGGTCGGTGTGCTGAGATTGAAACCCAACAAAGATCAAGTAATTTGAACATTTATGCGTAGGGTGTCAACCGTTCGATTTAGATCAATGTGCTGAGATCGAAACCCAACAAAGATCAAGTAATTTGAACATTTATACGTGAGATGTCAACCGTTCGATTTAAGTCGGTTTGATGCTCAGACGATTAAATATAATCGGGTTTGGTTCAATTCAGGTTAAATAGTTTAATATATATTTAATAAATTTAAAAATAATCTTTACTATATAAGATAATTATATAATTTTTAGGATAATGTTTACATCATAAAAGAATATTAGACATTAAAAAATAAATGAGAATATTTTTTCTTTTACAATCAGTTCGGTTCGATTTAGATCAATTTTTAAAACTTCAAACCATAACTCAAACTAAATCTATCATGTTATATTTTTTTTAAACATAACCTAAACCGAACTTATTAAAAAATAAAATCAAACACACCCGTTCAGTTTAATTTTACGATTTGACCCAATCCGTTTACACCCTGACGCCGGATCAACTAAAACTCTACTAAAAGTTGCTTCATACCATGAAGCATACTTTCGTCTTCTTATAAACCCTTCCTTTAATTGTATGGATGTGAATCTAATTTATTCACTGCCAATCTTGTCTCCTATGCTATGCGTGCATTATTCTGGAAAAATATTTAGTAACATACGTTGAAAATATTGATTAATATGTATTTAAAATTGGTCAACTTTTTCAACATTGAGTTAATGACGTTAAAATGACCATCTAAAAATTCATTTTAATTTATTGGAAAAGTATATTCTAGAACGTGTTAGAGAATGAATTTTTAAAATTAAATAAAAATAAGACTGTTAAGTGTATTTTTAATAATTTTTTTCCTTGGATAACATCAAGACAAAGCTAACACATTTGTATTATTTAAAAATAAAAAATAAAAAATAAAAAGCTAATACATTTGTTATTTATTTTACAATTGTTAGTTTAAAACAAAATATATAAAAGAGTTTTCAAACTAGTCAATGGTGCATAATGACCGCTATAAATTAAAAATCCACTTGTCTCTCACTCGAAGAAGCTAAAAATAAAAAATAATGAATCTGAAACAATATAAATTGATCATATATCACTGCATATAGTTTTATTTAAGTTATATAACATAGATCATTTAACTAACAATAAGCCTTTTATAAAAAAATAGACGACCATTTGCACTGCGTCTCTCAATGTTTGAATTATCTCATTAATGACTTACAAAAAAGTAAAATTCAACAAGAGAAATTACCATGGTGTTGTCGGTTTGATTTAGTTCTATTTAGTGATCAAACTAAAAGTTTGAAACCGGACTAAACAAAGTCGATTTGGTTCGATTTAGATTAATCCATTTGGACCTTTTAACCTATAATAATATTTATATTTAAATTTAATAAATATTTATTTATGACGTAATAGGTTTAGTTTGAATTGGTTCAGTTTTTTTATTATAAAATTTTAACCAAAACCAAGCATGTAAAAAATCGAATCAAATCCAGCCAAATTCATCAATCTAATTCAGTTCACGATTTTAACTAAACTACTTGCACCCCTAAAAATTATATATATATATTTTGGGTACATAGAAGTTAAAATACTAAACTCGACAGTAAACGTGCCGGTACTTTTCGTTATTTATGTTTGTCTAATTTATGTTATACACATCTTGAGGTGTATATAATAAAATAATTCAATGAACGTGAATATGTAGTTGCATTATAATTACATTATTTTATAGTTAGATTAACATTTTATTTTCTTTTTTTTGGTTATCGGGATTCCGGCACTTAGGTTGTGTCCTCGTTATGTTTTGTAGCAAGTCTAATCAACTTTGACTCAAGGTTAATATCGAGCACCGAAACGGGGACCTTTCCCAATAGGACATTCCTTTTTTTATTATTAGAAGTTTGAAGTTACAAGAAGACGAGCTAGCGTTATTAAGAAACGTGTAATATTGATGGTCTCCTCATCAATCTTGTATTACTTATCTTAAATGTGAATAGCAACAATTTTTTTTCTTGATTGGTGCATCAGATAAGCTATACTTTTCACTTTTTACCAACAAGGGGTTGGTTCACTGGTTTGAGAAGTAAATTATGATATACGGTTGATGGACTCATTACGAATTCGAGCTTGCCCTCATCTATCTCTGCTGGGAGAGGTGCTCTTGCCCCAACAAATCTTTAAATTCAGAAGGATTAGTCTCATTCCAAAAGAGATGAGGACACCTGCAGGTGTGGGAAAATCTGTTGACTATGTGGTGCCAATATTCACTGATAATAACTTTCAAAATAATCAATTAGATTAGTCTCTAGTCTGAGTGATGGAGTCATAATGGTTTCGCTTAAATACCACTATTTTAAAATAACAAGTTATCTCTAATTCACTATTTTAAGGTATTAGGGACAAGACTTAAACTAAATCAATTATAATTTCAGTAGAGTAATGACGTAGACTGAGGCTAGAGTGTAACTCTATCTTCTTAAAACAATTATGTCCTGCTTAGATGCTCACGGTGTATGACACTTGTCTCCATGATACAACAATCTTCTTCTAATGACAACAATACTTCAACTCACACGAATAATTGAACTAAAAATTGGTTGTACTCACTCACAAAAAAATGCTAAAAGCAGAGAAGAGAGAAAATAAGAAAATTCAAATATTTTGGAATTTTTTGTGATGATTTTTCTGAGTTGTGGATGACTTTTTTTATAGGCAAATCGTGGTTGTACGCGGTGCCTGTTTCTGCACTGTTGGATCGCCTCTAGATATAATATGACGAATTTGATTGACGCACCCGATCATACACTGTTGGATCGTATCCGATCTATTTAGGCGCAATCTAACCGCTCCGCTCGTGGCAACCGATCCTGCACCATTGGATCGTGGTTGATCCAATTGGACGCGATCTGACGGTTCTGATCAACACATTCGATCCCCTACCGTCGAATCTTTGTACATCGCATCTAAATAGATAATTACATTCATCGTATCTGGACGCCCCAGATTTGATCTTCCACGTACACATCTCATCCGTCCGATTTGTCTCAATTTCTTAAAACAAAAAGCTTTCTAGCTCCTCGCTACGATGCGTACCTACGAAGTGTTGTGCGTGAGTGTCGTGTGCACGAGAGAGCATCACCCCTGAGACTTTCTTGTTTGTGTTTTAGCTGAAATTCAAGTGTAGTATTATAGCTATACTTATAAGTGAATATTTAGAATTCTATCTTTCTCATATGAGACAAAAAAATTATTTCTAAATTTCATCACTTTACACATATTAAGTAGGCTACTTTAGACTCAATTTTACATTCACATATAATGAGTATAGCTAAATATTTTTTTATTCTTAATCTTTATATATCAAAGATTAATAATCAACTTGGACCTACCCAAAATCACTTGTGGATCACACTTTAATATTTAGCTGAAAATGGTAAAAAATCATGTTTTATTTACCCATTTTTCAACAAAATCGGTACAAAAAAAAAGAAAAAAAGAAATACAACAAATATTAAAGTTTTTTTTTAATATATATATATATTTTGTTGACCGAGTTTTCAGCATTCAAAATGTGTCTTTCTCAGCTTCGCAGCGAAATTAATCCTCCTAAGCTTGAGAGATTTAGCGGACATTTAGCGAATTTTTCTATTACAACTAGAATATATCTGAGGTAGGGCTTAAACTCGTGATAAGTCCTTTAACCTATTTTAATACTTGCTCCGTTACTAACCAACCATCCATTGGTTGGTGATACCGATACATATTACAGACAGACTTATCATCTATTATTTGTCTAACCTATTTATTTATTTTGGAACCTCTTTCAAATATTTCAAAACGAGGCATAAGAAAGTAATGATGTTACGTGACAAATTTTGGAATGAATCGACATGAGGCCCGCTCTACACTTGTGCAAATTTGGAAGCTCGCCTATTAAAAATTAAAGAGATAGGCCGTCAGACAAAAGGAGAGTACCCAAAAAAAAAAAAAAAGAAAATATAAAAAAAATTTCCCTGCCAAACGATCGGGCACATCGTAATGGAAGAGCCTTCTTCCTAAACCGAAACGGTTTAAAAACTTAACCACGGTTAACAGAAACGACACGTGGCAACGAACAAGGAGGGTTGCTCAGTTTCTGATCTGCGCCGCGTGCGTTACAAAAGTCGGAGATTTTGTGTACACGTGGCTCAATACGGTGGCTGCAAACAGTTAGCGTAAGCAATGACGCGAGCAGGAAGGCAATGTACGGCTGCAAAACGATGCGTGTATTGCGTAGTTGGAAGCAGAAGAAGTTTGGAGAAAAAGCATCGGTGAAGACGAAAAGCACCGGAAAATACCCCGGACGTCTCTGCTGGTTCTCAACCAGATTGCAATTACCGTGATACGTCCGCACCTGATTGAAGTTTTGGAGATGAGAGTTGTCGTTTCTGATGCATTTCGGTCGACAAAGAAGAATAAGAAAATTCGGATGATCGAAGAGAGAAAAATCGGCTTGAAGAGCATTGTTATTACAGTGGTAGAGCCCTAGCGAATTTCACTGGTTCAGCTGCGTGATACGTTCTTCCATCGTGATTCGTAATATTCTCGAAGCGTTAATTCTATCGCTACTGATTCTTCGGTACGTTTATAAAATCGTCTTATTTTTTCAGTATTAATTGATTGTTGTTTGTTGTAATTGTGTTTCCATTTGATGTTATTTGGAGTTTTGGACGAGACTGATCGCTTTTGTTTGGTGTTTTTGTCTGAGACTGTCATTTTTAGTTTGTTAAGTTTGATAATTAATTCGTGGTTCTTTTTTGATTACTTCCATCACTCGTTTGACCTAATTTGCATAAGATTGCTCCGTGTTCGTTATTTTTAGTTTGTATTGTCTACTGAAAGTTTCTGTTGATCGATAATTGGCAGATTTTGTTCTTGGATTCCGGGGAGGATGGATTTGGTGTCCAGGTGTAAGGTATTTACTATAATTCGGTATTTTTTTTAGTTTTATTATACGTGATTTCATTCGTGATTTTCTGCTATTTTAAAATTGGTGACGTATAATGCGTTTCTGTTGTTTTCATGCAAATTTTGATGTACGGTGTCCTCTTCACGTTCAGTGCCATCTACTTGTTTACTACTGTTTTGCTTTTTGTTTTTTTTTTCATCTTTTAATCTCTATTTATGTGTTATAGCTTGGTGAAATGAGCATGTAAATAAAGTTGTGGACACAACATCCTTAACATTCCCACTTTACTTGGTTGGCCTCAATTTTGTGGATTCTCAAATGTTGAAGAACTAATGGTGATTATGAGATTTAAGATCAGTTACAAGTCAGTTATGTATGCCAATAAAAATTACAGTTCTGTATGTTTTACAGCTAAAAAACACATCCTATTTTGATATTGCAACTTGGTCTTGGGTCTAATTACTAATCCATTCATCAACCAAATTGTGACATTTTGATTTTGGTGTGGGGTTCTAGTTAAAAGTCATGGGATGGTGGATGAAATTTGCACCGTTTGCATTTTTAAGGTGGTTAATGACCTCAGTATGTGAAGATAATTCTCCTATTTTATCATTGATGAACTCCAAGTACAAGTAGTAAGTTTTCTCACTTCCCTAAGAGGAGAACAATCTTATAAGAATTATTAAAGACCCTCCTATTACACTCCAATTATAGGGACCAAATTGTAGCAAAAGCTGCTATTTATTTTTCGGATATATATAACTCTATCTGAATCTCAAACCAAACAGGGCATGTTCTTTTATCCTTGTAATCACCTTATATGTACCGCATCTGAATTATAAAAGAGGAAAGAATCAAATATAATCTATATAATCATTGATGCTTATTCATGTCGTCATGCCCATTCATCTCCATGTTACACATGTTTAATATTAATGTTCTCTAAAGTAATTGTGTGGCGACTCCACACCCTGGACCACCATCCCCCGCGGGACAGCGTGCGGAATGCTAGGGCGGGACGCTTGGCGTAGGCATCACCAACTATCCCACATCATCAATTAGGATGGTTGAGACCTTGTAAGCCTTATCACAACACCTAAACATTAATATCATACGAATAACCTGTATGTACCTGTAATAGTTCTTATATCCACCAGTATTAGACACAAATAATTAACATCCTCAATGTAAAACAAGGTACCATCTCATTCCAAAATAAAATCGAAGTCCATCATGAATACGTTCATCAGTATCTAGGGTTCATCATACATAAACCCATCAAAGTAAGTTCAAGGCCCCAAGGCCATCATCATAGGATCATACAATCATCCTCACCATCTAATTATACATGTGAGTTAAGTGTGATAAATATACATATGTATCAAAATATACAAGACATATACATATGCATTTACAATCATCCACAACATATAAGAAAACACTCTCCACACTCACATCCAAAACCTATGCTTTGATGGGGACTAGGTCCTCAAGCGATGACAACGCCCTTTCCTTTATCTGTAGGACCTGAAAGAGGAGATAGAGTGAGCCAGCTATGCCCAGTGAATAATGTTTATATATGCCATCAATTATACATCCACATAAAATCCATGTATGCATGAATGATGCTCATGAGTATACAAAGCATATAACTAAATAATGTATCAAGCATCCATAATATCTTCATGCAAGGCAAATCCATTTACATATCCTTATTCTAGTCCGAACCATTGCTAGGTAGACCTATGAAACAGTCCTACCATGGCGGGGTGTTGCAAGCACCTTGCAGCCAATTGGGATACCACATGATATAGAACATTCAAATCCCACCTATGGAAGGTCCTACCATACCTCTAGAGCATTTAGCTTTGCTCTACCGCTTGTAAGGGGGTTCTCTTGAAAAGAGCATTCCCCAACTTACGCGGTGTACTCTAGACAGTCAAGGCATACCAACCCATAGGGTTTTCACACAGGTAAGTTCCATAAATATCATTCCATGATTTCCAATATACACATATAATTTGAATATGATGACATAAAGGATAAACATAAACAATATCTACTCACAACTAAGCCAAGCAAGAGCAACTATCCACACACGGGATCCAATTCCAAACACAATCCAATCAAGATCCTGTAAGGCACAATCATTTATACTTACATCAATTACCATGATCAACAACATAAATAACGTACGCCAATCATGCCTAATCCCCCAACATAGTCAATTAGGCCATAAACCATTTAATCCCATCAAGAATCTCAATTCCCATGCTTAATTCATTAATCCGTCATCAATTCATAAAACCCAAACATTAGGCATCAACTATGCCAAAATGTATAATCAACCCAACACTTAGGCCTAGGTCATAACATGTCCAACATAGGTCAATCATGACATGAATCGACCCAATTCATGTCCAATTACACATAATTCACCACAATTTAACAATCCTAAATCAATTAGCATCAAAAGCTCCAAATTGGGTAATTCTCTACGATAGGGCACAGGGTCAAAATGAACTAAGCACAAACAACATGGGGATTCTCAAATTAACACCATGAACCATCTAAACATGCTAACTTATTCAACACAAGTCACATGCACCCACATTGGCAAACCCTAGGTCCAATTTTTAGGTTAAGGTCATTTACATGGAGCACCCACAATTTCTCATAAAAAATTGGGGAGATTGCTCATTGGGTTCCAAATCATCCTAGGAACCCAAATCCTAAGCATGCATTTTAGTTCATAGGGTTTCCATGGAAACCCTAACCTCATGTAACATCAAAACCAAGTTCTAGAGTGTGAAAATACTCAATGGGTGTGGGTCTTGGTCTAGTGAGCTTATTTTCACCTTTTCCAAGCTCATACAAGCATATGCAAGCCAAGCCTAGGCTAGGGACACTCCCAAACCGCCACCCATAGCATCTCATAGATCAAAATAGAGCTCACTACCATGATCCAAGGAGAATTTGTGAAAGAGGAAGGTAAATCACACTTACCTTGGAAGAGATTGAGCAAGAACCACCAAGAATCCCCAAGTTTCTCTCCTCCTCTCTTTCCTATTCTTTCCCCTCTCTCAAGTGCTCAATGTGTGAAATGAGAGGCAAATGAGGGTATACATGATCTAATACACGAGTGGAGCCCACACAACAAATCTCCCATTTTTGAAGTTGCCTAGGTGGAAAGCGTTCCAAGGCCAAGGAACGCGTTCCACGGCCTCTCCCAGGCCGGGAACCTCTCGGCCACTGTGGAACACGTTCCTCACCTGGAGGAACGGGTTCCAGGGCCTTGTCTCTAGGGGTGTCAATATGGGCCGCCCAGCCCGACCCTAACCTTACAAGCCCAACAAAAAAATTGGGCTGGGCTAGCCCGACCCATTATTAAATCGGCCTGGGCTAGGCTGAGCTGGGCCAATTTGTTAAATCACTAACCTAGCCCTACCCATAACCCGTTAAAAATCTAAAATGGGTTGGGTTGGGCTTCACCCATGGGCCAAATAAACAGGTCGAATGAGCTAGAATTACGGACCAAGACGAGATTGACTAATTAAATTGAACAAAATCTGGCATTGTATTAAATGTTTGATTATGCCCTAACTTTTGTATATATTTTTGAAACATATCAACCAAAGAATGTTTAATATCTTTCATGTCAATAAGAGTTATATCACAATACATCATCTTAAAACCTCTTCTAAAATTGTTAATTTATAACGAGGATCCATTGAAGTAGCCAAACAAAAAATATATATATTAGAAATATTTTAGAAAATGAGGATATATATTAGAATTTTTCTTAATTAAGATTTCTAAAAGTCCTTATTATAAGTAAGGAAATATTTTAGAAAATGAGAAAATATTTTGTTTTTGGTTTTTTTCTAATTTTTAAGTTTAAAACTACTTAATTTAAATAATGGAAGATTACAAAAACTTTATTAAAAAATAAAAATAAAAAAAAAGCTAATGGATTTTAGTTAATTTATATGAGTTGATATGTATATATATATTCTTTTTTATAGTAATGAGGAGTTTGTTTCTAAAATTATTTAATAATTTAATAAAAAAGATTTAAAATATTTCTTAGAATGTATGCAAATTTTTTATTTTATTTTATTTATTTATAATGAGGATTTATAAGTGTATAAGTATGCATTATTCATAAATAAAAATTGCTATTTAGAATTTTTATTTAATGAAAGATATATAAAGGTTAAAAAATTAACTATTTAGATTGGGCTGCGGGCCTAGCCCGAACAATATTATATTGGGTTGTTGGGTCGGGCCGTGGGCCTAGCCCGAACAACATTATATTTGGTTGTTGGGCCGGGCTGTTCGGGCGGTCTGAGTTTCAAGGGGTTACCCCAACTCGCCCGCTCTATTATAGCTGGGGGGTTGGGCAAGCCCAACATTTAAGTCGGGCTTGGGCTTGGGCTGGGCGGGCTGGTTCGGGCCAAGCCTGTGTGTTGTAGCCCGAATTGACACCCCTACTTGTCTCCCTGATTTTGACTTTTATCGACCCCGAACGAACCTTCGATTGTTCCGACACTTTGCACACTCAATGTACACTATAACAACATGTTAAAACACGCACACATAGCACTAAACAAGCAACACAACACGTAACATACACACATCACATCAACACAAGCACATAAAGTTGGACACTTAACAATTGGGATACGGGCTAATCGGACGAAATTTCAGGGCGTTACAAATTGACTAGTAGAGTAATAATCTCTGTAAAGAATTTCTCATGGATTTTTCATTCAATAAATTGGATTGGCTAAGCCTATTTGTTAAAAAAGAAGTTTCAATGGATTCAAATTTGTGCCATTAAGTTTATCGAAAGCATATTTCCCCGGGATAATGAGTTTTCTTACTATTTTGTTTGGTTGCTCTTAGTCTTGAAATTGATAGACGAAGAATCAATGTTGGCTATGCATGGACAAATGTAAATATGAAAAGTCAATTAACCGTAAATTATTTTTTGTACTTATTAGTTATGGTATGTGCATAAATTGATTGCATGCTTTCTAGAGATCTATGTTATCGAAGTGATAAAGGCAATTGAAGTGTGTGTGTGTGTGTCCCCCCCCCCCCCCCCCCCCCCCCCCCCCCCCCCCCTTTTCCGGACAGTAGAGTGGCTATATCTTTACTATATTGTTTAGAGAATAGTGCTGTTGTTGCTTTCGCATGATCAAGCATACTAAGCTTGTTGATGTGTATATATGCTAAAACTACTTGTCGTCCTTTTGTAGGATAAGTTGGCATATTTTCGAATAAAAGAGCTCAAGGATGTACTTACTGAGCTATGTCTTGCAAGGCAAGGAAAGAAGCAGGTATGCTACTACAGGTTATGTTACATTATATCCTTAGGGTCTGTTTGGTGCAAGTGCAACTTTTTCTTATAGCTTATAGCTTTTGTGAAAGTGTGTGCTTGCTTATATAGAAGTTGTTGAAACTATTTGGCAAAACACTTAATAAATATTTTTTGTGCTATAATGTTTGTAAAACTACTCGAATCGCAATAACATACGAAGCCAAAAGGTGTTTTTCCCAATCCATGAAAATTGCTTATTTTAAGCAGAAGGTTTACCTACCAATTACCGAATGGGCGTAAAAAATGATAGTTTGAAAAAAGCCAATCAATATTTTTATGGTCCAACCAAACGAGCATTAATTTGAGAACTTCTTTATGAGTGATTTAATTCTTTTTGATCTATTCTATGATTTAATGCCATTGTTTCATTTTCTTGTTTTAAATATTCTGTTAAATTCATCTATGGAGTGGTTAACCCTTTTTGTGAAGCTTGAAACATCACCATAGCTTCTTATCAATGTGAGATGGCACTTTGCACCGAGGGGCACTTGCAGGTGTATACGAATATATGTTTTGTTTCATATTTTTATTTTTAAAGAGAAAATTATTACAGAGATAAAATAATGAGAGATGGCTAAGCATAGTTGGAATTTACAAGCATAAAAAATATTTTGAATATTTGGTAAAACTTCCTTGATAGAAAGCACATAAAAAAAAAAAAAAAACTAGTAATGAGATCTAGACTGGTACTTTGGGTAGCTACCTTGTTTGGCATCTGTACGACAAGTCTATTGCTGTGTAGAGAGACTTGCAACTTCATGATAGCTTGGTTTTGATGAGGTTCTTAATTGGATGATTGTAGCCATGAAACTACAAATATTGGCTAAAAAGGAAGAACAATGAGATTACTCTGAAATTATCATTATATTCTTATACATTTCAACGTTAGCATTTGCGACAATGACATCTGCACTAGTATCAATACCTCTTGAAGTTTGTTTAGTCCATTAGTTGTTCAGCAATCTGTGGAGTATTATGAGTACCGTGTTTATTCAATATCTTGTCATAGCATATTGCAGTGGACTTGCAAAACTTTAGCCATTGATATTTGATGGCGCGTCACTAATCAAAGTATTGTCTATTTGCTTCTTAGCGGGAACAACAAGGATGGGATGATTGCTCGGTCATTTGTTGAATTAAGAATTGCAATTGGTGAAGTTCCTAGCTCATAATTGATTAATCCAATCATTCAACTCAAAAGAGTAAATGCTGATGTAGCGAAGCATGCCTCATGTAAGGCCCTAGAAATAATTGGATGGCATCCATACTTTTGCAAAGGTTTTGGACATCTTCCAATACATCATGACTAGCAAGTTTACATAAGCATTTACATGGTTGGGATCAATCAGCTCAAATAAACCATGGTATAACAATAGTTTGAGCAATGCCACCAGATAGATTTCCAATCAAAATGCAGCTGAGTACATCATGATTAGATGAAAACCAATCCCACAAAAGTTATTGTGGTTCACGAAGGTAAAGGAAGGCGAAAGAGAAGAAACCATGTAGGCAAAGATATTTCAGACAGAGCCGCAATGAAGGAAAATGACAAAGAGAGAGAAAGACAAGGGCAAGAGGCTGAAGCAATTGTAGAGGTTCCAAGAGAGCGTGCGGATAGAGATAGAAAGACCTAGAGGCATAGATAGAAGGTTGAGAGAGAGACTGAGGGTTTAAATTGTGGAGAGAGAGGGAGAAATTTAACAAGAATAGATAGAGAGAGCAAGATGCAGAGATCTTGGTGAGATTTGCTAGTGGTAGTGCATATGCAACTGACACTCTTGTTGTGTTATGAAATTGTCAATGATTGTTGTGACAAGAATCGCAATGGTGATAGCTGTTTCAAGTTTCAGCATATTTAGTTGTCTACACATCATGATGAAAATGACAAGGAAAGTGAGGGAAGAAGAGAAAGAAGAATTGTAGGGAAGTGGGGAAGAAAGGGCATAGATATTAGAAACAAATAGGCAAAGACGATCATGAGAGCGAGAGGGTGAGATAGATAGAGAGGGCGATGGAGTTTGGGAGAGTGGATTAGAGAGGGTGTGAGAGACTAAGAGCGTGAGAAAGACCAGAGAGATTAACAAAGATAGTTGCGGCTTATGTACACTCTTGAACCAAGGTGATGAGAGTACTATGAGTCTATGACAACTAGCAATATAGGGCACCGACCCACCAATTAGCACAGCAACTATCACTCTTTGAGTTGCAACAACCTCTTTCATGTAGTGGCACGAAACAAATTTGACTGTCAATTTACTTCCTAAACGACAATTGTAAGGGTATTGTAGTGGTAGTGTTTATCGATCTCTATTGGAAGATAAGGGTTGAGTTAGTTCTTTGTTTCAATTATAAGTTGTTTTACTAGCGTCCAAGAATGAAATCTAGAGATAGAATGATTGGGAGAGATACTTTGTAGGATCAAGAACATAACAAGAAGAGATGAAGGAAAGAAGAAAGTGGAAGTGTTCAGACAAAGAGAGTGACAAAGCTAAGGGAAGGTGATGATCGAGAGGCTTGTCCACCAAGTCGATGTAAACGGAGAAGATTAGAATGTGACAGAAGTAATAATCAATATTTTTCCATTCAATCATTCATGCCTTAAACTTTACACTACCCTTTACTTACAAAGATGCATATTGTCTAGTTCGATTTCTGCTACAATTTAGAAACTAACATATACTCAATTATAAAATTAGAATCTTGCTAAAACACCACTCTCGTAATAAAGATAAATTATGTTAATAAAATAATTAAAATTCCATTAAACCTTAATATTATCATCATTATTTTTCAATGCTTGCATTTTGCATTGGTCTCCATCTCATTATAATCCTTCCATTCATATGTTCTATTATTTTTGTTGTGGAGAAGAGCAAAATCTGTGGGATTTATTTCCTTTAAAGAAAGATGATAATTTTAATAGTCGTTTTATTTAGCAGTTACTAAAATTGTAATAATAGCTATATGTGTGCATAGCCCTGTATGTCTATATACATGGTGTCCCTCCATTAAGACATAATTAAGAATAAGAAAATATTCTCTCTCTTCTCCCGTGGACGTAGGCCTTAGAGTCGAACCACGTTACATCTTTGTGTCTTTTATTATTTTATTTTTGCAACATTGTATCAGAGCTTTAGGCTCGTACAACTGGAAAATATTTTTCTTTTCGACCTTCATTGTCGAATTTTTTTTCAGCCTTTATTGCCGGAACCTTCCTTGTTGGTCTTCATCGCCATTAAACGTGTTGTTGATTGGTGTGTGTGTCTTCATCACTGCAATCGCAACATCTTTGCTGTTGAACTGCTGCTCGTGGCCATTGTCACTACCGATGCAGTTGTTTCGCACACCCATTGCCGCTGCTGTCAGAACTTGCACACCCATTGCCGTTGTTGTCAGAAACCTTTGACGTTGCTGATCTCTACCAGTGGTGTGTTTTACCACCATTGATCCACTGATGCTGCGTTGCCGCATGTTCGTCGCTTGTCTTCGTTGTTGTCGTTGCCGTGGTACACCCTTGTTGCCGTTGCTGTATCATCGTCTTCGTCTTCATTGTTGCCGTTGTAAACCTTACTGTGGTATCAGTAACGCATCACCGTCTTCGTCTTCTTCTTCTTCTTCATCACCATCAACGCGATCTTCTTGTACCAGAGTAGAATCTCGCTTTCGACGCTGCCTGCCGTTGTTTAGTGAAGCCCGCCGACAACGTCTTCTTCCTCTTCTCCTCTTCCGTTGCATTCGGTCGCAGATCTAGAGGCAAAAACTTCTTGTTTTTATAAGCATCCCTCAGAGCCGCTTTCTGCTTTTGCGAAATCACGGTCAACACCTGCGCAATCGAAAGCCTCACAACCTTTATCTTGGAGAGCTTGTTCGGAGCTCCACCGGTGACCTTGGCGACACGGAGCAAAGGGAGCTCCGCCTTCAGATTCTTCAACTGGTTCAACAGCTCCACCTTCGTTTTTCTTCTGAGATCGTGAACCTTGAATCTTGCCATTGCTTCACGTCGCTTCGGCTCCCTTCTCCTCTTTTCTTCGTCTGCAACTGCACCCTAAAAAAAAAAAAAAAAGGTGAAAAGAAAAATGTCGGTTACTTCCGAAACGGTGCAGACTGAAGAAGCAGTTGACAAAACAGAGAAAGGAGAACTACCAAACATTTAGGCAACATACAGACTTGATGGAAAGAATTATTTGAAGTGGTCTCAGCTGGTGCGTACTTTTCTTAAGGGCAAAGGGAAATTAAGTCATCTTTTGGGCACTGGACCTACACCTGGGGATCCTAAGTTTATAGCGTGGGATAACGAAGATGCTTCTATAATGGCGTGGCTATGGAATTCAATGACGCCAAACATTAGTGATACATGCATGTTTCAAACTACCGCCAAAGACATTTGGGATGCCGTTCATCAGACATACTCTAAGGCCCATGATGCAGCCCAAGTGTATGAGATCAAAGTAAAAGTAGGAACAACAAAACAAGGCAACATGATGGTCACCGAATATGCCATTGTATTGAAGAATCTCTGGCAGGAACTTGACCATTATAGGCGTATTGAGACTAAATGCCCTGCAGATGCTGTAGTTTTAAAGAGCTATATTGAGACGGATCGGGTCTATGACTTCTTGGCTGGACTTAATGTAGAGTTTGATCAAGTGAGAGTTCAGACTCTCAGCAAAGAGTTGCCAACTCTGAATGAGACTATCTCAGTTATCTAGACTGAAGAAAGCAGAAGAAGTGTTATGCTCACACCTCAGAAGATGGAAGGCTCAGCTATGGTTGCCAATCGGGGAAATGATCAGAAGACACACACTCCGCGCGCTGAATCATCAAAGGTCCCAAATTGAGACAATAGGGACAATCTATGGTGTACCTATTGTCAGAAGACTAGACATACCAGGGGGAAGTGTTGGAAACTTCATGGCAAACCTTCAACTTCCAGTAAAGAATGGGGCTACAAAGGAGGACAACAGAAGACCAGTGGACAAGCACATCTGTCTACTGAACAAACAGATGCCGACTCCCCGGTGCTAGAAGAATTCAGCCAAGACGACATTGAAAGATTGAAATCTTTGCTTGGCACACTGGACAAACCCTCAGGTACCTGTTCATTGGCCCATTCAGGTAACTTTCCTATTTCTATTGGATTTAACGTCTCGGATAAGTCTTTTGCTAACTCTCGGGTTATAGATTCTGGTGCTACTGATCACATGACCAATTCCCCCAATATATTTCATACCTACAACCCATGTCCTAGTAGTCGGAAAATAGCCACAGCTGATGGATCCTTAACCACAGTTGCTAGTATAGGTGATGTTCACATCAGCCCCACCCTTACACTCAGAAGTGTTCTTCATGTTCCTAAACTATCTACTAATCTCATCTCTATTAAAAAACTGACCCATGATCTGAGTTGTAATGTAATCTTCTTCCCTACTTACTGTGCATTTCAGGACCAGGACTTGGGGACGATGATTGGACATGCTAAGGAACAGGACGGGTTGTATTACCTTGAGACACCAATATATCCTATCAAGAGTAACACTTCATTTCTCTCTGAGCACAAATTTTTCAATAAAGACAAGTTATGGCTCCATCATCGCGGCCTTGGCCATCCTTCTTTTCGAACCCCTAAAATCATGTTTCCTTTTTTGTTTAAGTCTCTCAATGTTGAAGATTTTCATTGTGAAGTGTGTGAACTTGCGAAACACAAACATATATCTTTTCCACTTAGTAATGAAAGAAGTTCAGATCCTTTTGATCTCATTCATAGTGATATTTGGGGTCCCTCTTCAATACCTAATGTTTCTGGAGTGTGATGGTTTGTGTCCTTCATTGATGATTGTACTAGAGTCTCGTGGATATTCTTACTGAAACAAAAATCCGATGTGAGCTTTGTTCTTCCTACCTTCCATAACATGATACACACTCAATTTGGTGCTAAAATCAAGAGATTTCAATTTGACAATGCTAAAGACTATTTTAATCGAACATTGACCAATTACTTCCAAAACGAGGGGATTCTTCATGAATCATCTTGTGTTCACACCCCACTACAAAATAAAGTTGCTGAAAGAAAAAACGGCCACTTGCTTGATACAACCCGAGCCTTTTTATTTCATAATACTATGCCTAAGTCCTATTGGGGAGAAGCTGTCTTTACTGCAACACACCTTATTAACCGCCTACCATCCCGGACCCTTGGTTTCAAAAGTCCTCTGGAAAAGCTACGTCAATTTTACCCTAAGCTCAAAATCTCCAATAATCTTATACCTAAGATATTTGGGTGTGTATCATTTGTCCATGTTCACCAACCCAACAGGGGAAAGTTGGACCCCAGAGCTCTCAAGTGTGTTTTTGTCGGATACTCTTCCACTCAAAAGGGATATAAATGCTATCATCCGCCATCAAAGAAATTCTTTGTCTCTGCCGATGTCACTTTCTGTGAACCTGAGCCATATTTTTTCCCTCCTCCTCTTTCGGGGGAGAGTGTCATCATGGAAGGCAAGGATCAGAACTCCCTTGATAACCCTTTTGATCTTTTTGGCCCTTTTAACCTCCAACAAACCAAACCCGAATCTCCTACACCCTCTGTACCCAATGATGAACCTAAGGATCGGATGACTGGACAAATGTACTCAAGGAAGAAAGTTGCAGCTCCTGAACCGATGCAAGTTCAAGAATCTGAACCAATCCCTGAAAATGAGGTAACAAATCCTGAACCCTCTTTACAAATATCATTAGTTTCTGAAACTAACAATGATCCTTTAGCCTCTAAACCTGACAATGATCTTCCCATTGCCATTAGAAAGGGCACAACGGAATGCACTAAACATCCCATGTATCCACCATCTCATGTTATATCCTTCAAGAAGTTCTCACCAACCCATAAGAGTTTTCTTACCAACCTGAACAACATCCAGACTCCTACATCATTATCCGAGTCTTTATCTAATACAAATTGGAAACAAGTTATGAATGTGGAAATGGAAGCCCTGGAGAAAAATACAACATGAGGGTTGGTAGACTTGCCTGCAGGAAAGAAACCTGTGGGATGCAAATGAGTTTATACAGTAAAATACAAAGCAGTGGGTCCCTAGAGCGCTAAAAGGCAAGATTAGTAGCCAAAGGATATACTCAGACATATGGTGTGGACTATCAAGAGACATTTGCTCCGGTTGCAAAAATGACTACTGTGAGACTTCTTTTGTCATTGGCAGCTAATTATGACTGGGATCTGCAACAATTTGATGTAAAAAATGCATTTTTACATGGGGATTTAGAAGAAGAAATCTATATGGAAGTGCCTCCAGGATTTGGCACCACTGATAAAGTGTGTAAATTGAAAAAGGTCCTGTATGGACTTAAACAATCTCCGAGAGCATGGTTTGGTCGGTTTGCCAAAGTAATGACAAGTATGGGATATAAACAAAGCCAAGGAGATCACACTTTGTTTATTAAGCACTCGACTTCAGGGGGAGTTACAGCTCTATTAGTGTATGTTGATGACATCATCACGACAGGAAACAATGAGAACGAGAGACAAAATTTGAAGCAGTGTTTGACCGAGGAATTTGAGATCAAGGAACTGGGGAGATTGAAATACTTCATAGGGATTGAAGTAGCACACTCTAAACAGAGAATCTTTATTTCTCAACAAAAGTACATTACAAACCTTCTTAAAGAAACAGGGAAGCTAGCATGCAAACCAATGAATACTCCTATTGATCTTAATCACAAGCTTGGAGAAGCTGAAGAAGCGCTGACTATTAACAAGGAGATGCATCAAAGACTAGTAGGAAGACTCATCTATCTCTCTCACACAAGACCTGATATTGCATATGCAGTAAGTGTAATAAGTCAGTTCATGCACAACCCTAAAGATATTCATTTGCAAGCAGCTAATCGCGTTTTACAGTATCTTAAAGGGACTCCAGGACAGTGCATCTTATTTAAACGACACATAGGAGTGTTTCTTGAAGCATATACTGATTCAAACTATGCTGGTTCAGTAGTTGACAGAAGATCAACTATTGGATATTGTACGTTTCTTGGTGGGAATTTGGTGACATGGCGGAGTAAAAAGTAGAATGTAGTGGCCAGATCTAGTGCTGAAGCAAAATTCTGAGCAATGACACAAGGGGTTTGTAAGCTATTATGGTTGCAGATAATTTTGACAGATTTGAAGATACACTGAGATGGCCCTATGAGACTTTATTGTGACAATAAATCTGCAATTAGCATTGCCTAGAACCCAGTTCAACATGATCAAACCAAGCATATAGAGATTGATAGGCACTTTATTATAGAGAAGCTTGATAGTGGGTTGATCTGTACTCCATATGTGTCTACCAATAATCAGCTCGTCGATGTGCTCACTAAAGGGTTAAACCATACTGCATTTCAAGCAAATGTGTCCAAGCTGAGAATGGTAAACCTTTATTCACCAGCTTGAGGGGGAGTGTTGTGGAGAAGAACAAAATTTGTGGGATTTATTTCCTTTAAGGAAAGATGATAATTTTAGTAGTCGTTTTATTTAGCAATTACTAAAATTGTAATTATAGCTATATATGTGCATAGCCCTGTATGTTTATATATATGGTGTCCCTCCATTAAGACATAATTAAGAATAAGAAAATATTCCCTCTCTTCTCCCGTGGACGTAGGCCTTAGAGCCGAACCACGTTACATCTTTGTGTCTTTTATTATTTTATTTTTGCAACAATTTACTTTGTATTGATTGTATGACTCCATTTGGTTTGTTCTTGTTGCAATCCAACTTTTTACAGTTTTTGACTTGTCACCTTGTGCTTTTCACCAACACTCTTGATTCGAAGACCCTTGTTGAATCACGCCTATGGTCCTTCATGATTCATATATTCTTTGATCCTCATTTGATATTCTAGTTAATGCGTGATAATTCAATTCTACAAGACCATTCTTATCTTGTATCATTTTCTTTATATTGATTGAATGTCTTTATCTGGTGTATTCTTGTTGGAATTCAACTATCCAGGTTTGTTGACTTGTCTCTTTGTGCTTTTCACCAGTTGATGTAGATTCGTCGTGGAAGCAAGAACGAAAATACTGAAAAAATAACCAAATATATATTCTATTGAATAAAATATTCAAAGAGATTTTTTTCTTCATCTATTAAATTTCGTAATTGGAGCTCCTTATATAGATAACTCCTCTAAAACAATTTTTAAATGGCCTAAAACACCTAAAAACAAGTTTTCTAACATATATATTACATAAAAGCAACTTCCTAATCCTATTAGAACTCTATTTAGACACTTCTAAACACTTTTTAATACACTTAAATAATAAAAACGAATTTTAAAAAACTATCTAGATCTTCCACTAAAAATAAATATTCCAAAATAAAAACTTTCCTAAAAAAAAAAACTAAAATAAAAAACAATAAAAACATGCTAAAATATATTATACATCATTCTCCCCTTGTTGGAAAGAATTCGTTCTCGAATTCGAATCACCACCAAAAGAATCATCATAGTATGGAAGATGTCGCATAATAAAAATATCATGTGTGAAAATTCCTAGGCAACTGCATCTTGTAAGTGATTGCTCTTTATCTAAGTTTGGTGGCCACAAGAAGTACAAGCTCCCAATTTAAAACTTTTTTGAAATCTGATTTTTCTTCAATTATAAATAGTCGATCCACCAGTTCATCGGGTTGGAGATTATCATGAAATTTAAGAATATCAATTTTTAATCTTGACTCCCACCTTCTTGCATCACCCTATTTGTTGTGGAATATGAAAACCCTCTTGATTGGCAACTGAGTTCTCAAGTTCTTTCTCTATCCACACATCTCCCTCGTCAACTTTTGGATCTAAGGATAACTTTTGAATCACTAATAGCCCTCCTTGATCACTGATAACAACCTTTTCCTCAAATTTATTACCATATTCATTAAATATGGGTGGATTATCAAAATGATTGCCTTCTTCAATCCATTCATCTATAACAGTTGGTGTAAAATAAACCTTACGACGAGGTTGTGGTGCAGGCAAGTGCCTGTGGTAGCAGCGATCCCTGCGATCTAGATTAGTCGCATGGGATTGGTCGGATTCGGACCCCTGCTCCGAATTGTGGAGTGAAATTGTAGGATTGCTGCGAGAACCCACAATTTTCTCTGTCTTGGACAACGACCGACTCTTGAAGTTGTAGTTGCGACAACATCAAACGTAAAACAACTTTCAGCAGTTGATTCACGACTTTGACATTATTGGTGATCAATTCTTCAAGTCGATCGACTTGAGAATTTATTGCGAGTCTTCCTTTACTCTTTGACGCCATTAACGAAAAAGAGCAACATCAAACTTGTCTCTGATACCAATTTGATGTAGATTCGTCGTAGAAACAAGAACGAAAATACTCAAAAAATAACCAAATATATATTCTATCGAATAAAAATATTCAAAGAGAAAAAAAATTTATTTTCATCTATTAAATTTCGTAATTGGAGCTCCTTATATAGATAACTCCCCTAAAACAACTTCTAAACTACCTAAAACACCTAAAAATAAGTTTCATAACCTATCTATAACATAAAAGCACCTTTCTAATCCTATAAGAACTCTATTTAGACACTTCTAAACACTTTTTAATACACTTAAATAATAAAGAAGAATTTTAAAAAATTATCTAGATCTACCACTAAAAATAAATATACCAAAATAAAAACTTTCCTAAAAAAAAAACTAAAATAAAAAACAATAAAAACATGCTAAAATATAGTATACATCGCCAATACTCTTGATTTATAGATGCTTATTGATTTAGGCCTTTGGTTTTTCATTATTCATATATTCTTTGATCCTCATTTGATGTTCTAGTTAATGAGTGAGGTCCAAGTCACCTTGTAGAATTTCTGAAGTATTGACTATGTTGAATTTGGCATTTTCTAATATGGAGATGGGATGTTTAGAAACCTCGCATAATTTTCTTTGTTCATCGCCATAAAAGTGGTTCTTTTTTTAACCACCTTTCAAAATTAAATGCTCTTTGGTTTTACGCATGCAGGAGCTTGTGGACAGAATTTTGTTTGTGCTTTCTGATGAAAAAGGTAATAAGCATTACTGTTATCATACTTCTGAATTGGGATAGATGGATTATCACCATATGAGTAAATTTATTGGTTGAGTCACGTAACAAATCTCTGTTTTTTTTTTTTCTTAATGCTGGTTTACCAATTGAACTATCTTTTGATGTTGGAGTTTAAAATTGCTCATGTTAGTTGGAAAAAAAAATGCTTTGTCAGGTTGAGTTGAGAGTTTGAAATTGCTAATATTGAATGGACTTTTCTAGTGTAAGTTAGACTGGAATTTAATTAATGTTAACCTAGCTAGAAACTATTCCTATGCCTTAACTTGAAGTTGAAGTGAGCCATCTTGGAATGATGCTCTTTTTCTTTCTTCTTTGTTGTTTTTATGGTTTTAGAGTGGTTTTCCTTTTTTATTTTGTTATATATCTTTGTTAATGGTTCAATGTGGTAGGATTTGCATTATATCTTAACAAAATTACAGCACATGTAATGGTTTGAAGGAAGCAATTTCTTCTATTGATGAATGTATACAGTATATTATTGATTGAACTTGAGTGTCAATCCTCCCCAAATTATGGATGAATTAACTATGCATTGGAAGAATCTATCCTATTTTTTGAATAAAGTTACCTTAGACTTGGTATTTCCCCATTCTACATGGCTCACAAGTAAGTAGTCAAAATATTTTGAATGAGTGTCATGAGGACAAATTGGGAGAACTTTGTCAAAGATTCCATGTTTAAATTTCTTGTGGTTGAGTTGTTTTTTTTTCCTCACTGTTTATGCATGTGATATCATGATGATGAGTTATAATGCAAGAGGACTTTCTATGTTGTTCACTTGATAAATATTTTGTTGCAATAAGAAAAAAAATGTTCTTACTTCATAATCTCTCCTTCATATATTATTTTTATTTATTTTGTGTGATAGAGTGTAGGAAAGGAAAACTAGAAGAGTTCTAAATTGCTTCAAACCAATTTTTTCCTGCTTCATTTTATCGAAGACATAAATTTCGACCAAGGCCGAGAGTTTCAGTTGGTTACTTGCTATGACAGGTTGAGTGTTGTGGATTTCTTCAAAGGAGAATGCCATTTATGTCATTTTCCCTAACTACTATGTGTTGTATAGGATGGATGGAGGATCTATTGTTCACGGTTTTTTCCATCGCCCCACACTTTGTTGCGTTGCTCTTGGCTGCTTCAAGAGATTGAATGGAGTTGCGCTATTCTGAGGAGAGGGTTGAAACTTGAACTATGAATTTTCACAGTAAAAGATAAGCTCAAGTGCAGAGCAAGGGGACCGAGTGAGGACTAGAACTCCTCCAAAGGCACCTAAACCTTTTCCCAACTATGTGGGCCAGCATTGGCGCTTCTGATTATATAACTTAGAATCATCAAGAAGTTGGATCTTCTTGTTTGACTAGCTGAAAAACCCATGGTGGAGCAATGTTTCACATATATTTATTCTATTTCTTCAGGAGTTTTATTTAAAGATGGTTGGTAATATCCATTTTTCATGTACTAATTCATTATGCTTGATTATTTATGATAATCACTTCTCCTTCTTCTAGTCTTTTTATTTTTTATATAAATATAGTTTTTTAGTTTGCCACGTGTTTCTTTATACTAAGCATGTTAAAATTGGAGTTTAATATTTTTTATATATTATACTACAATCCTTTGTGGGCAGCTATTCATCCACTTTTGAAGTAGCAGACATGCTGTATTTGTAATGACATTTGAATTGTCGCTATGTGGATATTTTTATGATGGTTGTTCCTGTGTATAACTTTTTTCCTCATGTATTTGAATTTGGATGTACATTAGCTGCTAGAAAATCTAGTTTTTGTAATTATTTCACTTCACAAAAAATTATTGTTTTATGGAACCTACTCTGGACTTGTTTTCTTGTAATGTTTGTTCTTTGTATTCAATTTTACGTTTGATTTGATATTATGTTCTCTGTATTTTTGTGCAATGCTAGACTTAAAGCTAAATTGTCATGTTTTTGCATTTGAACATATCAATGAATTCATTTTCAGGTGAGGCCCAAAAGTTGCTTTCTATGTATCTTGAACCATGAATCTTCTACTTAATGTCATGTTCAAAATATCCACTGTATTATTCTCATTTTCATTGACAAAACAGATTGAATCTAAATTTTCGTAACGTGTTCAATTTATATCTTGGTCTTAATAGTTGATATTCCACCCATTCCATCTCCTTTAAGCTTCGTGCATTGTTTTTTAAAATTAGTATTTCTCATTTATGTTAGGATTATTCTGTTTCAGCAGACAAAATATTTTTGGGCTCATTTGTCTTAGTCTTTTCCATACATAATTCACGAATTGAAATGGCCATTCATTTGATTGGTATCAGAAAAGGAGCATTATTGGATATTACATGTTCGAATTTCTTCTCGTTCTTGTTTAAATGTTGAAAGTATGGATGAGTCTGATTGAATGATATGTTTTTCATGATATTGCAGTTGCAAAGGTGGAATGCCGGGGAAGGAAATATCCAATTGAGATGGAGGGGATAGCAAAAATAATTGATGACACATACAGGTGGCTTTTGTATATAAGTGTTTGCATATTTTCCTTTCAATCTCTTATGGATGGCTTTTTTTTTTTTTTTTAAATCCTTTTCCTTTTCTTTGTCTCAAATTGCTGTTGTATAAGTATATAGCAAGCGGGATTGATGTTTTTTGTTTGTTTAGGAGTTCAGGTCCTGTTTACTTAAGTTGTTGCTTGTTGGTTGTATGTTAATAAGTATCTTTTGTCTTAGAAAATGCATGTGGCGAATAAAATTCCTACCGGAACGAAAGGCATGGCAAAATAAAAATAATATGGTATGGTATCGCAAATGAAAATTCTTCTGGAGGTGCTTTACATGCACATTTTAAATTTCTGTAAGATAAAAGACTTCTGGACTAATCATTTTGTTCAAATAATGGTCCATTAAATTTTGCTACTTTAACCTTATGCTGTGATGTAGATTTTGCATTTCACTCTAATCAAACCCTCTTATCTATTTGCTTTTTGATCTGGTCTCTTTTATACTTCTTTGTTTTCTTATTTAGCCTCTTTTGAGTCTTTGTCCTTTAAGTTTTCTGACTTTCATTTCTCTTGCAGGAAAATGCAGATTCATGGAGCTACTAATATAGCATCAAAGAGGCAGGGTGATTCAGATATCAACAACCCGAAACTTAAAGAGGAAAATGGTGGTTCTCTGCAATTGGCAATGAAGGTTCGTTGTCCATGTGGAAATTCATTGCCTACTGGGCGAATGATTCAGGTGATTGTTGATTATCTTATTTGTCATATCATATTGCTTACCTGTTACCAATGAAGAGTGTTGTTTTGAAACATTAGTATGTAGGTTTCTTATTCCGAAAATATAACAGTATAGACATATTGCCTGTGGGGAGGGTACCATGGTTGTGGAAAAGCAATTTTTTTCTTTCAACAACTGAGTTGCTAGTCTAGCTGGTTTTTTGGTTGCAATTACACCAAAATAGGCTTAAAATCTCATGGTTAAGTTTGCGAGAAAGATTTTCCTGTGTGTACAATTGAGGCATTGAGTTGGATGGTTTCCCTACTAACCACGTCCGCCCAACTATCTGTGGTGCAGAATTTGCACTTTTCAAGTGTTCTGTTGATTTGTGAACTTCCCTTCTCTGTGATCCTAAAGTCCATGTGGAACTCATTGATTTTCTGGGTTTATCCAATGTCCCAGTTATGTGTTGCACTTCCCCCTCCCCACTCAAAAAATAAAAAATAAAAAAAATAAAAGAAGAGGAAATGAAAAAGTTGTTCCTCATTTTTGATGCTTAGTTTGTGTTTTTCAGTGCAATGATCCAAAATGTGGTGTGTTGCAACACTTCAGCTGTGTCATTATTCCAGAGAAACCCATGGAGGGTGATCCACCCAATCCGCCTCAATTTTATTGTGAAATCTGTAGACTCAGTCGAGCAGACCCGTAAGTTTTTATTTTGTTTCTTTTTGAGGGCTGGTGTTTGAACTGTCCTTTTTGTTATGGCTGATATTGGAGAACATTTTTTAATCTTTAATATAAGTATTTTGTTTCCTCTCAAAAAAAAAAAGAAAAAAAGAAAAAAAGAAAAAAAGAAAAAAAGATGATAATATTGGAGAACATTTATTTTTAGAATTGATGCATACCATCATCCCAGTGAACTGCATACTTTCATCAATCGCATAATGTACTTTGTGTATTTTCGTTGAACCTATTTAGTTGGTTTTTTGATTGTTTCATAAGTTTAAGACTTTCTTTCCAATTGTTTGAATTTTGCTTCCAAAGTGATGTTGTCATGAGGCGAGGTGAGGGTGACTTATCCTGTCTAGGTGATGCAGTGCATAGTCAATAATTTTTATTATTTTATTTTATTTATTATGTAAGTTGTACAAGTATCCAGTGAAGTGCATCCATGGATACTGATACACACCAATAAATTGATATAATTAACTCAACTCATCTCAACTCAACTCATCTCAACTCAACTAAGCCTTTTACATGGGGTTGACTACATAAATCTGCTTCTTCTACTTTACTCTATCAAGAGCTAAAACATTGACATAATTAACACGAAGGAATAATTGCCAAGGACAACATAATTTGCGAGGCAAATAATTATTAACAAGGAACAAGTTCCTCTAAACATACAAAACAGCAAGGGCTATTTGCTTAACTTTTGTTGACACATACTAGCACCAAAATCTTTGTTGGAGTCTACAGCAATTGTTGCTGAAAATTGTTGTCGGAACCAACTGGTTTTATTAAGTCTTGATGGAGGTTCTTGGTGCAGGGGGGTGATGCACACCTAGGAGGAGGGGGGAGGGGAAGGAGTGTTGATAAGTTTTTTTTTTTTTTAAATCTTTTGACCTTTTGAATTAAACACCTAAAGTTGACTATTATTTACAGTGCCAGACTTAAACAGCCTCACTACTTCGACTTTCTGGTTTTCTAGAGATGTTTTGACAGCTCTGCTCAAAGAGTCAGATCAGTCTTCTTCTCTTGTAATAGTAACTTTTTCCTTTCTTTAATAGCTGTTTGCATCATTATGTACCTCTTTCTGATGAAGTTCAGTTAGAACCAGTAACAGTTTTCTCAAATTTCACGGACTACATCAGTTTTTAATTATGTGAAGCAGATTTGTTCTCCCTCAAGTACTCTGTGGTTTTGGCATTTTGCACACTGCATTGTTTCTTTGTAAACATATTTGAGTTAACATTATAAAATTTATTTGGAAATTGGAACTAGTCTTCGTGTTGCAATTAGGGCAACAAAGATTGTTTATTATCATTATATATTATGATAGTAGGTGGCAGAAGTTGATTCTGCTCTCTCTCTCTCTCTCTCTCTCTCTCTCTCTCTCTCTCTCTCTTCTCTTCTCTTCTCTTCTCTTCTCTTCTCTCTGTTTTGAATTCTCGATCAAATGATAATTTCTCCTTATATTTGACCATGGCTCATCAATACTCTTTTTTTTTCAATGGTGATGCAATCATATTGGTTCAGAAAATTTCTTACTGTAAGATGATGTTGAGTAATTGAGCTCCTACTTTTTCAGTTGGAAGCTACTTTTATTCATTATAATATTTTGTAATGTACAGTTTTTGGGTGACGGTGGAACATCTGTTACTCCCTGTGAAGTTGACTATTTCAGATCTTCCAACTGATGGGTACAGGCACTTACTTTTCTTGTTTCCTTTATTTTTCAACCTCTGCAGATGAATTTGTTGAGTTGTGTCTTTCTATCTATATGTTATGTATGCCTTTGATCAAATGATGAAAATGACTTTGCAATACTCATGTATGACATTTTTGGGAAGGCCTGTGAGGAATACGAGTCATTATAAAACCTGGCATGCTAGTTTGATTTTCGTTTGATTTTCTCTTTTTGTATTTGTATATGTAAGAATGCATTATTATTTTGTTTGTTTTGTTCTAAGAATGATTGATGTTTCAACTTAAGGCATTAGCACCAGAAATGAATGGTAATTCATCCATAATTGAAAACAAATTTAGACTTATCATCAGCTTAGAAGATTAACAATCGTGAGTCGTATAGAAAAAAAAATTGAGACTCAAGAAAACCATTTTACATTATTAGTATGACTATCATTTTTTGTGGTCAAATTTTTGGTATTGGTGTCGGAGGTGGAGTTTAGGAAGTGGTTTCTTGGATTTGATATCTTTGGGAAGCTATTGCATGTGCAATATATCTTCTACATATTATTGCTGAATCTCTAGTAGTTAAAGTTGGGAGCTTGGATCACCTTCCCATCTGCATATGCTTTTTATGGTGAAGTATGTTATTAAATTGACATTGGTTAATAACTTATAAGGAATGTGAATAGGATTCCTAATATGTGTCTTTCCCCTCATTGTTGTGCTTTTTGTAAGCAGGATGGGAATTTTGTTGATCACATCTTTTTCCATTGCCCGTACGCTATGGTTATGTGGAGAAATTGGTTCACTTTTTCTGGTAATAGATTTCTCATCCCTCATCAGGTTGAGGATGGATTGTCTTTGAGCCACATTCCCTCCTTATCCAAGGATGAGAAAGGCATAGGTTAGATTGCTTTCTTCACTACCCTATGGATGTTATGGCTTGAGCACAATACCAGAATCTTTCACAATATCGCCAAATCTGAATCACAATTGTGGGAAACCATTAAAATAACGACTAGTACTTGGGTTTATGCCTCACCTCATGCTAAGGGTTTCTCTATACTAGACTGGATGCTGAATTGGGATAATTGTATGTATGTGGGTAGGGTGCATGTTGTTTAAGTCCCCTTACAGTTGTTATCTTTTTCTTTTTTTTGAGATCATCGGTATCGGGGACCCCTCTCCCCACTAATCCCACGGGGCCGGACACAACTCAATAGTACTGGTGGCTAACAAATGGTGGGAGACAGACTCTAACCTGAGATCTCCCCATGAAATGGCTATCTATGTCAGATTGGTATAATCTGACATAATCCGGTGAGTCTCTTATTGTGATTTTATAGAAAGAGTTGGGGGCATACATGAAATAATTGTGTGTGCCTTAAAAAGTAATAAGGTGCCACCTTTTTTTTGTTTGAAAGAAAGTAGGAGCATGGCTTCCTTAGCATAGTAGTATAGTTGTGCCCTTTTGGAATAAGTACACATGGTATGTCTTTATAGTCCTACCGTATTTGGTGCTTTATAGTTAGAGAAAGGAAGCCAACTTTTCAATTCGGGTAATGCGGGACTAAGGGTGAGACGGCACGAGCAAAGCAAGTGTAGAACTCTGCACATGCCATAAAATGAAAGAGGGGAGGGTAGGTGCGAACAAAAGTGGACACCCCATGGATCCTCTACAACTTTGATTCTTTGCTTGGGTTCTGATTTTGAAATTTTTCTTAGTTAAGTCCAAGACCCAATTTGATTTTAGTCACTTATGGTTGTTTCTGCTTAAATGGATCTGATTTTAGAGTTGACATAACATGTTTGCATTTTGTTGTATACTTGTATGGGTTGGTCCTTTACCGGTGGTCAGATTTCATGCTCACCCCTAGCTGAGTGATTGGTTTTTTTGCTTGTATATAATAGTCAGGTGTATTGTAAGAATTAGTTACATTAGAAAGCCGAGTGGTCTTTCTGGTAAGCACCATTCTTAAATGTTTTTGCAATAATAATAGCACTTTAATCACCATTCTTAAATGTTTTTTCAATAACAATAGCACTTTTATTGTAAAGTCTCATTATTGGGAATTTTAGTACTTGAAAATCATGTCCCTTGCTTATTTCTTGTAAATGAAAATTTTGATTTTATTTATCAGTTTTTTCCCTTGAAAGGAAACTAGAAAACATATATATTAAAAATATGAGAGGTTACATGGTAGGGAGGGCACAAGTTCTTCCAAGCCAAATCAAGAACTAAATACAACATTCCTCGAATCCTACGCTACTCGTTTGTATTATACCTGCTAGAAAATTTACTCGCTGCTACTGTGAGTGGCAAGCCAAAGTGAATGATACCACACCAACTTTACTTCTGTTGTTTTCTTCTTTGAAGATTCTCTTATTTATTTTAATCCATATGCACCATAAAGTAGTGAAAAGGGATATTTCGCGAGGCAATCCACATCGATTTAATGAAAGCGGAGGGCCCACAACAATCCCAATTCATTGGGTCTTTCGATACAATCAAATAGATTGCCCCAAGGGCACCATATTCTAGGAGCCCAAACTATGTGATTAAATCCTCCTCTGAGTGTAATAAAGCATCAATACGGATTCGTCACAAAATAATTAGATGAATCCGGTTCAATTCATAAGAAAAAAATCAAGAGCGTCGAGTCAATAAAGACCAATATTCGCTCGTGTCAAGGACAAATAAGTCTATCAGGATACAAGAAAAACTCTGACTAATGCTACCAAGATGGATATTGAGGACCATGTCTTGTTCCAACAATCCCAAGTTTTTCCTTGATAAGGAACAATGGGTAAATATGTGATCCTTCTTGATAAGATCCCTGCATCGGACACACCATGCAGGGAAATGTCCATTTGGGGGAATCTCTTCTGTAGCCTGTCTGTAGTTTTTAACTCACTATGAGTGATCAACCAACCCAATACCTTGACTTTAGAAGGGATGCCATGGAAGATAAAGGAGTGGGAGGGGAAGGTTTGGTTAGATGGGTCATAAATTAGATGCTGAAAGAAAGACTTGGCAGTGTAACATCCCATAGGATCGAGGATCCACCTATGTTGGGCATTTTGAAGTGTGTTTGAATGCTTCAATCACGGGAAGGTTCATTTAGTGAATATTCGATATGCTATGGTCACATAGTTGATGCATGATTATAAGATTAACATAGCCAAGAGTAAACAACGTCATAATGTAAGACTGCTTCCATGTGAAAGACTTGGTTTTAATATGCATATGCAATGCATTAGATGTGTTAAAAATTAGGTTATTGGATTCTCCATGTTTTGTAACTTAGTAGCAACAGTGTAGCAGTTTTTTTTTTTTTCTTCCAAAACTTGTTTGCATAGATGCCATTGTATCTAGAAAACCTCTTACTTTCGTTTAACTTTCACATTTGTGATTGTCTCGATGTCCATGCTTAAGAGTGGCTGGTGGTTAGGGATGAAATAAAAAAAATGACTAAGGTCATGTGTCTATGTGAAGCAAACGTTAAGGATTGCATGTGTGAGAAAGAGGGAGATAGCAGAAGTTGGAGGTACAAAAAGGATAAGCAGAATGCTCAAGATCTTCTTGGGTTGCAATTGCATGGAAAGATAGATATCTCTCTTTATGTATTTGTTTCTGTTGATGTATTTGTTGGCTATCTATGTGAATATTATCGATCCAGGATCCAGATTTCTTATTTGATACTATAAATACTTTGGAAAAAGCTTTTGTATTAATAACTTTATGGACTTTTCAGAGTATGTTCTTTTATTTGGTATTCCTGTATATTTATGCAGAGACAAAAAATCTTCCATTGCATTACAGGACAAATCCGATGCAAAATGTGGAAAAGATTTTTCAACTGAAGAGCCCAGACTTCTTACAGAAACCTGAGTATGAAGTTCAGGTTGTTTTTATTTTTTGTTGATTTGAGAATCATGGTATAAATCTTTGTAGGGCTGATGATTCATGTATAATTGCACATTTGCTTTCAGGCATGGTGCATTCTTCTTAATGATAAGGTTCCTTTTAGGATGCAGTGGCCGCAGTTTTCAAATTTGCATATTAATGGTAGGTGCTAAATTACTAATAGTTTGCTATTTTAACATTATCATCTCAATTGTCGATACTCGAACTCAAATTATCACTAATCATAATTATTGGAAAGTTGTTCTATTAGCTTTGTTTTGATTTGGGTTCTTCTGGTTGTGGCTTATTTGGATCTAAAGTTGGTTTTGTTCATTCATTTGAAGTAGCTAAACACATATCCTTAAATTTGTTTTTGTTTTTGGTTTTTTTTTTTGTGGAAATGATAGATGGTTGTTTGTTGACAAAATATGAAATGCCTCCTCGTAGGTGTGCCAATTCGGACAACCAATAGGCCTGGCTTACAGTTGTTAGGAGCGAATGGTCGTGATGATGGTGCGCTGGTTAGTTTTTTTCCCCTTATAAATATTGGAGTATCAACTTTCATCCTTGGAGTACTTTTTGTAGTTCTATCTCATGCATGCTAACATCAACGCCATTTTTTGTGAATTTTTTTGATATATTGCTATTTTAATTACTTGTGTCTAGTTTTGATTAATAAGTGCGGACCTTATCTGAGATAAATAATTCTTCTATTATTCATTTGTCTTATTTGGCTTCTCTTTTTCTTGTCAGATCACAACATGTACAAGAGAAGGTATTAATAATATTTCTTTATCAGGATGTGATTCTCGTATCTTCTGTTTGGGTGTGAGAATTGGAAAGCGGTGTACAGTGCAAGAGGTAGTCCTTGAACTAGAATCACGTAATTTCCTTTCAGTCTATGCATTTTTCAAAAAGAATGTAGCAATTCTTACTTCAGCAAATAGGAATCCAACATATCCTTTGAATGATCTTGCACAAACATATGAATGGGTTTTTTGGCCTACAAGTTTCAGATAAGCTGTTACATATACATGTTAATAAGCTAGATGAACTGTTATCAAGTGTCCCAAACTAGCATCCTTCACTTGTCTTCTTGTGTCTTCTATATTCATAAGTTTGAGAAAAATCTACTTTTGATTTTCATTTTGTTACCCGTTACAATTACCATAAAACTGTAAAAATAAAAGGAGATGAGGAGGAGGGAAAGAAGAAAAGAATTATTGACGAAAAGAAAAGGAAGATGAAGTAAAAGAAAAAATATAAGGAGAACGAATGGAAGATAAAGAAGAAAAGGATAAAAATAACAAAAGAGAGGAAATTTAAAGAAATAATATAGGATAATAGGATTTCTAATTAAAATTCTATTCTTATTTTCATTCTCTTCCTTTGACTCCCAACTTTAATTAATTCCTCTTTAATTCATTTAAGTCATTTTACTCTACTTGTTCCTTAAACCGTATATTCTGATCGTATTAAAATTCTTGATAACATTATAATATAGATATGCATAGTATAGTTATCTTATTCCCCCACATTAAGTTAGAAATACTGTACCATACTTGGAAACTGGGAGGTCAGTCACAAAATAATTCTTTATCTGCCGCTTATTATTGCATTTGATTTTTTAATAATTCTTTCATTTAGTAGGAATATTATTTGATCATAAAGATACATAAGTTTGTAACCGTCTTCCTGTTACATTAACCGGTTTTGTGGCACCTCTACAATCAAGTTCCTAAGCGCTTATTATCTTGACCAATTATTTATGCTGTTAACATGGTGAATTATAAGATTATGAATGTAATAGTTTGATGGCACAACCACCCTTACGCCTGTCTAAGTTAGTGTTTTTTTTGGGGGTGTTCTAGGGAAGATTGTTTATTTTTATTTATTTGATATTGAAATTCATTCTATCTTATCGTTTCATTGTTGTGTAGGTTCTGGACAGGATTCCCAAGGAACAAGATGGTGAACGGTTTGAAGATGCTCTTGCCCGTGTATGTCGCTGCATTGGTGGTGGAAATGCTGCAGAAAATGCTGATAGCGACAGTGATTTGGAAGTTGTTGCTGATTCAGTTACCATCAATCTTCGGTGCCCTGTGAGTAATCATAGAAATTTTTGTCCATTATATGTATTCTATTTTGATGCATTAATGTTAGTGAAGGATTTTAGGTATCGTGAACCACTTTGATTAATCAGCCAAATTGCTGCATTCTTACCAAGGCTCTCATGGTTATCCAAGTAATTAATGAATTATGTCGTTAACGTCTACTTAATGGAAAAATCATGTGGCCTCCTGATAATAGTAACTGTTTTCTAGAGTAGTCCATGAGATCAAGTAAATTTTAAGCTTCAAAGGCAAGTTTACTGTCTGGTGGAGTTGTACCCATCTGTTAACTTTTCCAATTCCAGGGAACTGTCAATAATTGTACAATCTGTGTTTGTGGGGATAGTTGTTGGAATTGGGCCCTCTTTGGATTCTCTTATCTGAGAATAATTAGAAAAGGATCATATTGACCTTTGTGAATGGTTTAATGCACTACTGCATTCAAGTTTGTTAAATGCACCAAAAAAAATGAGTATAAATGGACCAATGTCCCTCTGATTTCCCCCAAGCTAATTCTCTTTCACATGCATCTTTATCCAAACTCTCTATAGTTTCTCTTAAGTACACTCTCAGTCATATCTTTCTTAAACTTCAAGAGTACCATTTCTTCACCTCTATTTTTATGTCTTATTTGTTAAATCATCTTGAGCCTTGCTGCAACGCTCCACAAAACTCCACAATATCTCAAGTCATTAGCCCTGTTGGCTACTCTCATTTGGTCAAAGTACAACAATTGTACGGAGGCATATTATAGCCTAGTTTCATATGAGGAAAATGATGCAAGTAACAGTGATGATGAGTTCAGAGTTTCAGAACAATTTCAGGAAAACCTTTTCTTATCAAAGGAGTGTATCCAAGATTTTTACTATTATTTTTTTTTACTGCTGATAACAAAGGGCTTTAATACAAGTTGCATGTTTTCCAGCATGCATATGATTCTTAGTTGAATTGATGCTTTGAAGCAAAAGTATTTTTAAACCTTCATTTCAATTATGCGATACCTTTTTTTAGGACTTCCTTGAAGATGTATAGTTTTCTTGAATGCCAGAGCCATCTCCAAATAAACTCTCTTCCAAGCCAACTTCTCTTCCCCTCCCCCTTCTCTTTTCATCTGACATTCTAATCTTGTTTTAACATCAACTCAAAAAGAAAAGGTGTTTTGATGAAATTGCTGAAAACTGCTGTCTATTGGTTATTGTAGCCAAACTTAATATATATCTGAAGATTGCTGTGAGAAACAGGTCGTCGACATGCAGCTTTGGCACCAGAAAATAAAAAAAATTCTTTAATATGCTTGTATTGTGGGAACCTCTGATATGATAATTGCTTATGCCTTATCCAACACAATGTATTGAATGATGATCACATGGACCTGTGGCTTTGGCTTTTAACCCTTTAATACGTATGGAAAGCTACTTCTGCTCGATACTCCTCTCAATCTGCTAGTTTTACCAATTCATCCACTCATCTAGATTTGGAATAGGATGCTTTTACTAAACAGATGACAATATATTTATAAGCTTCAGGAGTCGGTCAACATACCATATGTTCTATGTACTCAGTGGTACTGTTGTTACCATTAGGTACATGATGGGTTGCTATCAGCTATCCATTATCTTGAATGCATCTTCACTGTTCACGTCATTCCAAACCAAATGATAAGCATCCCCTGAAGGAAATAATAGCTTTTGCTTCTGTTCCTCCGTTTTAGTTCAGTTTGGTGCTTCCTTAGATACCAAGCAGCTAAGCAAACGGGCAGGTGTTATGAACTAATGATTCTACCGCTTTATTTGCCATTGCAGATGAGTGGTTCTAGAATGAAGACTGCTGGCAGGTTCAAACCTTGTGTTCATATGGGCTGCTTTGATCTTGAAACTTTTGTGGAGCTTAACCAACGGTCTAGGAAGGTAAGTGACAGGAATACACACCTTAAGATGTATTGTTTCTATTTCTCAGCTAGTTGATTGTGACTAAGAAATGTTCTGCTTTTGGTGCAGTGGCAATGTCCTATTTGCCTCAAGAACTACACTTTAGAAAATGTCATCATTGACCCATATTTCAATCGCATCACAACTAAGGTAATCCTTGCATCTAGCAATTCATAAGATCTCCCTGAATCTGTCCTGCAATATTATTGCACTTCATATTTCTGAACTCTTGATAAATTGGTGAAAAATAGATGCGGGATTGTGGAGAAGATGTAACTGAAATAGATGTGAAGCCTGATGGTTCATGGCGTGCAAAGAATGAGAATGAACAACCGGATCTTGCCCAATGGCACTTCCCTGATGGTTCCCTTTGTACTGCCATGGATAAAGAAGTTAAACCTGTCTTGGAAGCTTCAAAACAGATCAAACAGGAGGAACTTTCTGAAGGATACTGCAGTTTAAGACTTGGAATTAGGAAGAACAGCAATGGGATTTGGGAAGTTAAACCCGAGGATATGCATTCTCTATCTTCAGGTAACCATGGGCAAGGGGGATTTGAAAACCACTGCCCAAAAGTTATGCTTATGAGCAGCAGTGTTACTGTTAGTTACAGAGATGGTGAAGATCCTAGTGTTAATCAGGATGGAGGGGGCCATTTTGATTTATCTGCCAATAATGGGACTGACCTTGATTCTATTTCTCTAAACTTTGATCAAAACTGTGGACTTGCTAACAGAGTTTCTTCTGCACCAGTAGGGAATCCTGATGTCATATTGCTAAGTGATTCTGATGAAGAGCAGGAAGATTTTATTCCTCCCGGAAACATCTACGATTCTGATCAAGCAGGTGTAGGAAGCTTACAATTTTCTGCCCCTGCTGAAATTCACAACTTGTATGTAGAAAGTCCGAGTCTGGTTACAGGTAGGAGCTCTTGCATGGGCCTATTCAATGGTAATGGAGATGGAATATCTATGTGGCCTTCAACCTCCAGCACTCAAGCAGGTCCAGAATTCCAGCTGTTTCAAACAGAGCCTGATATGTCAAATTCTTTTGTTGATGTGCCACAGACTTCTATTGCTTGTCCTACATCCATGAATGACTATATGTTGGATCCAGACACAACTATGGGATCTGCTGTACAAGTCCCTGTTGAACATTCTGTTCAACCTAACAATGCTGTCATGAATGGTGATTTGGTTGATTATCCCATGGTATTTGGTGGGGATGATCCCTCTCTTCGGCTTTTCCTTCCCTCTCAACCAGCTGGTGCGTCAATGCGTTCTGATTTTGGAGATTTACAAGATATGTCAAATTCTATACATTCTGAGAACTGGATTTCTCTTAGACTTGGTGGTGGGGTTGATGGTGACAGCATCAGTGGTCAGGTTGAACCAGCAAGTACAAGTGGTTTAAACTCGGGACACCATTATGCTAATGAGGGTACGGTGGAGTCTTCAGCTAAACTTGCTCTGTTCTGAAGTGCTATAGTTTTGTTATTATATATGTTCATAAATGCACAATAAGGGCTGCAACTCTTAACTCATCTCCATGCAGCATGTGTGCCGGAGTTGCAACCTAACGTCTGGACTCATATTGATATTGAAACTAAGTCAAAATTTTATCCTTTTAATCATCTGTTTATGTTGTTTAAACTTAAAGACTTTTTGTAGAACATGCTTTGGACCCAATAACATGTGAATATTGAGTATCCTTGTTCACATAATCTTGTGTGTTTTTGCCTACTAATTCTTGTACGGATTACCTCATTACCAGCATGATTTTGATGGTGATCCTATCTACATAATAGATGGAAAGTAGGCTATAGCCCTTCCATCCTCATTCCCTTGGCTTGCTTTTTGTTCATATAAATCAATAAAGTGATATGATTTTGCTTCATTTCTGCAGCTCCTTTGCTTCTCAGTATGAATGACAATATGTCAGACACCACATCTACAAAAAGGCAAAGATCTGAGAGCCCTTTCAGGTGCCCTCGCCAGCCATCATCTGCAAGGCCAAGACTTTATCTCTCAATAGACTCAGACACTGAGTAGAGGCTAAGGTGCCAGATAATGGGCACCGGGACGATCCGATATACTAAATTTTTGTTGTACTGCTTGGATCCACCGGTGAGTGTGTCCATGAAATCCCACCTGGTTGTCGTGTCTCAGAACTGGAAAGAACAAAGGAAGTTGAAGCATCTTGTTCCTCTTTATGATAATAAGGTGCTGTCATGGTTGAAGACCCTGTTGTTACTTGGGAAGATTGTGCTCATCAAGCAACTTTGGCGCTGCGAAGATGTTACTAACAATGGCTCTTTCAGCATCCTTGTGAGTCAAAACATTAGTCTATACTTTTTGTTTGTCTCTTCCTCCTCATGACACCTTACCTTTAATGCTATAACTTACTCTGAAGGCCGTCTCAAATTTTTCACTTTTCCCTTGGATATTCAGACTGCAGGACCGGGCATGATTGGGATAGCGGCCAATTTTCAAAGCATTATGAAGTGAAATTCTTTCAAAGGTTTACATATATTCGTATTCTTTCTTCTTTCTAGCAAATTAGTGTATATATATTCATTTTTTCACCTTATGAGCTTAATCAATCAATCAATGGGGAAGCTAATCCCACTTACGAGAGTGCACGATTTACACTCTTAGTTTCCTATCATCTCGACGTCTGTTCTTTCAGCTTGTAACTAAGCATCTTCCATACTCTGTAGACCTTCAAGCTTTAGTAAGGGTAATATGAAGAGTTGTAAAGTCAAGTGTTCACATTTGCGCCCTCTGAGTAGTTTGTCGACGGATGTGAAGCTCTTAAATTACTTTTACCGGTCATAGTAACTCAAAGGTTGAACTGTATTGAATTAATGTTGGAGATGAATCAACATGACTTGCACAGTTCTTTTAGTATTTGTGCACTGCTAATAATTCTCAGAACTTCTCTACATGCAAATTCCACCACCTAAATATATTGAAAAAGGTTTTCGTTGAATTAATATATATGATACCCTAATCAGAAAGCCGGTCCTAACACAATGTTTAACGTTGTTATATTATAAGCTGAAAGTTCTGGTTGTGAATGGAAACATCTTTTCAGATGAGGGTAATGCAACGTACAATATTATTACTACTATTTTCAGAGCTTGCAAGGCTCTTTTTGCACGCCATGTTGGCCTTAGGAGAGTTTTTCGGAAATGCTTGAGGATAAAAAGCACTTTTGATTAGATAACATTTGCTTCTAGTCAAATTGTAGAGAAGAAATAATTTTTTATTTTTTAAAGTAGTTGAATTAAATTAATTTTTTTTAAAAGTGTTTTTCAAAAAGCGTTTTTAAAAAAAATATTTTTATAAATTTTATATCAAAAGAAAAATATTTGATTAATATATTTTGTTGATATTATTTTTAAGAGTTGTGAGATTATTTTGAATTATGTGTTAATACGTTATTTATTTATGGTGATTTAATAATTTTTAAGAATAATGTTAATAAAATGTATTTAAAAAAATATGTTTTTAAAGTATTTTTTATATGAAAAGGGCCTTTACTTGATATCATGCAAATGGAAGAAAAAAAATTCACTCAAATAAATGACAAATGAATTCCACAAATAAATAATAAGTTTTTTTTATATAGAACTCGCGTTAAATCGTTGAACTCACGCCGGTGGATTGTGCCATCTTTCAAAAAGTTTAGTACACGTGTGAATTGCGAAAAGGATCGGTGTGGGGACACTTTGATTCGGACCTACCGAGTCTTTTGTCTTTGAAACTCCGCGACTCCGCTTCCTATAAAACCCGACTCCATTTTCAGATGAACCCGTTGGCGCTAGAAACCCCGTTCTTGCAGTCGCGCGGAGCTCCTCTTCTCCCGTCGCAGCTTCGATTTAGGGTTTATTTATTTATTTTTTATTAATTTCCTTTTCTCCCGCGTTACTTTCGCGCTCGATAGTTTGTGTTCCTCCATCGAAGTCGAGCTCAGGTAAGAAAGAACAAAGCGCATTTGATTCATTGCGTCTCCTTTGATTGTTACTTGCTAGTCGCTCGATCATCGTGACTTTTAATAGGATAGAAGAGGTAAAATTGTTCGGATCGATCGAGAAGATATAGATCACATGTGTTCTAAATCTATGTTCTGGAGATTTAAGTTCTTGATCGTAGTGATTTTAAATTATTTGTCTTTTATGGTCATCTGTGACTCTGTGCTGTTGTTTCAACTAATTCAATTGTTGGCTAGGGTTGAGGCTCTTATATATTGTTGATATTTTTTTATCATCACCTTTGAGTTCGAATTGCAGGTGAAATGGAGAATTCAGCTGCCAATCATTTGCCGGAGGTGGACTCTTTGCCGGACGGCTTCGTTGAGAGCTCTGCCGAACCATCGGTACCTAGAACTCCCACATTTGAACAAGAGAAGCGGTCAGTTAGCTTACTGGAAGCCGATCGTTCGTGTGATAAGATTCATGATTTGTCTTCGTCTTCGGATTCTTCATCAGCCAGTGAGACTAGACTGTCTGAAAGCAGAGCTGAGAAGACGGAGAAGCTGAGAACATTTCCCGTGCCATTGTCTGAGAAGGATGGTTTCAACGAATCTGGGGATTTAGCAGAATTAGGGGATAAGTCGGTCCAGGAGGGCGGCGAAGCTGGATTGGTGAGCATTTGCGAACCGGGAAATGCTATTTCGGAAACTTCGACGAGTTTGTCCTCTTTTAATGAGCCCATGATGGTTTCATCTTGTGGACACGAACATGTTGAAAGGACAAAGCAAATTTCCGTGGGTGGTAATCATCTAACTTGAATTGCAATCTTTTATTTCTGCAGATTAAATTTATGCATTCCTTTTCAATATCCAATATTGACAACCTCAGTTTTGGATCATGAAGAGTCTTCAGTTTTGTCGTTTTTACAATATTGGCTGCTTATTGGTTTTATCCATTTCTTCGAATCCTTGATCATGAAAAAGCGCTACATGGATATATTTATTTTTCTCCTGCATCATTCATGATGAAGTTCGCGATTCTTGCTTTGACATTGTTGCTGCACATCACTTGACTTTTTGGTTGTTAAGTGTTGTTTCTCTTTTATGTCTGCAACATTTTTACCGTCTCTTTGGAAAAGCATGAAGGTATCTGGAAGTATGATATCGTAGTTAATTTGTTTATATGGAACAATTTTTTTGGTAACATCACATTTGCAACAAGTTCTTGTCATGAATCCCTTTTTCTTTTGTTACTTTTGCCACAACTGAAGGGTGCTCAGAGCCTCATGGAACCAATCTCTGGGATAAATGTCTACTAGAAAGTACTGAACCTTCACAAATCCGAAAGCTAGTGAGTAGTATTCTCCCATCTATTTTATAATTTCCCTTGTATAGAAAATGAGTACTACTGATTTAACATTTCCTTTTCCTTCCACTCTACAGTCAAGTTCTAATAATGCTTATTATGCATCACATGATGTTATTCGTCATTCTCACCTTGTCATTGTGACACTGCCTGATGCTTCTGAATATTTTGGCTTGCAACAAAAATATATATCTTGAACTAGGTGAGGAGGGACTAGGTACAGTTTTTTTATTTCTTGATAGTTTCAAGACGTAATAGAATTTTGCTTCTAAATTCTAATAAAACCCAGATTTACTGCAATCTTGGCTTTGCCAAGATACACACGGTTCTTCTCCAGGTATACTTTAGTTTTGTTTTGTTGCCTATGAATTTTTATGTCCCTGCTTGGATTGATGGTTTTCATCTAGCCACGGTCCTATGCTGATAAAGTAAAGTGTGTTTCAAACTTGGCCAGTGAAGTAAACAGTTTTAGTAGAAAATAGGATATTTTTGTTGAAGATTCTCTGTCTGCTATCAACCATTGTGCTATGTTCTTCTTTTTGGCAGTGCTTATTCGGAAAAGAATATAATTTCTGTACATTTCAATTCAATTCATTGAAGCTTTTACCATGCTTTTACTACAGATATCGAATCCACTGTTGTGGATCATGTCTGGTGCAGCTAGGCACAAAATGCTGTGTCTTGATAAAACTATTTAGTGTTCGCTTGTTGACACCTGCTGTAATGGAAAGCCATTTGAATTATGGTTGTGTGCTATGACTGTTGTTGTTCGAGAGGGAATTCTAATATGTTTCAGAGAGGGATTCAGAGTAAAAAATTAGGTGAATCTGAAAAAATATGAGTCTCGAACTTGGAAGTTTGCTATTAATCAATATTTAGAAGTAATTTTAAAGCATTGGGGTGTCAACTGTACACAAGCAAATATTTTGTTCTCTGCAATTTACTGAGTACACTATTTCTATGCATAATGTTATGTTTGTGTCAAAAAAGATTTTCTAGTTCGAAAGGTAAACGTTAGAACCTATATATATACTATGATCTATCTTGTTTCCTTTAAAAAAAAGAGCCTATTTGTGAAGTATGTTGCCAATAAGGAAATAAATAAGACAAGCACATATGCATGGGTCCTTCACCCATTTAGGAAAAAAATTATCACATCAATTTGGAAATAATCTTGATTGTGTTGAATGACTTTGAAGTGCATCATTTAACATATCATGTTTTTCATATTATGCTTGCCTTTACTTCTTGATTTTTACCAGTTTTTGTGGTTGAACTAATTATGATCCCTAGGAAACCTCTGAAGTGAAACGTAAAAATGTAAAACGCAGCTTCAAGTCTGAAAAGGAATTTCTAGAATTCACCCTAAAGCATCAACAAGTTATAGCTGAAAGAGATGCAGGTAAATAACAACTTTCCAGAATGAAGTTCTTTTTTTTTCACATATTAATTTTTTCTCTGGCAGAAAATATGATGGCCGGAATAAGCTTTTTGTACTTATTTACCTGATATTGCCAATAAACTACTGTATGTTTTATGCTGTAATTTGCTTATTTTTCATAATCTTTCTGATGGTGTGCTCTTTCCGTAAATTCTAGAAATATCTACTAAGATATATTGTCATTGACTTCTCCATTCTTTATGAGCTGATCACAATTCACATCTAAAATTGAATTTCATCTACTGTATCAACATTCTTATATGACTATAGCTGGAGTAGGCCATTTTTCAAAGTAATTTGTGCAAATGGTGAAAAAATATTTGAATCTTTCCTGAAGAAAGGATTTTGTTGCATTTGATATGTTTTAAGGAATGACTTTAGCCTTGAGAGGGAAATGAAAGGTACATTACGAATGGGAGACTAGCTCATTCTGCGAAGCTTAAGTCCCCTTTGCATCTATGCTGATAGGCAGGAAAAAAAATGTTAATATTTGATAGAATCCTTTCTCAAAAGTCTAAAATGTGGTCAGATATATCAATTTATGTCAGTGCTTTCAAGGCCATGCCTAGCCATAACATTACGTTCAACATGAGAAATCATTTTAAAAATAAATAAATGGTAGAAAGTTGAAAATGGAGATTTTGGTTACCATGAAGTTTGCCAAACCTAAGCATAACATTAGGTTTAACATGGGGATAGAATAATGACACCAAAAGGTTTAATTACAAACCTTTAAGAGATTGTTGGTAGGTGCAGTAGGGTAAATTTGGTTTAGAAGGTTATACTGGAGGGGGATACATTACTAATGAGATATGGGTTTGAGAAAAGAGTAATAAGTTACTTTTTTGCTGAAATTGGACTCTTGATCACAAGAAGGCTTGTAAAACCTGTTGGTTGTTGAAAATGGAAATTTTTATTTTAATGAAGTTTACCAAATCAAGACATAACATTATACACGAGCTTGTTGTGATGAGCTTTTAATGATTTGGTAAAGTGAGAAAGATGCTAACTAACTAAAACTATTGGGGATGCTTTTTAAAAATTTACCCTACAAGCAAAGGTTAAGACAAAAGCATTCTAAAGCCAACTTCTCAGATGGGTTTTTTTTTTTTTTGTGCTTATTTTACATTGAAGACAGGACCATTAAAACATGTGAGTAATTGTTGCTTAAGAAATATGGTAAATGTGTTTTTCATTATACAACCATATATAAATATATATATATTGAAATGTGAGGATGGCAATTACCTCTACAGATTGTTGTTGGAACCTTTCTCATCACCAAAGCACCTTAGTTTTAAAACTAAAGCTACAATAGAATCATCTTCAATTACTTTTTTGTCTGCTTTACATTATTAGACTTGCCAAAGCACTTGGACTTTTAGTGGAGTAATCCACCATGTCAAGATTGGAAACTTGAAAGACTCACAACTCCAAAGTTCATCTAAATTTCAGGGAGAAATACTCACAAGATCACTTGAAAGATTGTTACAAGGTTACTTAACGTAAAAGAAGGCTGAATGGGTTTTAGATATAATCTGTTATTTATATTTATATATATCTTAAATCAAGTTTAGCTAATTAAACGATTAGATCAACTATAATACCAAGATTTACATGACCCCTTAAATAAATGAAAAACTATGGGATTGATAGTGGTTTGATCAACTATTGTTAAAGATAAAGGTAGATTACAAAATAAATCAGATCATGCTTTCAAACATCTACCAAAAGTACCCTATGATGTGAATTCATATCAATTCTAGTCTTTCTAGAAACCTAAGGTAATAGTTGAGGTAAAAGACAACAAAATGTGTCGTGGTATTGCCAACAATTCTTTAACTCCAGTCACTGAAGAATGAGGCCCTTGGTGTTCATATTCTTGAAATCTGTTTGTTGTTTTGATTGTGGCCTTTGCTCTTTCTAAGATCCATCTTTGGTGTTAAGGCATCATCACATAGGTACAAAGTTAGCTTGCCCTCTATCTAATCAATATATTTTATTATTTCAAATACTTTATTTTGAATGGAACGTTACTTTTGTTTATTTTATTTATTCATTTATTCTGATGCAGCTATTTCTGTTCGAGATAAGCTTGAATCACTATGCAGGGAATTACAGCGTCAGAATAAAATATTGATGGTACACTTTTCCAGATGATCTTATGCATGAATGAGTCAATATCATCATTAATGTCATTTTATAGACTGATAATTATCCCAATTTAATTCCCAGCTATTCGACATCAGCTATATGAGTTTTATTAGTTTTAGCAGTTTGATCATATCATTAACCAAAAGTTTGATATCCATACGTACGATACTTGATTTCCTATGCCACACTAATTCTTATCCGTGATACTTAAATGGAATGTTTCTTAAACTAAACACCAGCAAAGCAACTCAAGCATAAATCTGGTTTTTTGTTATATAGACTTAAGACTCAATTTGATGGCAAGATTAAGATCCTTTGTGTTAATTATGATGGTGGATACTTATCTATGGGTTTCAATTCTTAATTTTCTACTATGATATTGAACATCAAACTACATGTGCTACTAATTTTGAACAAAATGGAGTGACTAGGAGCAAAAGAGACATCCTGTTCTTGAAACCATTCATGCACTAATGCTTGCCATGTATTTACAATTTGAGGCAAATCCCATCTATTCGACTAATTCAACTCAATTGTACATAGGTAGGTGTTTCAACTGTAACCTATCATTAATTTAGTGTCACTCACTAGATAATCATGGTGTGGAGCATGCTATTTTGCAGGATGAATGCAAGAGAGTCTCAGCAGAGGGCCAAACAATGAGATTAGATCTATCAACCAAGTTTCATGATGCAATTAAGGTTAATCCATTGCTTTTCTTTGCACTTCCCTATTTATTCATGTACTTTGGAAATCTCTTAGAGATGTTGTCCAAGAATTTCTAGTCATAAAGAACAATTAGGAGAACATAAACACTTAGTTTCCATACTGTTATTCATTGTACTTCCCTAGGAAGTTAGTCTGTCATAAATTATTGAGGTTTGCCTTGATTGAGGGTTGAGGTTTGCATTACTAAATTTCACATTAATGCATTAAGATATATATTTTCTTTTGTTGGTAGGAGTGAGGTCTTTTGAAGAAATCATTGCAGTTTTTGTGATGGTAATTTATATGATTTTGATTATTGTACTGTCAAATTCTTTATTAAGTAAAAGAAAAAGCTAGTCTTAAAAAGAACTCATTTATCATCCTACTAGACTTGCTACCAATGTACAAATTTGGAACACTGAAAAAGTGATTGAACTCAAACAACCACTTATCCGCTTCATCTCGTTCCAAAATTTTTCTTGTTCATGATATAATGAACAAAGTCCCAATCCACCATGTCATACACCTTAGCTACCTGGCATCTATACTCATCGTCTCATCTGAGCAGATGATGCCAACCATATGCATGCTAGGTGTATTACCATAATAACATGTATGAGGATTGATTACTGTGACCTTGAGAGAAGTTGTAGCTTTAATACTTGTAGATCTTCTTCCTCACTGTTTTGGCGGTTTTCTGTCTTTCATGAATCTTCTTTTCTGGGGTTCAAGAGATAGCCATTTATCTCTCTCTTTTAACTGAGGAAAATTTGTAAAATATTTGAAAGTGACACTATGCTTTTTGCTTAAATTCCCATTTCTTTACCTTTGTTATATTGCATTTGTTATCTGTTTGTCAGTCAATACCCAATGACATGAGCGCTCTTTTTCTCACTGTTCTAGGATGTAAGCAATAAGCTTGAAGAGCGAAAGGATGAATGTCTCTCACAACTCAAGGAGAACGAGATGTAAGGCCTTTCTTTGGGAACCCTTGAGATAATCCATGAATAATAAATAAGTATGGTGCTATTTGTAATGTTTGACAACTAGCGGAATAGTCAAGCTTAGGCTCCAAGACTAGCTAAACAAAGTTGTATCATGCATGCTTTTTTTTCCCTAAATCTTTTTACTCTTATAACTAACTACTTCAAATTTGAATATCTTTAATATTTTGGTTGGGCAACACAGATCATGTTTTGCCACTGAAATCTGTTTAGTGTCTTGACGCCTTGATGTCATTACTTCACGGGAATGCCCTATAGGCAATAAATCAGGATTTATGGGTGACGACCGTATGAGTGTGCTGTTTTCTGAATCTTATTCATCCATCAAAGGATTTTTTTTTAAGCCCTTTAGGCTGTTGCTGCATGTACAACCAGCACTTCAGGCTAACATAATGGTCTTGGGAGTATCCATTATCAGGTTCTGCTTGACAAACAAGAAAGCTAAGAACTAAGATCCATATCTGGTGCCAATTATAGTTGTACTGAATTACTGTCTCACATATATTATATATATTTGGAACATGATCTGCAGTTCTGTTCTGGGGCTATTTCCTAATACCGATGTTCTATTTAGCTGCCAGTGTGTTGCCCTCAACGGCGCCTTTCTATAAAATATTGAGACAAGAAAATGAACCACTTTTCAACGCTATCTTTATTGCGATTGGTGACATAGTTCATGGTAAAATAGCTAAAGAATTGAATTCCTTTCTGGCATTTTTGTTTCAGTTGGAGTTCTTACATTCAATAGGATTTGTTGTGTTACCATTTGGTATTTTTAGTGAACTCATTTTTTATATCTCCATTTACAGCCATATGTGTCATTTTGGCTCCAATTGCAAAGCAATAATCTGTTGAGACTTTTCATAGTAATTGATTATAATATGTTTTTATATTCTTACCAGGCTGCGAAACAAGTTGAAGCATCTTGCTGATCAATATGCACTCTCTGAACAGCAATTTACACAGAAGGTATTCAATTTTCAGCATAAGTTGTTGTCTACTTCTAACTTTTTGACCTGAATGTTGCTATCAATAGATAATCAGATTCAAGGTATTCTTAAATGTTATTTCTTATCTGTATGATTTGAAATGTGAATATGTAGTTGAAGCAGAAAACACTGGAATTACAGCTTGCTGATCTGAAAATTCAGCAACATGAAGAGAAGTTGAGCCAAGAAAAATCACAAATGCAGCTGTATGCTGAACAAGTGTCACAGCTATTAGAAACTGAGAAAAATTTACGCTTGCAGTTAGCTGCTGATGGAGAAAAATTCCAACAGTTCCAGGTGTCCTTCATGTTTTGGTTGAACCACATTTTGTAACATTTCTATAATAAAACACTATGCAATTCAAATTGTGAGATTTCTAAATAGTCTGGTTTCTTTTTAGGTTTTTCCTCTTTTTAGTAATATTATCAATGCGGGTAAGATTGCAGGAGTTGTCCAAAATAAAACTGTTTTAGGATTCAAGATTAACTGAATTTGATCAGATCACTCATTTGCTTTAGAGGTGTGGCTGTGTGAGCTTTACTTTCAATGCTCATTTGTACACTATATGTGGTAGATGTAGGAAACTGCTACTTCCTGTCCTGCCTACCTATCAAAATGTTATTTCTGAATGTTTCATGCTAGAGTTTCTGATTCATTAATTATAAAATATCAAATTAGTTTCCACCTATGTTTGCTATACTAATTTTGTCTTTGTTTCTGATCAATCTGATAAAAAATCAGTAGCAAAATCTTCATAAGATCATAGGATGGTCTTACATTACATTACCTCCACAAGGCCTCTTATAATTTGTTTGCATGTGCCTATTATGTGGTTCAGCAACTAAAGTGTGAAATATGTTTGTACAGGAGGCATTATTGAAAAGCAATGAGGTTTTTGAAACATTTAAACAGGAGATTGAGAAGGTGAACTTAAATTTTACTGGCCAATGCACATTGTACATCTGCCAATTTTTTGGACCTTTGTACAACTTACTGAACTACTATGCCACCATTTTGCATTGTTTCCCTTTTAATTATTTTACTTGTTTGTATGAAACTAGATGGCAAAATCAATGAAGGAACTAAAGAAGGAAAATGTCTTCCTCAAAAGAAAGTGTGAGAAGTCAGATGTTGCATTAGTAGAGCTTGTAGAGGAGGTAAGCTTATATATCATTTTTTAAATAAAATTCTGCTTAGTCAAGCATATCCATTTCATGTTACTCTTCAATGTGTTATCACTACGAATTGGAGTTGATAATGTGAATTTTGCACGGCCATGTGCTATTTTATTTTCGTTGCTATTGTGCCAACTCCTTTAACAGCCAACTTTGTGATAATCCCAAATGTTGTATGAACCTTCTGAAAAACTTTGCAAGACTTTTTAATTGTGAAATTCTTGTTGATCTACCACCTTTATTGCTGTGTCAACCTGTTGTAAGCTGTTTATTGGTAGGTTTTTTTTAAACATTGGAAATGTTGGCTCTGATATGAAGAACATCAACTACCCCAAAAGCTTAGCATGATCATCTAACAAATTGGGCCAATGCAAGTTTCAATGGATGCTGCTGGTAGATAGTTTTTTTTTTTTAAGCAAGAGCTGGTAGATAGTTTGTATTGAATGATGATAAGGAAATGCATGGTTAATAGACTTGGTTCTTCCACCCATTATCTGAGCTTCATCCTGTGGTGCTATTAGGCATCATCTGTTGGGAACCTAAATTTTCTGGTCTAGGTTTTCTTCTGGTATTAGCAGCCAGCCTGAACACTTAACCAATTGTCAAGATGACACTAAAAGGCTTGAGCATCAGTACCCTAAACTATATCAAGGCCCAAAAGTGGTGATTATTTATGGAATTGAAAGCAGTTTTTTTTTTTTTTTTTTTTTTTGAGCAGAAACATATACTTTATTAGATAATCAAATATGGTGATAATGAAGCGAACAAACAGCACAAGCTGCGTTGAGAAAACCCAACAAACCAGAACAAACATGTGCGAAAACACAAGGTCTCCTAATGATCCACAAAAAAAAAAACCATTAAATACAATGCAAACATCGGTTCCAATCCCGAACCCAATCAGAAATGGACAGTCCTTGAGACAGATTAGCTGCATGAGTCCACGAGCTGGCCGTCAACTTAATGATCTCCCAAAGTGAGGCGGCACTCCTCGACCTATCATTGAACACTCTATTGTTCCTCTCCAGCCATATGAGCCATAATGTTGAAAAAGAAGTACATAACGCTGCTTCCTTAACAGAACCTGATATGATAGTGTTCAGGGGTAAAGAGAAACAATCATCCACATTATGGGTAGGCAAGAACCTGTTACCAGAAATAGATAACCACCTCGCCCACAAGTTGCGGGCATAGGAACATTGGAGGAAAATATGTTCCAAAGATTCACAATCCTGATAGCAAAACAAGCAACAGTGGGGAGATAGATGTATTAGGAAGTTTTTTCTGCAATAAATCCATTGTATTCAGACGACGGTGAGCCAGTATCCAACCGAAGACTTTAATTTTTGATGGAATCCGTGACTGCCAAATAATAGGTGCGAATGGAAACTGTGATGGAGTAGACTGATTGTTAAGGATTGCCCGAAGAGATTTACAAGAAAACAACCCATTCGGTTCAAGAGTCCAAATGATCTTATCGGGTTGTGGTGATAATCTAAATTGGTCAAGAATTGAAAGGAGGGTTAATATTTCATCATGTTCCCTAATGGTTAATGCTCTAGAGAAATGGAAGTTCCAAGAAAGGGGGGAAGGGAATGTATGTGAATTTTCATCAAGGGCTAAAAAATCTCTTATAGGCTGATTATGTAAAACGGATAATCTATATAGGTTCGGGAAGGATTCTGCCAATGGTTGAGGTCCAAGCCAGTTATCTTCCCAAAATCTAAAAAGCTCCCCCTTTCCCACCGTGAATGAGATGAAAGGAGCAACCACCGGTGTAAGAGATCCAATAAACCTCCAAGGACCCCTCAATGTCAATCTTCTGATTCCACCCCCAAAAATATTCAACTTGCCGTAACGACTAGTGATGAGTCTAGCCCAAATCGATTCTTGCTCCTTCATGAATCTCCATAACCATTTACCACATAAAGCAATATTCCTCCTTGAAATGTTCCCAATGTCAAGACCCCCTCTGTCACCGACTTCTGCATTGTCTTCCACTTAACCTAATTTCTCAAACCACATACCCCTCTGGCCCCCCAAAACAACTGTCTAATTTTCCCCTCTATGGAGGAAGCCATTGCAATGGGAATCTTGAATAGAGATAGAAAATAGGAGGGAATGGCAAGAAGGACTGATCTTATCAAAGCCAACCTCCCCCCTTTTGAAAGAAGAGAATGTTTCCACCCATCAAGCCTTCTAGAAATAGTTTCAACCACCGGATTCCAGAAAGAAGAGGATCTAGGGTCACCACCCAATGGAAGCCCCAAATACTGCATCGGCCAAGAACCCACAGCGCACCCTGCCATATTTGCCAACCTCAAGAGCGTCTCAGGATCCATATTGGTACCCACCATTTGACACTTGCTCAAATTAATCCCCATTCCCGAAACTTCGCAAAAGCAATAAAGAAGCTTCAAAGCATCCTCAACATTACTTTCCTCCCCCTGAAGTAGTAGTAGCGTATTATCTGCAAACTGTAGATGTGAGACTTCGATCTTGTCTTTTCCTACCAAAAAGCCTTTCACCACCCCCACCTGTCTTGCCCTGGACATCATTCTTCCCAACACATTTGCTACAAAAGTGAACAAAAACAAAGAGAGAGGATCCCCCTGCCTAAGACCCCTTCCAGCCCCAAATTTACCATAATCGAGAAGGACACTGAGCAAACGCACCCCATCGTCCAAGAAATCCATTTGGCCCCAAAGCCCTTCCTATGTAGAACATGCTCAAGAAAAGCCCATTCAACCGTATCATAAGTTTTTGCAAAATCAACTATTAGAGCCACTTTTTTGGATCCACGAACCCTATAATCTTCAACAGCCTCGTTTGCAACTAATACTGCATCAAGAATCTGGTGTCCTTCAATAAAAACGAACTGAGTATCTTCCACCGTGCTATTAGAATAGATTTAAGTCTCAATGAGAGGGCCTTAGCAATAATCTTGTGAAGACTTGTGACAAGACTGATAGGTCGGAAATCCTTAAGACCGCGAGCATCCAAACGTTTAGGAATCAGGCAGATATAAATCTCATTCACCGATTGGTTAATGATACCGTTATGGTAGAATTCATCAAGAACTTAAATTGCATCCTCTTTCACCTCCTCCCAAGCCTTCTGAAAAAAAAAAAAAGCATTGAGAAGCCATCCGGATCAGGAGCTTTAGACCCCTCACAGTTGAACACTGCAGTCCGGATCTCCTCCATCTCAAATGGACGTTCGAGACCATCCCTGTCAACTTGAGAAATAGGGCTCCAATCGATACCATCCAACTCCCAGCTGAAACTTCTCTTGGAAGTGTACATATCTGAAAAATAACTTACTATCTCGTTTACCACCCCAAGCTCTCCTTCAACCCTAACCCCGCCTTCCGCTACGATGGACGAAATTACATTTCTACTTTGACAGTTACTCAAAAGACTATGGAAAAACTTGGAGTTTGCATCTCCTTCCTTAAGCCATATGATCTTTGCTTTCTGTAATGCAATCTTGTCTTCTCTGATGCAAAGATCTTTCAAATCCGCTGTATAGGTGTTGCAAAGAACAGCTAACTCAGAGTTCCAACTCCCCTCCTCCTCCAAAGTGTCCAACGCACCAATGATATCTTTAACTTCCTTCTTCTTGACGCTTGTTAAGCCAAAAACCTCCCGATCCCAATGTTTAATCGACTCTCTCAAATGTCCCAAACAACCGATAAACCGGTGCCCACCTCTGCCAAATGCCACAGCCTCCCTCCACCATTGGCCAATGTTCTGAATAGTGCTAAAGCTGCTATTAGGGAAATGCCAGTTCTGACGTGTTAAGTTTTGATTGACAGATGTTTGGCTTGCTTCTCATTTAGTATACTATGCTTCTATTTGTTTAGTTGACCAGTGATCTCTTTAACAGTCCTGTTATTATTATTATTATTTTTTTCCATCTGCATAGCGTGAGCACTTGAAGAAACAGCTGGAGAAAACGAAGAATCAGAAGGAAAAGCTTGAATCTTTGTGTCGGTCCTTACAAGCGGAAAGGAAACAGAACACTTCTGGTGGCAATCCATTTCCTTTTGTTGGACTCAAAATAGTGTCTACTACTACTTCAGAGGAAGAGGAGGAAAGGAAACAGGTTGCTGACAATCCAATACCTAGTGAACCCAAAGTAGTGTCCGTTTCAGAGGAAGAAGAATCCCTGAGGTAGTCCTTTGTTGTACCCAAGGAAATGAAAAAAACAAATGTAGCTGGTTGAGGTTCTAAGATTATTGTCGGAGGAAAACAATGGATATCTTGTATACACTGAGTTATTCTTCATTTTTTTCCTTGGTTTAAATTTCATGATACATAAAATGAAGTTATATAGCTTGGAAGATTTAAAGACAGCTATTTAAGAGATTCATGTTTATGTTCATATGGGAATCCCATTAGTCTCTCTCTCTCTTACCGTTCATAACAGATAGTATGATAAGTCTTGTTGTAGATCAAGATTTGGCTAAAAATACTAAAATGGTCTAATTTTGTTATATTCGTTTTAGCAATCTTTGTACCATTCTTTTCTCGTGTTACCTTACCATCAAGCAAGATTGATGACGCTCAGGAAGTTCTTGCCCACAATACGACTGGCTTTTTTTGTCAAGGTTCCTTGGGCAATCTCTATATCTAAGATTACAACATTAGTTAAAATAAATAATACTCAATTTAATTAAGTCTTTTTTTCAACTAGATATATTTTAAGGTATGTAAAATGATCCAAAAAAAAAAAAAAAAAAGCCAAACAGACAAACACCATCAAAACAGATATTATGTATGAACCACTCAAACATCATCATCGGTAGCCAGTTCATTAACTAAAACATTTTTAGGTTAGTGCACTCTTTCTCAAGTGGTCCACAGAAGCAAGCAGGCAAGAAATAAGGGTGGCTCACATCATTTCTTGGTTTTATCAAAACTGCTAAGGAGTTACATACAACTCAATGAAAATTTATATTAAATGAGGGAAAACAAAAAATACAGCCTCAGGAACATGCTAACCTTCTGAATAAATGGTGTATTGGTGACTCATGCAAGCCTGTAGTAATAGTGATGCATTCAACCAATTGGGCTGGAAATAGAAATTGAGGGCATACATGAGCTTCTCATGTAAGGCGTCCCACTACGAACCAGGTGCCCACTTTGTTAAACACCCAATAGGTCTGCTCGAATGGACATGAAAACTGAAACTGCAGCGTAAGTCATTCTTCAGTGCCTGGCTTAGAGTCTCGACGGCTCTCACAACCAGGGCAATTGTGCAAACTCTCATGGATGTAAATGTCACAGTCAAGGCAGAAATGCTGGTCACACTTGGGACAAGCAACACGGAGGCCTGGCTTATTTCCTGCAACAAAACATTAGAGAAGAGTAACACGTGTGAAGAGCTCAACTACATATTTGTGGAACAATTTCACATAGAAAAATGGAGATATATAGTAAGATGATTAAGTTGGGAATAACTGATCCCAGGATTCATAAAGCAGAAAGTGTGGTTATGCAAAAGCTCGTGCAGTATATAAATCATGTTAGTAAAGTCATGGTCAATATAAATTGGCACTGCGTTTAGTGTTTTGAAAAAATTAAATAATAAGCATTTTCTCTGGGATGCCTACACTCATCTATAGCTTCTTTGGGCGCTCATACTTTGTCATAAACTCTAACTCCTGTCGCAATAAGGAAACTGATAAAAGATAGTTTCTAATATTATAATCAACTGCAGACCATGAAATTCATTGATCAAAGTACTAATTCTCCTTTGTTATTCATCTTGCACCCCATTTTCCATCCTACAGATACTAAATGAGGGACGAAGGGGCTAAGGAGACAATGCATTTTGAGAAACCATTTCCTAACTCTTGTGGATGTAATTTATAAAGCATAGGCCAAACAATAGCTGAAATCCGAGGGCAGTACTTGTATACTACTATACTAATGCATGACTAGAAGTTCATATTGTAAGTTGTGACCCAGTGACCATAGAACAATGCCACCTCAATTGAAACCATTTTGGAATTGCTACAGAGATTAACAAGATGACAAGGAGTGGACTAAGTTTGACGACACTCAAATCACAACTAGGTTGGAAGCACAAATATATCTCAGTAGATGCAACATATCCATATTTCCAATCATATCCTCCATCCTCCGTTCAACAGATTCCATAAAGGCAGTTCTGATAGAAGAGAAAATTTCTCACATAAGGCATATAAAATTACTCACCATGATGCAGAAGCGTCTGCTGACAACCAAAACATGTTCTTGGTAACTTGTGATATGGATTATTCAGAAGTGTGGTAGACACCTCATTGAACGGCGTTATAGGGAAAAGATGATGATATGACCTAGCCAAATGGGGTGAAGAAACAAGTGTCAACCCACAAATCTGACATTCAGTGGGTAGTTCACAAACACGCGCTTTGCATCTTGGACAAGTGTAACCCCCACCAACCTTAGCTTCCTTGTGGCATGAACAAATAGAGACAACACCTTCTGCCGCTCTTTGTGGGAAGCCCATCTTAATCAAATTGCTCACAGCATATTCTGCGATCGCTGGTGGTGGTGGAGCATGCTCCAACAGTACCTCCTTCATATGAGACTAAAAAAGGAGAAAAGATATAAAAAATGGAATTAAATGTAAAAATCATGCAATAAACCAGTGGAAAATAAGGAAATACATAGCTAGTTTGCCACACCTCATCCATTGCCACAGCATAAGATCCTCCTGTCTCTTGGCAGAGATGTTTACATATATAAATTTCTGCAGAGAGACCAACAACGGAGCACCTTATTTTAGCCATCTTGCATTTTTGGATGGTTTCCATTATATCCCCCGGATCACAGGTACTGAGAGCAGAATATAAGATTAAGACTTCTCGGTGACCATATGATGGAATTTGATTGAGATAGCCATGAACGAGATCTAGAGCATTCTGAAGGGAGGAATCACCTGAGCACTCCAATTTACCCATCAAAGCCTTTATATGGGAATCAGGGCTGCCACCTAAATCTGTTAAGCATTGAGCAATTCCATCTTTTATGGCTACCAAACCAATATGACTTAGGGGGTTCTGATCAAAAAACTCTCTAATGAAAACTTCTAATTGTTTTGCAACTACTACCATCCGACTTGGTTTGTAGTCTGTCTCTGCAGCTGCCTATGCATAAGTGGCAAAACCCAATTCCATAATGAGTTGAATGACAAATTCATGGATTGTCAAGCTCAAATACAAGATCAATGGCATAAGAAATTTATGGTTATCAAAAGTCATATTAACAAGCAACACAACCTGAAATAATAAAACAAGACATCACGGGTAGCTATATCTTTTAACTATATTTGGCCCAATTGTCTTTTAGAATCTTCAATCTACATGTTTATTGTAACTAATCATGTCAAAAGCCGAGAGCAACCATTCAAAGCATATATTTGTTTTATCTTTCAATATTTGGAAAGCAGAGAATGAACCGCATTTACATAAAGATGAGGTCATAGTTGTACAAATCAAATCAACATTTCTAGCACAATTCATCTCCATGGTTAGATTATCTTCACGCAGGATAATGCTCTTTAAATCAATTGCTAAATTTTCTTAAAATCGAGAAATATTGAATCTGGCAACATACCCTGGAGAAATCAATGACGACATAGAGATAACGTATGAGGCCTTTCTGGATTCTTGCAGTAGCAGCCGCAGCAGCAGAAAGGGATCGAAGTCGGCGACGATACTGAGCATGGAGAAGAATATTGCTATCAATGGAACGAAGAAGTCCAGATTCATCTTCTTGCAATGATTCCCAAGATCTCTCATCAGCATAAGCTCTTTCCCAAGCCTCCATACCTCTTCCATTTTCCTCGTCCTCATCTTCCTCTTCTTCCTCAGCTTCTTCTCCATTCAGCTGTCTCTTTTCCATAGCATATGCTTTTTGGTCCATTCTTTCCTTAGTTCAGCATATACTGTAAGGGATTGACCTTTTATGCTTAGTATAAGAGAAGGGAAATAAGGAGGAGGAGTTCTAGAGTGAAGAATATCCTTGCATCTGTGACATTTTGGGTCCTTAATATGTAAGCAATAAATAACAAGATTCAAATTGCAAGTCCCAGAATTCCACATTTCATGATAATACATCCAACTCCATATATCCATGCATGTATTTCTATTGATTCTGGTTCCATATTTGGTACATCATTGTGATTTATTTGAACTGGGTATTATAACAGTTGTAGCGTTACAATTTTTTCTTATAACATCATTCAAAATGAAATGATTCTTTTCAAAGAAATAAAACAACAGCAGAACATCTTGAGAACATTTATGCAACTTTACTAGAATGGCATTTTCTGTGCCAAAAAAAAAAAACCTCCTAATGCCCATGCGTTGTCCCTATGGACCAAATAGATCTTACCCACACATTGCATTGAAAGAAGATAAACACGAAAACATGCTCTCCTGACTCGAAGATAATTAAGCAGAACAGTTGGGATTTTCGTTCAGGAATTTTGTAATACATTCCATAAACATAATATGGGGATTATTAATAGTGCATAATATGATCTGGGCTCAAGAAAGGAAGAAAAAAAAATTAAGTTGAGAAATTAATAGCCTTGAACACAATCGGGAACGATAATTCGACATCAAAAACACTAAAATCAAAACCCAAAAAATAAAATAAGTAACAAGTATAATAAGGTCCTACAAAGTAAACTGAGCTAGCAGATTCAAACGAAAAAGGCCCAAAATATGATCTTTCCAACAACCCATTAATCAAACATTCAAGAGTGAACACATTGAAATCCATACAAGTTCCAGATCAAAAATACAATCATCCTGAATATTATTATATTAACAAATGGAAGAACAAATGCAGATAGAGAATTAACACCTGCTTTGCTCAGTGAAGGTTTTTCTTCTGGTTAAAAGAATTTTTAAGTTGGTGAGCAGATTAATCGTAATGGCGAGAGAGAGACAACACGAATTGAACTAAGCTGAGATGATGAGTCAGTGATTTGAGAAAGACTGGTTTGGAGGGTTTTAAAACTAGGGGTTCGGATTGGAGAAGAACGTCCGACTCGAGAGCAGAGATGGTTTCGGGTCGGATTCTACCCACCCGATTCTGCAAGCAACCCCTTTTGAACCCGAATTCTAACTCAATTCAACTCATCTTGATAATTTTATTATATACAGTAATTACGAGTGAACGTTCACGTTACAATTGTTTTTTTATTTCTTTTTGTTGGAGTGTTTATGCAAAGTATCGGCAGCTGGCATTAAAGTCAGAATATGCTGAGATTACTTAATAGAATTAAAAAGATGAGTACAACGAAGACATAAAAACTTTAAATAAAAATTATATAAATTAATTATTATAGTATCATTCTTACTTTTATTAGAAGAAAAAAAAAATTATTTATTTATAAAATAAAATAATTAAACTCTTAACAGAAAATAATAACAAAGTTTTAAAGAAGAGGGCATTGCTGGGATTATGTCCAAAATGGCGTAAAAACGTATTTTTATTAGATATAGTAGTATAGGTATAGATAAACTTATTGATTATTATCATTGATTATTAATGAGCCACTTTCTTTGTTTTAAAGTATAGTTTTACATCGAAAAGTAAGGTTGCTTATAAAGGTATAAAGGTTCGTAATTCAAAAATTAGAATATAATTTAAAAAGTAAAAACTTAATAAACATGAAAATAACATATTTTTTTTATAAATTTTAATAAACTATTTTCGAGTTTCACCCAATCAAATATATTTTTTATATTTTAAAATTTTGAATACCGAAAACTATATGTAGCTCATCATTTTATGATATAAACGTGAATTTCTTTTTCATTGGAATTGAAACTTTTTTCATTTTTCAAGTAGTAAAACTGGCACTTGAGTCTACAAATTGGGCCTAGAAATGGTGAATTGATAACAAATTCTGATTGAGAATCTAAGTCCAGTAACACTTTTTTATTAATACATTTAATGATGTTTCTATACATAAATTACCTGACCTTGATACAACAAGATGAACACAGATATATATATATTTATACATCATATGGGTCCAAATAGAGTAAAAATTGAAGTGTTATAACTAAATAATTATAGGGACCTAAAAATGTACTTACTTGAAGTCGTGTTATCAATTCATCATATATGTAGATAATTAATTTAATACAATCACATACACCAATTAAACTATATTATATATATTATGTCACTATGTTCACTTTGACTTATTAAGGACGGTGAAGGAATATTCGTTACTTGGACCAATCAGAGCTCTTCGCCTTCTTCTTCCGTCGGTCCAATTAAGAATTAACAAGTGTTACGCAGTCAAAGCTTATTTACTTACAAAATTCGTCTAATCATTCCCAGCAGTGCTACTTCTCCAAACGTTCCCTACATTTTTGCTTTCTCTCTTCTTCAGTTCTTCTTCTTCTTATTCTGCTTGAGATTTGCTTCAATGGCGGGTTCTGAAGAATCAAATCCTCTTCTGCTCAAAAAAGTCGCCGGAGACGAAGCCACAGACGAGAAATCCGGAACACCGGTAGCGCCGGCGAAAACGGTGATCGACGAATCTGACGAGAGCATCGGCGTCGTCGCCGGATGGACCGCCGACGGGTTGCCGATTGGGACCGGAAGCGTGGTCGGAGAACCAGCGGGTCGTGGTCGTTGGGGTTCGAATCTCTTTGCTTGCTTTGGACGCAGTGATGAGTTCTGCAGCAGCGATCTCGAAGTTTGTAAGTCTCTTGTTACTTTTAAAAGATGCTCCAAGTGTGAATCGAATTGATTATTGGTATTGAGCTTAGTTGACTTCCTGAATTTATAATAATTTCTCTGAATCTAGGTAGATTTATGTTGAATTTGTTGTTTCTGTACGAAATCGTCGTGGAATTTAATTCGATTAGGGTTTGAGGCTAATGATCTATGAGAAAAGATTGAATTATGTATTTTAGTATTTTTTTCATAAGACTCGCGAAATCGTGGCAATCTTCTTGTTATCTTGAGACGTAAAACCTTTTCGATACTAACAAGTTAACGTGCTGAAGACGTTCTACAAATTTTAGAGCAAATCAGTTTTGGAAATCTTCTTGATCACTTAAAAACAATCCGGTCTTGTCTTCATATCACTTAGAAACAAAAATCATCAGTTGGATTAGAGAAGAGGCTTATTTGCTTACTAATAATGTTCACAATGGAGTTGTCAAAAATGTTTGTTTGATGTTCAGTGTACCATTCTTGCCACATTTTGTGATTTTTTTCAGTTGCTAAATAGAAGATATAATATAATCTTGCCAGGTATTCTTGGAGCTTTGGTTCCTTGTGTGTTATATGGCAGTAACATTGAGAGGCTAGGCTATGGTCGTGGGTCTTTTGCAAATCACTGCCTGGCATACAATGGTCTTTACTTGCTTGGAAATGCTCTATTTGGTTCAAATTGGCTGGCACCTTGGTTTACTTATCCCAGCCGTTCAGCAATTCGCCACAGATTCAATCTTGAGGCAAGTTTTTGTCTATCATTACGCGTAGTTTTGCAACATTCAATTTCTACTTGCATTGTCAGATGACAAGATATATATATATATATTACTGAATCATTTTAGCTTCTAGTTAGAAAAGAAGTTCAAAAATGTGAACCCAAACGAATGTATCGAACTTTTTGTTCCCTCTTGATTGCGGGTTATATCTTGATTCTTGATACTACTACTGGTTTCGTGTAACATGCTCCCTGTACCATTACCAAACATCCCCAGTTGAGATTAGAAGAAATGCATAGCCATAACTAATGCTTTTATGTGCTTTTTGATGGCTATAACAGGGAAGCTGCGAGGCATTATCAAGGTCATGTGGATGCTGCGGAGGTGTCCTCGAGGATGAGCTGCAACGTGAACAGTGTGAATCGGTTTGCGACTTTGCTACTCACTTCTTTTGTCATGCATGTTCGCTGTGCCAGGAAGGACGAGAGTTGCGCCGCAGACTTCCCCATCCTGGCTTCAATAACCGACCTTTCTTGGTTATGATCGCTCCCATGGAGCAGTCTATGCGCCGTGATGGAGCTTGAGATAGGCTGGCAATAGTAATATATTGGAATAGCTATGAAAGAAGATGTGCCTGCATATTCTGAAGAAACAGGAACGGCAAAATTGGTTTGCTTGATCTACTACAATAAAGATGTAATAATAGTGGGTGACTTGTTCTTGCTGCTACATATTATATGTAATCAATTTGTTTTAGTAGTAATGCCAATTAGTTTTATGTACGTGGCCTACTAAATCATATGAGTGCAACGATTAACGCATTTGGTTGAATTTGAAGAGCAACTTTCCTCCTGGGTGCTGTGAAGGATCAACAATTTGTCAGTTACCAGAACCAGATCAGTGGGCAAAGACCTGTATCCAAATTTTCTTGCCTCTTTTTCTTATTATTTTCTTACTAAGAAACTCCCCCACATCAATTCTTAACTTTTTGAATGGTTCTCTCGAGTCACTTAAGAGCAGAGCTCGGGTATCAAACATTTTTTGCAAGGCCCATCACTTGTCCAATTTCTTTACCAGTTAACATTCCCTCAGAGCAAGCAAGTCATCATGCATAACATTTAAAGGGTGAATTCTAAGCTTATCATTCGAGGGTTTTGTTTTGCTGAGCAAAGCAGTATTATTGTTACACCATGAAGGGTAAATAATAAAAATCTAAACCATAAGTCTATCTAATCAGCAGGAAAACTCAATCTAGCTTCTTAACTGTCATTAATAGAAGAAAAATGTCAAAGTAGCAACTCCAACATTAAGATAGATGGAAAAGAAGTAGTACATTAATGTTCATACTACTCCCCTGGTGCCGAGACACCTTGCTTCAGCCTTTCCCTCTTCATTTTCTTCTTGGAGACGGGCTTCTTCTTTCTTGGTGGAAGGGTCTTCTGAGCATACGTGTAGAGGACGAAGTTCCCAACAAGAAAGACCAGCAGTAGACCAACCACCACAAGCAAAACTATTAAACCCGGGTTGAGTCCTTTTGTTTCCGTAATGTTGATCACATTTTCCTTTTCATTCATTGGTTATGAGGCAAAATAAGCAGAGAAGCAACATTAAAGCAAGAAGATGCATTACATTATTCTAACCAATCTTAAAGAACGATTTAAAGCATGATGCTGATTCATAGAATATTGAACATCCTAGTTTGCAGAAAGGTTTTCATCGCTGAATTTCAACTTTCAATGCAATGAGGCTGATGGAGAGCACACAATTACAACATTTCGGAGACTAGTTCATTAGTTTCTAGAATGTATGCATGTCAATCAAACAAGGCAAACCTCAAACTTAGAGAAACTAGCCATTGCATCTTCAGAAGGTTGCAACTTTAACGGCTCCTCAAGAGAAACATGATAAAGAGGTCAAGGTCATAACTTAGCAAGGCTTTGAAGTAAGTATTCTTCGATTCTCTAAAAGTGATCAATTAGATAAAATTTGAAGTTGTCAGGAATGGATTTAGATCTCCAAAGTTCAACCAAACATGGAAATCACATTCGATTTGACAAAGATGCACCTTTTCCAGACTAAAATGCAAACTGTATAACCATAAACATCAGGAACATTGAACACCAGAAGGTAGGCAACAGTTTTGAAGTATCTGATCCAGCTACAAACCACAATTCCTCATGGTTTCGGTACCTTCGCAACTCAAACAGCCATCAAAGCGAGAATTTAAAGTTAAACACATACACCAAAACCAACAAATCATTAAGACCTAAACTAAAACGCAGAAAAACTGTTCAAATCGAAGCTTTTAAACAAGCACTAACATGCACCGGAATTAATCAACAAGACTGAAAAGCGCATCAACAAAAACACACAGAACACAAGCTCATGACAACAGATCTGCAAATCAAGCAATCTCTACAAGCAGTTCCCGTCAACAGATAAAACAAACGAAGAAAAAGATCGAAGCTTCGAATCTTACTCTCGAGAAACCAGAGTCTTCAGCCATTAATTCCAGAGAGAGCAAGAAACTCGATCAGAGCAATTGAGAACACTCGCAGATCAAAACTGAACTACAAATCCAGATATCAAAATCAAACAAGATCTCTCAGATCAAAACTGAACTACAAATCCAGGTACCTTTGAAATATTGGCGAGACAGAGCTCGGACGCGTCGTTTAGTAGGACAAGGAAGCGAGAACAGAGACGCTTCCTGCTCTGCAACTACAGGCGTATTCGCTCAGGACAGATGTTTTGATACAGTGAATCCGGTGTAGTATCACTATCAAGACCTAATAGTTCGTGTCACAAATCCAGACCATCAACTGCCTCGATATTCAGAATCTTTGTTAGGAGCACCGGGAGTTCAACTGCATAAAGGACACTCGGAAGTACTTTATACCCTTTATTGGCTAGGGAGTCCGCGAAGATTATATTCGACATGATTGTGTCCAATAGAAGATGAACACGTGTTAAAATGACGTGATACTGCTCTATGGTTTCGCCACCTCATCGTTCCTACACTACACGCGCGCTAAAAATCAGGTAATTTAGATTGTAATCACCAAATTACGTTGACTAACTGAGACCGTTAATCACTGCACCACGAGGCACTATCTTGCCCACTGATTGGGTCATTTCTCTGCGCCAGTAACACAGAGAATCCTTTCTTGTCTCTGTGGCCCAAACCAAGGAATGCATCCACGCGGCCGTTTTTCGCTCTTGGTATTGGAGAACATGCTGCACCAATATTACAGAGGAAAACTAGTCTCTTCTCTCCGCCCTCTCTCTATGGAATCAGAAGAGAAAGCTGAAACAATGGAGATTTTTGGGCTTCCATGGCCTGATCTCAACCAGGGCTTAGCATACACAGACACTGTTCAATCCACCAAAGCTGGTTTGCAATTTTTTTAACATTCTTCTTCTTCTTCTTCTTCTTCTTCTTTTTTTTTTGGTGTAATCTTCTCAGAATACAAACTATTTGCAGGTTCAACCCTAGTAGATTTCTACTCTAAGAACCACAAGAACTCTGCTCCATTTCAAGGGTAATTAAAGCTAATTCACTCTTTCTTCATTATCTGCAACTACTTTAACTAAATTTCTCTCCTGCAGTTGGCTTCAGAGAATTCGTAACGAACAGGTTTTTTTTTTTTTTCTTTTTCTATTTTTTTTTTTTCAATTGTATAATGGTTCGATTTGGAGAGTTTTGAGATGATGTTTTTTGCTCGCTGTAGATTAGGATCGACGGTCGTGTTGTGACTGACCCCGATACAGTTCTCAGGTTCTCAATTTCACTTCTCTTGGTATAATTGTTGTTCGTAATGATTTTTTGTAACATTTTGTGATTCCGATTGTTTAGAGCTGGTTCAGAATTAGTTTATCATCGATTTCCATGGAAAGAACCCGATGCACCTTACGTACTAGGAGTTCTATATGAAGATGATGATTTGGTTAGTGATCTGATTTTACTGCATTTTTTTCTTCGTCTAGTATTGATGTTTAGCTGTTATTTCTCATCAAGCTAGTACTTATGGACAGTGAATTGAGGTCGGTTTCTGTGTTTTTAGCTTGCCTTGAATAAACCTTCTGGTTTGCAAGTTCTGCCTGGAGGGTTGTTTCAGCAACGGACGGTTTTAACGCAGCTGCAATGGAGGGTGCAGAAGCAGGATTCCTCACCGTCGGGATCCTCTGGGAAACTGGAAACTCAAGTATCGCATCCAGTTCCTGTTCATCGTTTGGGAAGGGGCACATCAGGTTTTTTTTTTTTTTTTCTCTTGCAATATGCTTTGAGAAGAATGGGAATTATCATTTCCTTTCAGAAATTGTCACGTTATTGATAGCTGTAGTGATGAAAGAATGGTTATTCTTCTAGTTATTCTTAATAGGTTAGTTAAGCTTCTCACTGATGACCGATGGTGCTTCAGGAATACTCCTTTGTGCAAAGACAAAGTTTGCAAAAGCTCGCTTGGCTGCATATTTTGCTGATGGGACATCGGTTGTTGCAAACCAAAGGTTGAGGGGAAGAAAAGGCATTCTCATTTCTGTATCATTGGTTAAGATTTATTGTTTTAAGCATGTACAAGTAGTTATCCTCTCATGCTGAACCTTTTAAGTTATAATTATGGACTACGTAGTCTATAAATTTTGTCAATATCCTGAGATTAATCAACCTAACAGTATTTTGGTAAGTAAAAAGTCGTTAAAAGAGAAAGGGAGAATACATAATAAAAACATTGAACTAACGACATACATAAATTCTCCAATCATTATATTCTGAGTCATTGTTGTTGATGATAGCTTGATATGCATTGTTGGGCCCTTATTTGACAGCTATAGCTTTTGAGTTGAGTGGTTTCTAATATGGTATCAAAGCTTTGGTTTTACATGAGGTCTTGGGTTCAAGTTTTGGTATTGGCATTTGCATGTTCTCCATTTGCATAATTAGTATTTTTCTTCTTCTATCTCTCTTTTGGCTCTCCACGTGCAGGATGAGGCTGCACGTGAGGGGGAGTGTTGATGATAGCTTGATATGCATTATTGGGCCCTTATTTGACAGCTATAGTTTTTGGGTTGAGTGGTTTCTAACAATTGTTACATGAGTTCTCTTTCTCTAGTTTTTGATTTGTCAATGGGCTATCGATCTCTCTTCCTTGGAACTTTGTCAATTGCTAAGGCATCCAATTAGAGACTTTTATTTTTCTGCATGGACCAATAGTTATGCAAGTTATTACTCTCAAAATAATGTGTAAGTTATCTTAGTATTCTCGTATCTATATGTTGATAGATAATAATTATCTAATACAAAACCATTAGAATTATCATTTCTATATACTGATAGATAATACTTATCTAATACAAACAATTTAAAAAAAAAAAATTCTTTGGCAGTCAAAAATGAACAGAAATACCACTCATGATCATGGAGCCATGAGGATACAACACATATTGATATTGCACTTGATACTTTTAGTATGTTTTTTTTAATTTTAATATGGTAGTGTTATGAGGAATTTGTTCTTTTCACAAAGTTGAATTACTTTCTTTACTAAACCTTACACCTTTCAGATGTGTAGGAAATACCAACATGGGCCATTGTGCAGTAAGAAAAATTTTGAAGGTTTATCGGGCTTTGGTCTCAGGAATAATTGACAAGGATGAGGTAAAAGCACGACATGATAATGATTTTTGATTGTTACATAATTTTATGCATCACTATGGTTTGTAATTGATGTTTAATTTGCCTCATAGGTTGTTGTCGAGCAGCCAATTGGAATGATACGATACCCTGGGGTTGCTAAGGGGCTTTATGTTGCTTCTTCATCAGGTTCTTTTTCACATGTCCCACTTGATTGGTACATGTGGTTTCATGTTTTGACTTTTGATCGAAGTTGCTTTATAAATTGTCAATAGAATACATGATATTCTTCTTCAATATCTTAAGTCAATTTACGATTCTGTCAATTGTTTATATTTTTGTTGCTATAGCTCGCTCATGGGTTTTATCTTTCTCTTTCTTCCGTTTTGGTTTAATAGGGAAACCGGCTTTGAGCAAAGTCAATGTTCTTGAGAGGGATTTCCAAGGAAACAACACCTTAGTGCAGGTGCTTTCTTTTCATTTCTGTTTTTTTTTTCTTCCCCCTTTGATGACTAGAGGTTTGGTTAATTGTTAACCAGTCATGTTGTTTATGATAATAACTATTGCCAACAAATAATATGTGTGAATGGATTTTTTTCTAGGGAAGGTACCAATGGAGTTTTTAAGATTCCTGGTTTATTAAAAGAAAAGAGAGAGAGAGAGATACTAGTTGCCGTAAGAGGCCTATCTCATAGCTGCTCCAATTAAATTAATCGTATTTATGTCAACCATTTAATTAGGAGTCATTAGAATGCTAGGGACACCATTCAGAACTGGAAACATATGGACAATTTGCAGCCTCTAGATAATGTGTGCCAAAGTGTCCACACCTTCTACTTGGTAGAATATTTTTTGCTATTTTTAATGAATGGCATGCCAAAGCACATTATATTTTCTACTTACATCAAACTCTGGGCCTGTTTGGTAACCTACTTATCCTTTACTTCTACTCTAAAATGAACCTCTAGTTGTAGTAAGGGTTAATGCTCTAATAAGATAAAAGATTTGACTTATTTTTTTTAGATGGCAGTAGGCTATACCACTACTTATTAAAGGTAAATGTGGTCAATCTACTTACCAAAAAGTGACAATTTTACTATCTTCTACTTTTTCAGAGGTTGCAAGTATAGTCACCATTTACCTAGCACCGTATTCTACTATTACCCTTAGGCTTCATGAGTTTTTCTAGTTGAGGTACTTTCTTCCCAAAGTTGTATTTCATTTTCATTTGTGGCCTAGGATCATTAATATATGAAGTTATTAAAGCACAACTACTGCTCAAGTTAATATAAAAAGAAAACATACTATCATCAAAGGTAGGTAGTTTGCATACGCAAGCCATTGAGATCTAGAAAATTTAGAAATGTGTTTATCCTGTGGGAGAATTGCTGATTATTATTAACTTGCTCATATAATCGTCTACATGTTTGTATGATTTATGAAGGTTGAAATTCAGTCTGGCCGGCCACACCAAATACGTATACATGTATCATTTATTGGGCATCCACTACTTGGTAAGTTTTCTATGTTCAAAATATGGGGAGTATCGAATGCAATAATTTTCTTCTTATCGCTATAGGAGATCATTTGGACTTTCCTTGGTAAAGTGAAACATGGGCAAGTAGTTTTATCTTATGAGAGTAGTGTTAGTACCAACTGGTGACCTAGAGGTTGAGCTTTGATGCAATGGTAGAGGTTATGGGTTCAAATCCAAAAACAATCTCTTCACAGTGTCAGGGTCAGGCCACCTATATTGTTTCTTCCCCACACCTCACAGTGATGGGAGCTTCATGCTCTAGGTACACATTTTTTCAATTAGTACCAGTTGGTGGGAATATGAGAGGAAGTTGATAGAAATGGTTCAAATTCAATCATATACAACAGAAAGAACTACAATCATGCCATTAAGTTTGAGTAAGATGATGCAAGTTGAAGGTATTGTAAACTGTAAAGGCAAAATAATCCTTAAACTTAGTTGGGTTGAAATAGTGAGGACGGGCATGGGTCCTTGTGCTTTTTAAAAAAGTATGGTCCTAGATAGGCTAGAATGCAAGGGAAAAAAGAATTATCATGACATTGGTTGCTTAGAGAACTTGAGTTGTCTTGGGTCTTTTGGGAGACCCAAGATTGCAATCTTGACAATAGCATCGTCTATTTGGCTTGAAAGAACAGAAGATTTCATATGCAAGTGACAATGGATCAGATTCACATATCAACTATCCAAATAAAGGAAATAGTTTCTTTGTACAACAAATTTTTGCAAGAAAGGATTCTAGGGAAAGTCGTCTTATTTACAAAATCTTCCTTCTGATATTATGATTTGTTCATTTGGCGGTACAGTTCAGCCTGTCCCTACCCGTATTTTGGTTTCTTCTTCTTCTATGTTTTCTAGTCTTTTGGTATAGCATGTGGTATGCTCTTAAAACAGTTTTATACAAGAAAAATGTTGATTTAACTTTTAAATCGTCAAGATTGAGTATCATATGGATTAATGATTGACATTATCTGCTGCAAGGTCAATTAATTTTACTATTTTGTAGGTAAAAGTTAATGATGATTTTAGATTCCAAAATTTGACAGTTATTTGGTTGACTTATTAGGGGATCCTCTTTATGTAGCTGGTGGGCATCCTAGTTGTTTTGACTCCGAATCTGGAGATGATAGCTACGCAGACGATGGGTATGAAAACATCTGTTGTACAAGGCTTTCTTTTGTTCAATTTGGATCTTCATTTTTTTCGTTCTGGTACTGTTTTTGCAGAGGTTATAGGAGGCCTACAAAACCTGTTCCTGGTGACTGTGGCTACTACTTGCATGCTCATATATTGGTCCTCCATCATCCAACCACGAATGAGGTAAGAATGAAGTTCCCATTGATGTGAAATTATTGCAACCAATTATGTGAACCAGTTTTAACTCAACGTGGGTTAGCATCATTTTCCTCTAAAATGAGTTGGCTAATAAGTGGTAATGGCCCATCTTCAGCTGTGCAAGACTAAGTAATAATGGCCCATTTTTATTGGAGCATCATTTTACTTTCATAAAAAATGTCCAGAATTCTATTTGAGTTGGGTTTTTCAGATATCTCTTGTTACATGAACATAAGCCAATTTCTTAATGTTTTTGTTCAGTTTTTTTCTATTCTGTTTCATTTTAAGACTTCCAAGTTTATTTTTCTCTTAGGAGTGATGAGGGATGCCACTGATTTACCCAACTAAGTAACCTTGAACTTGTTTTCTGTTTTAAGCTAAGGATGTGGTTCCACCCGATTTTTTTTTTATTTTTTTATTTTTTTGGGGGGGTGGTTGCAGGTATTGACAATTACAGCACCACTTCCATCGATTCTTCAAACGAGAGATGAAGCCAGTCGAGGAAGCAGCCAGGGAGGGGATGGCGGCAAGTAGCTAATTCTTCCTATCACTAGCTTACTCATCCTGATTCTGATCCCTAGGAAATCGAACGCCAAGCCTTTGAAGCTGGAACCTTTTTTTGTATTTTTTTTTTTTGGGGCTCCAAGGAGGAATATACTTGCTTGTATAGCAGCATGCCGGACCGGCTATTATGCTTGCCTTCACCGGCATGCTATAACCCTCCCTCTCACTTGGTGCACTTTTAGTTGTCCTAGACATCAACTATTTATTCATTATGCTGTAAATTTTTGTTTTCAAAGAGTAGAGGATTTTCTTCTTTTGTAAGACAAGTAAGGGATGAATTATGCAATGGATTGAAACATCATTTGAGATTGCACCAAATAGGAACTTCACAAAATTAAAGTTCGAATCAAGAAATGACTGAATTTGCTATTAACTGATAATGTTCATGACTTTGATGAATAATCATAAGCGCTACCAATACCTTTAAAGCCGACGAGCCTAGTTGATATTTTTGGATTTGAATCTACTTAATGTTTACTAAACGTATCCAAAATATGTTCATTATATCGTATTTACTGATAATATGGTATTGACATAAGTATAACTGTGTTGATCCAAAAGACATGAGATGTTCATGCTTTCATGCACATTTCATCCATTGTATTAAGAACCCACCAAAAGGAGAAAAGGAATATGAATAATGAAATAGAAGAACCAGAAAACACTCAACTGTTGTATAATTATCCCGTTTAAATTAGCATCTTGTGCACAACGTGAAGCCCTAGTACGTAAAACAATGTCAAATAACTGCAAAACCTAAGTATGTTTTCACACAGCAAAAGTAATGTGTTTCTTCCCAAGACACAATCAGACACATTTCAAAGATGAAAATTTTTCAAACTGTCGGGCAAGATGACCTCCTAAGCAGATCACTAAACGCAGAGGGCAGCCAGTTTGTTCTCTTTCTCAATTGAATCGTCCCAGCAAAACCAAATCCATGCAATCTACTTGAAGAGACTTGGGTTTAACCAGTCCCTGCAGAAATAAAGTAGAAACAATTTAGCCAAAAATAAAAGGGAACTAATAGAAGAACCAAATCGCTCAAAACTGAGTATGGATATATTCTTACTTGCTAATTTCATCAAAATGATCATCAAAATCCACAATTTCCTGCCATTTCTCAGACTGAATATAGTCCAACAAGACTACATTTGCAGAGGGCTCCTTGGTTGTCAACAAGCTACCCCCCCCATCTGATCCAGACTGCTTCCAGTTCTTGGATGCATCCCTTGTGTAAAGCTGCTCCAAGAGGAAAAATTAAAATTAATTCCACTCCTAAGTAGTAAAACCTTGTCTTAGTGCAATGGACTAAATAAACCTGTAATGTTAAAGTTCAAGTTCTAGATGAAAAGCTAGACTTCCAAATTTTATATTTTATTGAAAAAAAAAACACACAACAATTCTTCAACTTATCTATAATAGTTGAGTATCAAATCTCACCAGCCACTAGGCAAAAGGCCTAATGCGAAGCATGGGACTTGGATGGCCACTAGGGACATCTCCTGCTCAAGCCACTAAGGGCCCAAGGGATTAACCGGGCGAAGCCTAGATATCCTTGGTTCTCACAAAAAAATAAAATAAAAAATAAAAAATAAAAAATAAAAAAATTCCAATAGGCCCAAGTTACTTGAACGGGAGAAGACCCCAGTGGCCGTCCAAGTCCCCCAATAGATAGGCCTTCTCCTTGGTGGGTTTCGTACCTAGGACGTCAAGGTTTACAGTGCGTCCTAGTCTCCATCACACCATCACTTGGATGGATCTCTCTAGTTAAAATTTATCCTACTATATTCTTCAAGACCACCTAGCTCTAAATCCTAAAACCCTGCATTCATAACTCCATTCCCAATGTTCTTATTAAAATCCATTCTACCAAAAAGGGTATCCTTGGACCTCATGTTCCAACTAATAGACCCATATGCTATATATATTGTATCCTACCTTATCCCATTTGGCTTGTGATTCAAATATAGTTTTTATATCCAAAAACCAAAAAAACAAGGCATAAGTGTTTGGTTGGTCAACCTTATTGTAACCTGTTGGATATTGGTGTAGTCAGTGGGGGGTGGGAGTACCTCTGATACTCCCTTTAGCTACTTGTACTCTTATCTTATTATTAGTACAATTATCTTGTTTCTTCACAATATATTTGGCTGGTCAAATTCAAATTTTACATGGAAACAAACAGTTTTCATAAAATGATAAAATGTTATTTTCTGAAATATGTTTTTTTGGGTCGTCTCCCAAGATCTAAGTCGCAAACTGAACACTTCTCAAAACTCATTTTCAGATCATCATCCAAATGCAGCCTTCATTTTCGCCATTCTAGCTTCTTTATTTGAAACCCTAGGCTCTCTTTCCATCACTTTGGTTAAGAGTTGAGAGTACTATATTAGTGTCATTAAAAACTATCTTGACTAAGTGAAAGTTAATTTGGGTTAATGTACTTTGTGCCAACTGTTTTGTGATATAACATGAATCCTGCTCCTCAACAAAATAATGCAAGGATTTGGGCAGATGAAAAGTCTGTGTAGTCTTCTTGTTTTTGTGCTTGATAGTTAGTACCAGCAACGCAAAGGCTTTAACAGCAGGTTTGTGCACCAAAATTGGTTCAAGCTAGAAAAATCATATGAACTCCAAAGTTTCATGGCACTGGCCGTTCAGAAAAAACCTAGCTGGTCAAACTTTTTTTTTTAGTTTTTTTTAGCAGAAACAAATTGTAATTTATATTGATTTAATAAAGCATGACACAAAATGAGGTAAGCACAGGTGATTACTTGTGTCCACCTAGGGAAGAAACATAATGATCTTTCTTACAGCAAAATTACCACCTATCCTTCACCAATCTTACCCATGACCCCTAGACAACCTCTAACCTATGCAACAATGAAATCATCAATCCTGAGCCCAAAACAAGCAATTGTTCCAGCTTAGAGTCCAATCTGAAATTGAAAATCCGTTGGCCAAAGGGGAGGCAAAGACCCATGTACTCGGCTTAAGTTTGATTTCCTCCCATTTAACCTAGCTGGTCAAACTTTACAGTCTACTTTAATTACCTTTTGTGCATTAATGCCATTTAACCTTTCAAACTATCATTCCTTGTGCTAAATTGCAATCGAAAAAGCCCTTAAAATGAATAAATTCTGAAGGACTCAAACGAGAGCCTATTCTACTTGCAGTGTAAATAAGCAAACACACGAACTGCTTAGTAGGAAAAAGGCAGAGATGAACATACCTGCAAGACCGGATCCCGCTCTTTTCCTTTCGGTAAAGATTCAATTTTTTTGTTATCCAACTGGAGGAGAGAAACAAAAATAAATAAATAAATGAAGCCACAAAACTCGGACCCTCAATACACGTCAAACAAGTTCATCAACCTCAGTAAAAAAAGTTCCTGCACCAAACAACGGAAAAAGAGAATGGAAAAAGAAAACCCACCAAGAGCACAGCAACCTGCGGAAAATATTTGTATATATGATCTCCAATCTTCTTAGCAACATTGCCCAGCTCAAAATCATCAGACCTCTCATTTGCATGATAATAACCCACAATACTCATTCCTTGTAAACCAAAATGCTCCTCAATCTGATAAAAAACCAAGCATTCGAGTTTATTAAAGTAAATCCCATGTCAAGATGATACAAATTGCAAAGATTGAGAATGTTGAGCAAACCTGAATCAAAGCAATTTCAAGAGTTGGGAGGAGACCAAGATTAGAGTGAGAGAGAGGGACTGCATCTGCTATCTCTATAATGTTCTCATCAATGAGATGGCCAAGAAGAATGCCATTAACAGCAGAAGTCTTGTGTTTAAGCGCATGAAGGACAAGCTTGATATAAGCATTCTGTCCAATCTGGTATTTCAAATCACCCACCATGACTCACAGAATGTAGTGCCAGTCAAGCAGCAGCTACTTTGCAAATGGGCCAAGAAGGGTAACTAGAGATATTATAAACAGTACGCGTTAGTCGAAACCATGAATAAAACAAACCATGGACTACAAGGGAAGAAAAAAAAAAAGATTTAAACCCTATTTTTAGATTTTAGTGTTCTTGATTAGCGAGTCCCTAGTTGCTAACATTGTAATGGCTTATACATTGATGATAAATTTTTTGTATATATGACGTGGAGATGGAGTTAAAAAAAAAGAAGAAGCGAGCTTTAGCTGTGGTGGCTCGCCAGTGAATTTTCTCATTCTCAATTTTGGCATTTCCCTTACTGCAATCCTCAATCATTTATTTAAAAAAAAAAAAAAAAAAAAAAAAAAAAACTTTATCTCGAATATGATGGATAAACCGTAAGATTTATCACCAACATGATTGCTCATCTTGTACATTAGATCCCAGAGAAGCTTCTTTCAAAAATCGACCAAAAAAATAAAAACAGAAGGTCAAAATTAAGGTTTTTTTTTTATTTGTGCAATTAATGAAACACTATTGCCACAGATTCGACCAAAATGGAGTAAAACCAACAAACATTCGAACAACTCGCATAAATTTTTAGTTTTTAGAGATGAGAAATTGAGAAAATCCGATCCGGCGATCAGGGTTTTATCAGTTCTAAAACAGATGAAGCCCCCCCTTAAAGTCTGTAAATTTCTGAGATTTAACTTCAATCAATCCGAGATCACATAAAAATAAAAATAAAATAACTAAAGAATGAAAATTGGGGGATTAGGGAAAGAGAAAACCTGAGTAGCGGAAGCAGCGGAGAGATAGAGAAGAATCGACGAGAAGAAAAGCAGGTCTTCGCGCGAAACCCCAACTATGCAACACCGTTCAATAAAATTAGCCTTTTCGAATCGAAATCGCGATCAAAGACAAAAACACAAGGCTCGGTCCACGGAAAAATTTAAAATCAATCATTTCTTCTCTCTTTACCCACATAAATTTTCATTTTACCTTCTCATCCCAACGCCCTAAACCTTTTTTCTCTCTCATTTTTTTCTTTTCTCTTCACTATTAATTCACCATTTCTTAAAATTTTTCAATCATTCAAAGGGTTAGAACACCGTTAGAAAATTTTGTGAGCAACAATATCGGGAAATCTTGTAAAAAATTAGGTTATTTCGAATTTTAGAAGCCTCAAACTCAAAGTGATTCAAGTACAATCTTTAACCACAAATTGATAATTAAATCCTAATATTTACATATTCTAAGTTAATTCTAATGCTATATTGTTAGATTGAAATATTTTTTTGCAAAAAAAAATAGGTGAAAATAGTGGAATGAGGCAGCAAAAATGAATTTCAGAAATCCACTCCGCGCACCAGAATCACAAACTTCCGACCCACCAGGGTCAGACATAAAGAGGCGTGTCCCACCCTATTGGGTCGAACAATGCATTTTTTAAATTTTGATTTTGATTTTTCTTTTTTGTCCTATTCTAATGGACGAACAAAAGATATATGTTCGACCTATTAGAATTGGACATACTTCATTTTGTCTGCCCATGCAAGGTCAGACACACCCAATTCAAGAGCAATTTTTTTAGGTTTCGAAACTTATTTTTGCCTCCTTTTCTCTTCGATTTTGAGTATATTTTGTAAAAAAATACTTCAAAAGGGTGAAAATAATAGAAAATGTATGCTTTTAATTTGAAAAATACAAGAAAGTGACAAGATTGAATATTAAGATGAGTTGGAGAGTTGAAGGTTTGAAGGGTTTAGGATAAAGAGTAGGTGGGTGAAAGAGAGGTGGGAGAGTTTAAAAGATTTAATATTTGTCCTTTTTTATAATTTCACGTCAAATTTTTATTATTTTTTTAAATGAGGTAAGGAAAGAGATAAAAAAAAGTAGGTGTTTCTTTTTTATTCTTTAACACTCACATTAGCAAAGACCTTTTAAGGTGAAAAAGATGAGTTGAAATTTTTAAAAAATGTCCTTCCTCTTATATGATCAAAAGGCCCGTTGGCCCTTTAACACTTGAACTTTAATTTATTTTTTTATACTTAAACATTGGGTAAGGCTATTTTCATCCACTCTTCACCCACATAAAAATTTAAAATTAATTATTTTCTCTCTGTTCACCCACCTAATTTCTCAGTCTATTCTTATCATCTCATGGCCCTAAACCCTTTCCCTCTCTCTCATTTTTTTATCTTCTCTTCACCATTAATTCATCATTTCTTTAAGTTTTTTAATCATTTAAAGGGTTAGAATACCGTTACGAAGATTTGTGAGCAGCAATGTCGCAGAATTTTACAAAAAAATTTAATTATTTCAGATTTTGGAGGGCTCGAACTCAAAGTGATTCAAGTGCAATCTTTGATCACAAATTGGTAAGTAAATAATGATTTTTATATGTTCTAAAATGATTTCAATGCTATATTGTTGGATTAGAATGTTTTTTGGCAAAAAAAAAAGGGTGAAAACTGTAAGATGAGGCGGCAAAAATGGGTTTCAGAAACGCATTCCGCGCGCTAGAATCGCAAACGTCCAATCCAATAAGGTTGGACAATACATTTTTTTTTCTTTTTTGTTCAACCTTGATGGGCTGAACAGAGGAGATATGTTCAGCCTATTAGGGTCGGACATACTTCATTCTATCTGTCTATGCACGGTCGGACACACCTAATTTGAGGGCAATTTTTTTAGGTTTCGAATCTTATTTTCGCCTATTTTTCTCTTCGATTTTAGGTATGATTTGTAAAAAAATACTTCAAAATGGTGAAAATAATAGAAATGTATGCTTTTTATTCAAAAAATACAAAAAAATAACAATATTGAAGATTAAGATGAGTTGGAGAGTTGAAGGGTTAAAGGGTTTATAATAGAAAGTGAGTGGGTGAAGAGAGAGGTGGAAGATGAGGTTTAATATTTGTCATTTTTAATAACTTCGATTTTTTTTGTCTTTTTACTTTTTAGACAAAGAAAGGGTGAGAAAAAATAGTTTAGACCTTAAACATTCACTTGGGATGGACAAAGGAAATGTTACATATGAAACCACCGATGCTTTTAACAAAGTTATAAAGCCTTTATAATTCACCATAGGGAAATAGAAGTTATAAAAGATTTAGTGCATGGCACTGCATCATAATGCTGAAAGTCACGCATTCGAATCTGAAATCATCTCTCTTCCATCCTTTCTTCTCCAACAATGATGAGAGGTACTGAATACGCCTTTGTACAATCGCCTAAAAAACTTTTATTTGTAAGTTAATTTCTAAACTTTTGTACATTTTTAACGTCACTCTTAGTACTCATCATGATGCTAATCTTGTGTCATTCTTGCTGACCCAACAAGGTAGATTACACCTTAAAAAAGAAAATTGAAAAAAGAAAAAAGAAAATAATCTCCCTATCACATATCAATTTGTTAGATATGGCGTTGCTCGGTCCCATTATTAGATAATTTTTATTTGTTTATAATTTTCTTATGTATTAATTTTTTAGTCTAAATTAAAAAATTTTCAAGTTGTGTTAGAAACTAATTCTAGCACATAATATTATATAAACTCTCATTAAAGTATAAGAGAGGTGTGTGAGAATTAGGGATTTGTGTGAGAACAGAGTTATTGAGTTGAGAAAATTTGTTTAGATCTGATTTTAGGTTGTAATCTATTTGTATTCTTTCGTTAGTAGATTAATTCTATCAAACCACATAAATCTGTGTGTTATTACTTGTGTGTTTCTTTGCATTGGTTTGGATAGGTTTAATTATTTGAGTTTGTATGTTTGTTATTTGGATTCTGCTTTTGCTGAGCACAACAAATCAACTAACTTCATCAATTTTGTTAATTTTATAATTGCTAACCAGGTCATGACAAGATTTATATTGGTGGGCAATTTAAAAATAAAAATACAATTTAAAAAAAAAATATTTGAAAAACAATTTTTAATTATTTTCTGAAAATAATTTGTTTTCTTAACAAAAATAAATAAAAATTATTTTTAAAATCATTTTAACCAAACATATTTTTAAATATAAAACATTATAGCCGAATCACGAATCAAATGAAATATTGCAACCCAAGTTCCATTATAGAAGGGCCCCTTCAAATCTTTATTTCCAAGTTTCAAAACTATAACCAATTTTCTAGCTACTAATTCCACATGTAATGATACATATAGCACCAATTAATTTAGAAGTAGCTTTCTTATTCCTCTAACAAACTCCAATTTCTACAAAGTTGAGACTTGATGATGGGACACCCATTTTTTTATATATATGAATTAAATTCAATAATATCAACTTGTCTCTTCTTTACCAGCTTAGGGACTCGTCACAGCTACAAGTCATTATCCATCCCTTGACTAAGTTTCCCAAATAATTACAAGATTAGTGACAATGTACTCTCATATGTCTTGGTGATGCTTCTGATTTAAGCATTTTTCTTTTTTTTGTTAGTTAGTTGTGTTTTGCTTTCTAATTAATGTCTTATCTACTACGTTAATTCGTCACCGGCAACTGTTTTGTGGGCTCATTGAAAACATCTCTAGAAGAATTCCACTACTAAAAAATGATAGCCACCGCACTTTTGAAAAAGTAAAGGCTAGTAAAATTAGATTACTTAAAGAAATGGCGTTGAAACTCAAAACTCAGCATCCGAGAATGAAAGAGATTAATAGGTTAGCAACTGGACTGATACCTCTTTAAGAGTGTGTTTTGAGGATAGAGTTTACAATTAGCTATTAATGCGGAAATTTTAACATCATTCCTTGTCAAGCTTGTATCTAACAGAACTGTACTCCAATGGGTCCTATATACTGACACTGAAAACCAAACCTTGCACATGCAAAAGCTGGCATATTTACACTGAAATCAGTTGCTTTGGTGGTACCAATATCTGAGAAGTGAAAAGTTTCCCCCATTACAATTCATCGGGTATGGTTTGGTTGTGTACTAGAACTTATCCACTAGTAATACTTGCTAAAAAATTGACAATAATTTCAGTTAGGACAAAAGTTTCTTTCTCTGTATAATGTACAGGTGTTATGTGGTGGTATCTGGCCATATTGTCCTGTTCTTATAAACATTGATCATGGTCATGATCAAAATATCTGATCATAAGTGGACCCAACTCACTTGTTTTAATTGGCACAAGTCTTTATAATATCATTCCACTCCAATACTACTACCAAGGGAATAATTGAAGAGTCCTGGGGATAAAGCAAAGTACGTACATCGCCCACCCACATCCACTATGCTTCATGCCCATAAGAACCAATCACATATGCAATGATTTTTTTTATTTTTTTTTTCCATCACTTTACCAACTCTCTACTCAACTCCTTATCTTTTCACTAAGATTACTTGTGAAAACAAGAATCTCATCCCAAAACAAAGGAAGTTTCATCGTCTATCCATCAATGAAAAGAATAAAAATATTGAACATAAAAAAGGCTAAAAAGCTTATCTTTTTCTTCTTTTCTTTCTTCTTTTTTTTTTTTTGATAAAGAGAAAGACCCATTGTCTCATTCATATAAATAAATACATCAGCTTTTCAACGCTGATGCTGTTGTTGTACACACAAAAAAGAATGAATAACAATAATATAAATAAAAAAGAGAACAAAATATATATGATTTTTTCATAATCTCTATCAATTAATAATCAATCAACCTTGCCCAACACCACCATTACCGGTAAAGCTGTTCTCTGATGAGGAAGAAGAAGTGCAGATAGTGATCAAACCATTACAATCTGACTCACTATCTTGCAAGCTCAACAAAAGCTGAGAAGTGCTAAAACTCATAGAAGGCTTTGTTCTTGGAACAATGGGCACTTCAGCCTCACCTCCCAGCATCTGAACCACATTTCTCATGGTTGGCCTCTGTAATGGATCAGGGTGTGAGCAAATTAAACCAATCAAAAGCACCCTTCTCGTCTCTCCTTCTTCAAACTCACCTCCAAGTCTCAAATCAGCTGCATTTATCAACTTCCCTTCTCTATGTAAACTCCACACCCACTCCACCAAATTAGTCCCAACACCATTAACACCAATTTTACTACTCTCCTTTTCAATGGGTCTTCTTCCAGTAGCAACTTCAAGAATCACAGCTCCAAAGCTAAACACATCAGTCTTCTCTGTTGCTCTTCCTGTTAGCAAATATTCAGGAGCTAAATACCCCATTGTTCCTGCAGTTACTGTTGCATCAGGTGATTTATCATGCTCAACTTGCCTTGCAAGACCAAAATCTCCTAATCTAGCATTAAACCCTTCATCAAGCATTATATTACTTGCTTTAACATCTCTGTGAATCACCTGGTTTTCACATTCATGATGCAAATAAGCAAGAGCAGAAGCAACACCAATTAGAATTTTTCTCCTGTAATGCCATTGTAATGTAATTCTTGCTTCAAATAAGGCCTTGTCTAAGCTTCCATTGGGCATAAAATCATATACAAGTAAAATTTCTCCTTTCTCATGACACCATCCTTGAAGCTGAACAAGATTTCTATGTCTTAAACTTCCAATTATTGAAAGCTCTGATAAAAATTCTGCTTTTCCTTGGCCTCCACTATGACTACATTTCTTAACAGCAACTACTGCTCCTGACTCTGAAATTATACCTTTGTAAACAGTACCAAATGCTCCATGCCCTATAATCCTAACTGGATCAAACCCCTTTGTTGCCAATTTCAGCTCTTTATAGCTAAATTCTTTAGGCGTTCTGATAATAATCTGTGATGCTATAGACTCAGACTTCTCAATAGATTTGAACCTTTTGGAGAATACCCATATCAGAAAAAACCCGAAAATCGCCAGAAAAAATGCTCCAGCGGTCACTACTCCGGCCACCGCACCCGCCCCTTGTTTACATAGCTGGTTATGGCAAGATGATGACTTGCTCATTTTTCCTGTGTTCTGAGAAACTGTAATGGAGGAATTGGAAGAAGGACCCGGTGAACTGCTTGAATTGGTAAGTGGGGTGAAAAAACTAGCCGCACTAGTCGCTGCAGGCGGCCGCACCGGTGACCCAGAAGTCGCCGGAAACCCGGCTAATGAAGATCTAAAGCTCCACCAATCTATATTGTGAACCTCTGTACTGCCCTGATGATACAATGCAGCAGGAGTTGGCGTTAATAGCACAGTAAGAGTACTCAAAGAAACAACCGATAAGTGTAGAAATCTAAAATTGGTGGTTTTATCTATAAAATATAAAATTTTACTAATTTCACCTGAGTTGAACCGGAGAATCCCACAAACATGAAATCATCCACAAACCGGCCCAAATCGAGATGAAACGATAAAAGTGGTTCCATTGGCCGGAGATTTGAATACGAAACGGAGATATTAAATAGAGAAGTAGCGGCGTCGTAATCGATCCAAGCGTTTACAAGATTCCCGCTCTTCAGCTCAACTCCAGCGACTCCCAAATCACCAACCTGAGCAGAAACCAAGCTGTTCAAATCCAACCCAACATGATTCCCATTAATATCTTCAAACTCAACATCCATTAACGTATCGAATTCGACCGCAACAAACGCGCCGGAAGAAGAGACAGCTTCTCCGGCGAGACCAAGAAACCCGCCGGCGTCGCCGACAGCCTGGTCGTCCGGCGAGATGACAAAACTGAGCCCGCCTCCGATCGAAGAGGGGTTGAGGTTCGTGACCGAGAAGGCGAAGAAGGTCGAGAATGACGCCGGAACGTGGGTGCCTGGTTGCCGGAATCTGATGGGTTTACTGAATAATGCCCGGCCAGCGCCGGAATTTGGGACGGTGATGTCGCGCGAGAGACGCACGCTTCCGTTGTTCAAATGGGCGTCTCCGAGAAGCTTCAGGCTGCCTAGGGTTAGGGTTCCGAAGTCGAATTCCGTTCCTTCGACGTCAAGTCTGCCGGAAGTTGCAGTTCTTGCAAGAAGAATCAAATGGAACAGCGAAAGGAACAAAATTACTGATCTTCTAAAGAACAACAACATTTTTTCTAATGTTGTAGATTAAACTAAACCATTCCAGAAAACAAAATCTGTGGTTTCAGAGGATTTTATTAGAAAATTTGAAGTAAGAAAGAAGGGTTTGTGTTTTCTTCTTCTTCTTCTTCCTTCTTCTTCTTGCTTTATCTGGAGAGAAGATGAGAAGGAGAGTGAAAGAAGGCGAGAATCCAAGGAGAAGTCAAGGAGAAGTCAAGGAGACAGGTGTTGCAGCTGCTTGACACGTGTCCATCTGCAACGGCTAAATTTGTTGGTCTGATTCTCTGTATTTCAGAGAGACGTAACTTATATCGCCATGGTGAGTGACACGTGTAATTGGGATAGATAAGGAGCGAGTTTGTTATATGAAGCGCGGGAGTAGAGAGGAGAAGATTTGCTACAGTGCGCGGAGTGTGTGATACGCATAAGACTATACCAACCTCGCTGGAGGCCACGTGAGCGAAGTTAATAATTAAGAGGGAAGATTGCTTTAAGATCACGTGGTTACGAGAGAGTTCCTTCAGCTTTAGATTGAAGAAAAGAGCAACCACCGCCATTGCAGAAATAATTATAAAAAGCTGCTTTTTATTTTATGGAAAAATGGCAGGTGGGACCTAGAGGGGAACAAATGGGCCCGAACGTGTCTTTGGGTTGGGGCCGTTTGATCTGAAAGAATGACGTGGCAGACATGCGGGAGTTGTGACGTACAAAGATAGAAAGTCAACAACGGCAACGAGATGAGAGCACGAGGGGACGGAACAGTGCTGCTGCTGCTGGCGCCGCCAATGAGAGGAAGGAATAATAGTAATAGTAATAATAAAAAGGATGATTAGATGAATGACCAAACCAAGAGGAGATGTATTGGAGATTTTGAAATCATCGGTATTAATTAATATTTAAAGAGGAAGCAAAATCATAATAATGTTCACAGAAACACCAGGAAATTTTGCGTCTTTGATAAGTAATCCTGCTTTACTAATTTGGTAATAGAGACTAATCAATTATTGGGGGGATATTTTATATATATATATATAGAGAGAGAGAGAGAGAGAGAGAGAGAGAGAGAGAGAGGGTGTCGGCAAGTAAATATCATTAGTAGTAATGCTAAAGGCACGTTCTTTCTTTAGTGCCAATCATATCATCTAGAAACACATTATAAACCCTGCAGCAAATAATACAGTGAGATTGAGATGAAGATCCTAAACGAGAATAGTTATAAATTTTACAAACCTAACAAAAAAAAAAACGGTTCTTGAAGAACTGTTTTAAGTACCATTTAACTAAAGATGGAAACACAATGAGAGCAACAAACAAAATCAACAGACAAAGAAGCTGACAACAAACCGTTACAGGCAATAAGTTACTAGAAGAACAGAAGCACTGGGCACAGGGGAAGACAAAAATTCACAAGTGTTTTTGGTCAATTACATAATATGCTTTTGTTTTTCCTCACGGATCTGTTGCAAAGGGCCTGAAGAGATAGAAAGGGGCAAGCATGAGTGAAGCTCACCACCATTTTTTTTTTTTTTTTTTTTTTGCAAATTATTTGGTGTTTTTATCAAATACAACAAATAAAAAAGGCTGCATATTACAAACCCTAAACATTTTTTTCCCATTTTTGTTACCAAAAGAACGGGCAAAAGATGCCCAATCCCTTTCCCATTCCATTTGAGGTTACAAAACAACTATTATACAGAAATGGCACAAAGATACATGCCTTTGAAAACGCCCTCCCTGTGCAAGGCATTCTCACATGTCACTAGTGACATTTTGGCCTGAAACTATAATCCCTCCTTGCCGCTGCTGCTTCTGCTGGCTGCTCTTTCCTTCTACTACTACTACTACCTGCTGCCTACGTCCCCTCCCCTCCATGTATCCTCTTCCCTGATGCTCCCACCTTGCCCACCACTGTAACCCTCAGCAGTAGCATAATGCATTTTTATGGCCGCCACCGGATCTGACACACCGCAGCTTCCCCCTCCAACCATGATCCTCGTCGTCGTCGTCTGCTGTTGAAAACTTGGGACTTCATAGCCATTCCGCTTCTGCAACTCAGAGAATACTTCATGCCTATTCACCATGAATGGCTGCAAATTTGTACCATCGAAACCCCTGCACACGTTATAATCTGACACACCACCACCACCATTGCCAATGGCATCCTTGGCTGGAAACATCAAGTTTCTCTTTACCACTGCTGGAAGAGATTGTTGATCACCACAAGAAGATGCTGATGAGTAATTGGTGAGTGCTGCAGGATATTTTGCTAATAGAAGGGCAGAATCAGGTAATGATGGAAGCCCCGTCTGGATTTTGTTCCCATCCCAGTAACCATAGCTTCGTAAAGGGAAGTCTTCTAAGCTTGAATGACGGGTACCAGAAAGCTTGGTAGGGTCTAGAGGCCTCTGTGTTGCATCATCAGTGGTGGACATTTTAGCCAGTGATGGCACCTTGTCAGAATCTTTAGTGCTGGGTTTTTGCAAAGTTGATGGATGGCTAAGAATCTGCCCAAATAGTTTTACATCACCATTTCGCTGGCTTGGCTCCTCAGACCCAGCTCTACTTTGGGGATATGATCTTAAATGACTGCCTTCATTGCTCCTGGACAGTCGTGTAAAATCAGGTAGATTACTGGGTATTTCTGAACCATTGGACTTCTCATGATAATAGTCTTGCACAAATAAACAATCCAACTGGAAACTCCCATTTACCTTTGAGATGTTCTGAACAACTGTCTGTTTACTACTGCTAATTGATTCTGTGCATACGTTCATTTCTTTTTTGCTCAATGCCTGAAGCGGATACCCTCTGAGAACTTGAGAGGACTCAACACGATTGAAGGCATTCTGACCCATGAGATACTGACGATAACCTTCAGCTTTTGACGGTTTCTTCATCCAAGGTTCATCAAAATTAAGTGTGGATGACAATGCACCCTGCCGAACTCGGGCCTCCAAATACATCACAGAAGAATCCTGTAATGATGATTTTGGCGATTCATCAGGACAGTTCTCCTTTTGCTGCCGTGAGGTGGTATGACCCTTCTGACTTCCAGATGGCAGATCCAGGGAAATCTGATGTTGGTGATCAGAGGTCAAACTGAGACTTGGGCAAGCACTAGTCTCAGCAGTAGTCAAGCAAGGGGCAGTTCTGTCAGTATTTAAATCTGGTACAACACAACTTGAGCTACGTCTGCAGCAATTTGGTACACCAGCCTTAATGCCCTGTTTCCCATCAGTTTCAGGCACCAAATCATGCAAATTACCAGATTCCTTCATTAACTCTTTTGAACAAGCACTAGGTATAGCCTGGGTTTCTGCATCTACATTAGATGTAGAGTGATCAACTTCGCCAACACATGCAGACTCCTCGATCTGCGCATCAGTCTCATTGCTTCTATGTTCTTGAGCAGCTTTAGTATTAGCAATCAAATTTGCATGTTCACAAACAGACACCATGACACTACTACATGCAGCATCAGTTATTACATTATCATCCCACCGTACAGCCTCAGCATTTGCTTCCAGCTTCTTGTCCACTGCATTCACCAAATTTTCAGTATCAATGGCCAGATTTGGCTTTGGCCCAGCCGCCTGACGACAGTCATCTGAAACTGAAATTTCTATCCCATTCTCAGCATCTCCACAATCCAACTGCTCTATTCCATTTCTTTTCTCTACATTGCCAGTGTCTATTTGCAGGTCAGTGGTCCCTGCATGCTCTGATGCTCCACAATTTGTGTTTCCCCCAGATAATGGCAGATCCCCATCCACTTTGGAACATGATTGGGTGCTGCAGATTCCAGACTCCATTTCCAAAACACCAGCATCTTCTGTGTCACTTCTACCTTCAATAGCATCACTCATTGGTGTGCCTTCGTTAATTGACCCAGGACAGATCACATCGAGACCTAAACACTTCCGTGCCTTACTGAAGAAAATCTTGCATTGGTCCCTAGACCTTGTCCCTACACAACGTGATATCTTCGTAAAATCTTTGCCATACGCTCTCAATGCCCCTATGAAATTGGACTTCTCTTCATTTGTCCAATCCACAGAATCTAATTCCCCACAACTCTCATCTGAACAAGTCTCCTCATCATCAATGTTCTGCAAAACCTCAGGTGTCAGAGGCCCATCCATTGAAGAGTTCCTCTTTGTGAACTTCCACTCCTGGCTGCCCTCCCCAGGATCAACAGAACTTGTAACACAGGAGCTCATTGCTTCAGAAGACAAGGCACCACAAATCCCAGCCAATGCATCTGCAGCCAAAGCTTCCTTCTCATTCCCAAGAATATCTACGCTGCCTGACTTCTCATATAGAGAGTCATCCCAAGATCTCTTATAATCACAATGCCCTCCTGAAAATGACCTCGCTATATAAGTCTGTGGAGTTTTCATGCTATCATCTGCACGAGCTGCAATTACTGAAGCCGCACCCAAAAGCTCAAGGGAAGCAGCATTTACTTCACGATTCCACTTCTTGCCTGATGTTACCAGGTAGGTATTGTTAGTGAAGCTTCTCCCTTGCTTTCTCACCTCAGACTTCTTCTTTATTTTCTCAAAACATTCTGACTTCTGGTTCTTGTAGTAGAACTCAACACAATCAGCTGTTGTCTTGTGACTCAGAAAAGAAGCAATCTTTTTGAAGTCCTTGCCAAATGTTGCAAACATCTCCATGAAAACGTCTTTCTCTTTGGGAGTCCATGGGCTGAGCACTAACCTTTCCTTCTCAACAGCCAAGGGATCTTCAACCAATCCATTACTTGTAATAATCCTTGATAACCTCTTCTCCTTCTCATCCAGTATTAGAGCTGGCATCTTCAGATAATTCCTGTAGAGTTTAAGATGGGAGTCCGATAGCAGTTTTCCAGTAAAGTTCAGTATTTCTGCAGTTTGAACCAGGGTCAAGTTACCTGCTGTAGAAGATAAAGAGACGTAAGTTTGAATAAAGAAAAAGGAAATACAGTACACCATTGCCATTAATTGATAGCTATAAAATATGTTTTCATTTTTATTTTATTTTTGGTTTATATACAAGATGCAACCGTCAGTATTTCAACATCCAAAGAAAAAGATACACAGAAAGGTCATGCCAACAAAGAAAACCAAACAAAAGGACCCATCGTGAGTTTACCCAGTAATGAATAAGCACACAAACACTTTTTAAAAGATAAAAGATATAAGAACAGAATATATAAACATGAGAACAGTTTACTCATACAACATGCACCCTTCATCCAGTTCCCCAACAAGATTTGAAGCACAATTGCTAGCACAATATAAGATTTACGAGTCACACAGTTTTCATATGACCCACACGTAAAATATTAAAATACAAATCAAACAGGTAAAATGATATTCTACAGACGGTTGCAGGATTGCAGCACCACTAAAATCATGCATCATGAAACTCAAATAGGTCTTTTCAACCACTCCACCCTATCAAGGGCTGAATCATGCAAGAAACAAAATTTCTTTATCATACTGACAACGAACAAAAAATGAACTAGTATAATCTAAAACACCCCCATGGCATGATGTACTTGACACAACCAATGATGCACATTAGCAACAAGTAACCACTTTAACTAGAGGTTGAACCCCACTCCAGTTGCACTAAATACACCAATGACTAAAAAGAAGGCAAAGAAAATGTGTGCTCCACAAACAAGCTTCATCAACAAAACTACAGAGCTTTCCAATTACATCAACATTTTCTTCCCCCTTTTCAAGACCAAAAAAAGGGTACAATCACAAGCCAACTAGTGTTTGGATGTTTTAGAATTACAGAATTTTCAAGGGGGAAAAAAAAAGAAATGGAATAAAATTTCCAATAAGCAAAGGGGTATATGAAGCTCAATATTAAAGAACTACCCATAAATAGATAGAAGCGAGAAAAAGTAACATAAGCATTGTAAGTGCAAAGTGCATACTAGCATCTCCTATGCAAATCTCTCTATACGTAAGAATGTCCACAAATGCAAAATAGCAGCCATTCTTATAGTTGAGCATAATACTAGGTCAATGCAGCAGAGAAAACTTGGCGCTTGCCCTTCTGTTGTAAATACAGAATCTAAAAAAGATATGTACAAATAGCATACCATGCATTCAGGAAATTAAATCATCCCTCATATTCGGCATACTTGAAAATTCATGCAGTTATTAATCAACATGAATATGTAGCCACAAGTCAAGAGAATGCACAAAAAGTTGACAGATTAACTAGGCAGACAGCACACAAGATTTATGTTACCAAATTTCCAATTAAGCGCAGATCTATAAAATTAAAACTGCATTGTCATTGTATTAAAAAAAAAAAGAGCTCCCCACACATCTCTACCTCCACATCATCCTTGTGATTACAAAAGAAACGACCCACAAACTGTAATCGATCATCTAAATGAATAAGCAATATTATTAATAAAGCAGCCATGATATCAACCTTACCCAAATCATCCATTCCCGTGAAATTCACAATTGCACACACAAACAGCTCTTAATAAAAAATCACTTCAAAAAAACAAAACTATAAGACCCTCTATAACTAAATCATGAAAGGATTTGTTAAAGCAATATTTGTAACCAAAAAATAATAATAAAAAAAAATAAAGATTATCTGACCCTAAGTAACCAGATTCTAGACTGACTACTTGTAAAACTAATAGATAAAATATGATACCAACTTCCACTAGCCCAGCACATTTTTCAAAACTGTCGGCCACTTAGATTTCAATTTTTCTTTTGTAATTTTGGAGACCAATCTAGAAATCAAAATAAACCAAAAGCATGGAATGAAAATTCAATAAAATTCTCCAAATTTTCATAAAATTCTATCAATTTTTCAATGGTCGAATTACAAATTAAATTTAATCAAATTATCACAATAACTTGATTGAAATTTGGTAGCATCTCGAAATTATTTATAAAACTCAAAAATTCCTCACTATTTACTTTTCAAGACATAGAATAAATGGGGGGAAAAAAAATATATATATATATTTCACTGCCAATTCCAGTTTTTTCAGAAGATATTCCTCAAGAATGAAAGCATATGAGATTGGAGTATAATTACATGTGACGGATTGAAACTAAAGAATCCCTAGGGAAGAAGCAAAAAAACAATACAAAATTCTAATTTAAAACAAAATTGACATTCAATTTAATATATATTAAGCAGAAAAGTCATAAAATAGCTCATTACTCATACAATATGCAGTAAGTAACAGAGAGATTATAAATCTTGCTTCTGAGTTCAGACCATTATATCATAATTCATTGAGTTTTAAGTATATAATTATGTCTATTTCAGCATATCTAAAATAAGCATAAATCTTTGCAACACTTAAATAGAGTTTTTTTACATCTCCACAAAATCATTTTTTCCCAAAAATTCTCCTTTAAAGTTGGACCTTCTAAATCGAACTAATTTTGAATTTTCAGGGACCCAAGTTTATGGAGAATTCAAAATTTCAATCCTTGAACAAAAGAAGGTTGAGCATTTCTCTTGGTTCAGAAAATTCTTTTACATGTTTGTCATAATCATAAACTAGCACCAAAAGTTCATGACATGCCATTTTATCCCGAGTTTCCAGGGTTATGCAAATAGTTTCATAGCCATCAATAAAGGGGATTGATTTGTAATTGACAAAAGGCCTAACTTCAGGTTTTCAATTTTTTAATTACATAAAATTACTCCAAATGAAAATTTTGGGAAATAGTCGGGCAGAGATAATAAATGAACCATTTGTGAGTGTCACTTCCTCAGTTCCTCTGAGACTGGGTAGTGCTAGAAGTGGCATAAATTTAAGTTAATCAGTACAACTGCCAAATCTAATTTCTGTCATTCCTTCCACATGCAGGTCCGTTACTCCGTTTGTCAAAAAAGAAATCATTTTCCATCTCTATTGCTGAAGTTCAAAAGTGTTAAGAATTCCTGAGTTCCATTCTTGCTGTCAAATCACCCTAGCTTTTACAGATCATTGAATTTCATGAGCAACAACCATGAACCATGTTCAAAATATGAATTAATCTGCCTAGTAAATGGTAGCATAACTTTCATATCTCCTTTGACAAGAGGGGGAGACCCCAATAATGCCCAAGGAAACTTGACAAGTATTCAACAAAATTTCATTGAAAAAATTCATGAGAAATATAACCCTACACAACCGATGTCAAGGCAAAAGCTGTGGACGCAAATAATTTTTAGAATGTTCTATCACATTATAGTAAATTCAAAAAGGAAAGTATAGCAAATAATTTCCACATGTTCAACCAAAAATTCTAACCACCAATCAGTAATTTTCTTCATGACATTGATTGACTATCGACAGACAAAACAAATGGAAACAATTATAATATTGAGGTAATCATTTAATTAAAAATAAGAGCAGGTGAGCATTCAAATTCTACAAAAATTGAGGAAAAATATAGATGCTTCATACCAGGCAATGTAAACCGAGATCGAATAGATGACCGATGTTTCTGATAACCACTATGTGATGTTCTTGAACTTATATCAAACCGCTTCTGAGACTTCGCCCGATGCTTCCGAATGGAAAGCAAACGCATATCTTCCTTCCACAAATGTTGAAAAGCCCTAGACTTTAGATTAAGAACCCGTTCCTTAAATCTTAAAAACCGCTTCCTCATGGCAAACTGCTCTTTAACAAGAGAACAATTTTGCATCGACAAGATGCTGCTGGCTACAGAAACATCAACCTGAGGTTTACTGGCAGGAAATAATTTAATAAATACTTCTGCCTTGGTGACAGAATCCCTATTGCAAGCCAATACTGATTCACTTAATTTACTATCTGCCTCCCTAGATTGACTTAGACAGCTGGAAGCATAACCATGATTAATGCTGTCATTTTCATGAATCCCAACTCCATTACTTGAGCTTTTCTCATAAACTGAGGCCAAATCGCAATGTTGCTCAGAGGACACAGACCCAGCTGCTTCAGCATCTCCTGAACACACATCTACCGGTTTCTCCACGCAAGGTGCAGAGACAGCCTTCTCCATACCCAGAGGATCAACAAACTTTGATGTAGCAGTTCCCGGACTATCAATATCATCATCCTTAATTGCATCTTGGACCTCTTCCAATGCATCATGACATGAAAGTGGCTTCTCCACAGCCATGTTGCAAGAAGAAACCAAATGCAAGGAAGCAGGTTTTTGAAACAACTTGGGCATGGTACCAGCATCTTCTTCAGATAATTTTGGTACACACTCCACTTGTAGTGAATTAGTTTCAGATGCAGAATTCAATAGTTTGAGTTCATTTTCAAACATATCAATTTCATATTCAGTCTTCTCTAGTAATTTTGAAAGCTCACTCTTCAATAGCAATACTTTATTCATAGCAGTAGATTTCACAAAATTTGAGTCCCCATAGCTAGAATCATCAGTTTGAAGCAAACTATTAAGCAGAGACATCAAATTTGTGATGGAGTTAGGTTCCAAGTGCTCTGAATCAACAGAAAATTCGTCAAGGCAATTTGGAGTCCCATGACCTGGCGAACCACTTGAATTACAAGTATCAATGCCATTATTCCCCTCCTTGTTATATTGTTTATCATCCAGCCCTGTTGCGAGAAACCAATAATCAAAATAAACAGAAATATTAGAATTAATTAATAATTAGATTAATTCCAGTATATTTTTTAAAAGACTCATAAAAAACGACGATATGATTTGTTTGAGGAGGGGTTATAGTAGAGCTATATGCATGTATTTAGCGTTGGAAAACTCATAAGTAAAAGGTCTAGCAAAAGTTTTCAATAGTGTGGTAGTCATCAATCATCATCCATCACATTCTAACATGGTATACCCTGTACATAATAATTATGAATTAATTAAGTAAGAGATATATTAAATTCTCAAGTCTAAAAAATAGTATAAAAAACCATCAATAGTCAAAACAAGATTATTCATGCTGCTCTCTCTTATAACCTCCTATTTTAGTGATAAATATATGACAGAAGTTAGTGCTTAGATCCCTTTCTTCTCGTAGCTTTTGCAGCAGTACAGCAAGTCGAAGGCACAAGAGCATGTGTGGAAACCTAAGTTTACACTTGATTTCAAAAGGAGTTAAAGGAAAAGAGCAAATGATCTCAGCCTCAAAAAACAACTTCGATAAAGTAGAATGATATTCACAAGATTCATGTAAAAAAACCCCAAATAATAAAAGACTATGGCTAGATGTCGCTGTACTTCTGCAACAGTGGCCTTTATTATCACAGAGTCCCAACAAATCAAATTTTCCTTTTGGTCCTAGGCTTAAGAATCAATTGTCAATATGTATACAGAAATCTCAAGCACGTTTCGTTCTTTTAATAACATTTTATTCGCACTTCTTCCCCTTCCCCAACACACGAACCACTTCTAACTGTCTCCATGTCCTCTTATTCAATGTTATGGTTGCGCATTACAGTAGCTTTATATAGAGAATCAAGGTTAGAAAATTAGGAGTAAAACCAAAAAACACAAAAACAAAAAACCAATTTATGCATTAGAACTTCAAATTGGTCCATTGTTCACATTCAATTTCCATATAAAATTTCTGACACATCACATATTGTCATTAACATCCATAAGGATTGGGATAATAGAACATATCCAGACAAAAAGATGTCAAAACACTCGTAGCAACTACAGCAACATGCCACGTCGTCTTAACAAGCTGGGAACAGAAGCATGTGGAACTAAAACTACAAATTTATTAGTAAATTTGCCGTATTCGATCAAGATTCGACGCTAACATAGACACTGAAACTTGAAAAGGTATTGTGTTTTCATGAATGTTAAGGAACAACGAAAGGCAAGCATTTTAGTTGTTTATTGCATAGGCTACACACCTACACATTGCCTTTCTTAACAGTGTAAATTATGATGATTATCCATCCATCACCTTAACACCTTGATAATCCTTCAGAAACCACCAACATAAACCAAGCACGAGACAAAATATACATTATTTCATGATCAATGATGTATGGAATGGCACAACTCGTACTGAACATGATTTAAAAGTTAAATAAAAAAAAATTCTAGATCAAACACAATAAACTTGTAATCTCGGAATCTCAAAAGCACAATATAGCTTACCTGGTGAAGAACTGCAAGCAACAGAAGAATTAGTAGCAGGCGATGCACAATCTGATAGGCCTGTGGCTCTCGGACTTCTATCCGGAACATTTGTAGCAGTACCCTGAGAGGTTTTTGTATTCATCGAACAAGGCACCAGTCCATTCTTAGTAAGTGTTTCATCAGAGCCTTCAACCTTTGCCTTCTCATATTTTGCAAGCCCCTGGCCCCATCCAAGCCGCTGTTTCTTCCTGGGGCATGTGTCTTCTAAGGGCGCGGAAGATGTAATACCACCAGAACCATCTCCAGATGGGGATTGAACTGGAGTCACTCTGCCAGACTGCAAATCCGGCTTCGATTCATCCGAATCAGCTCTCAAGCTCTTCGAGCTACTGGAATGACTGAAGCCAGATCCGCGTGAAGACAAGCTAGTAGAACGGTTCCATTTCATAGGCTTCCATGCAATCGACCCTAGAGCTTGATCTTTCTCAAACCTGTGGCCTGTGCCCAAGCCATTGACACTACCCATCTTATTATGCTGATCTTTTAAGTGGAGATGATCCCACGACGAGTTTTCATTGACAGAATGAGTGTGAGATGTGTAGGTTATCATATCACTGACTGACCTCTGGACATCTAGATCATGTTGCCGCCCCGACGACGAGGAGTTAAAAGAAGCGCTCCCATTCTCCCACGAAGAGTTTACATTGACAGAATGAGTGTGAGATGTGTAGGTTATCATATCCCTGACTGACCTCTGGACATTTAGATCGTGTTGCCGTCCCAACGAGGAGGAGTTAAAAGATGCGCTCCCATTCTCCCAAGGATGCCCTTTCCAGTCCCTCTGGCTGAAAGATCCTTTGGCTTCCCTACAGTTCCTGACATATTTTGTCTCTCCACGAGTCGCTGAGGGTCGAAAGCTGCTGTCTTCTTCCACTGTCCTCTCACTCGCCCGAGAAAGCACACCACCGCGACCAGGTTCCTCGGACGATATCTGGTAACCGCCCTGCTTACCATGACCTTCAGCAAAAAAACATTTGAAAAAAAGAACAGGAAAAACCATAACAAATCAACACGAGAACCATATTTCAGGCCTAGCTAAGCCAGAAAAAATAGAACAAAAATGATAGCACGAGTAAACAACATCAGATCTATCTGCAAATCAGAAATAACAAAGCAACGACCGAACAGATCAATTTTTTCAACACGAAAACACAAGAAACTCAACCCTTCCTACCAAATCCACCAGTCTTAACCTCCAAAACAGATCAAAATCGCGGAAAACGAAGGGATTACTCCAAATCTCATATTTTCAAACAAACTAAGTTTCAAAAATCAAAACCTAAGAAACACTGAAAGCGAAGAGAGATGGAGAAACAAAAAAAAAGAAGGTACCTGGAGGACGGCGGAAGTCTTCGGAACCCCAACGAACAAAGTCGCGGGATCCGTGATACTGCGAATCTCTCCATCTACCAACGGAACCTACAGAATCCGTCCTCTCGTGAAGCTTCTTCTCCCTAACAAAATCTTTCCGATCCCAGGGCAAGGATTCCGGCGGCATGAAAAAACAACCAAGAGCATCGGCCAACAACAAATACCCCAAAAATAAATAAAAACCCTAACCACCAACTCCGTCAACGCCCCCAAGCCTAAAAACCTAGGATTCCCACCGCCCAAACCTTACAAATCCCTCCTTCCACAAACCCTAGGGTTTCCGGCACCAGATCCAACCAAAAAAAAAAACAAATCTTACATCAAAAGTAGAGGTGATTCCTTCGATGCCCTAACCTGATTCTCCAAACCATCAATAATTATCTTAATAACAATCTCTCCAGATTCACCATCATCATCGTAATCGTCTTCTCTGCCCCCGCCTCCGCCGCCGCCCCCTTCTCTCTTCGCTCTCTTCGCTTGCTTCTTCTTCTTCTTCTTCTTCTTCTTCTTCTGGTTCTTCTTCTTGTTGTTAGAGAGCGAAAAAGTGTGAGCCGATAAGAGACAACCAGGCTGGAGGATTTGGTTTTCAATGGAAGAAGAGAAACAACGCATCTATCATCTCTCCCTTTCTCTCTCCCTTTATTTATTTATTTATTTTATTTCTTCATTCTTTTTTTTCTTCTTTCTTTGTTTCACTCACGGCGCCATTAAACCCAAATTCAATCCGTTCTCGCGTCCGTTAAAATCAATCCCTTCCTTTCCCTCTCCGCTCTCTCTTTCAACATTAGCTTCGCGCTTTTTCCTTTTTTTTATTTTGTTTCCTTTTCTTATTTTTCCGAGTTTGCCCTTTGGTGTATTCGGGTATTTACGAGTGTGGATCAGACAACTCGAGTGCTCCGAAGCTTGTGTCCCAATCGTGACTCCGTCGGTTCCATATAAATTTCTTTTATTTTTTCTTTGGTACGTTTTGACCGTTTTGACCTTGCTACTCTTTTCTAACTTCCCCCCGTGCCCCGTGGAATAGGGCATTAGAATAATGAATACTCAATATGGGCTAAAGTTTCATTTAAACAATAATAAATAAATCGTTTTAATTTAATTTTACCAAGAGTTGGATAATTATATAATTCATTTTAACATTGAATGAAACTGTTTTATTACAATTAGAATTTATAAGTGCAATAAGACTATGTGAAATTGTAGTATTTTTTATTTATTTTTGAAACAAAATAGCTACTAAGGTATTAAATTCACATAATAACCCTAAATTAAATCTTTTCACAAGCTTGATATAAAATATTTCATCAAAATAACAAAGAAAATTCATTGCTATTAAAATATTAATGATTATACTATAAGAAAATATTTTTCATGCACGTGTGGCGGTGTAATTGAGCCTAATCCTTTTATTTACCTTGATAATAGTTTTGTCTTTTGTTTTTCTTTTCTCAATGGCAAATAAGCTTCTCGATATCTGAATGCAACATTAATCTCTACGTTATATTGAATAGTATATCATGTACTATACCTCTAAATAAATAGAAGTAAGTGTTTTTTTTTTCCTCAAACACATCTAAAGTATCTTGATGTTTTGCTAATGCACTAACCAAAATGAATGGTTTTTTTTTTTTTTTTTTACCCTATAGGATCCCGCTAATCCCTTTACGGGGGTGAGACTATTCTGAAGTTGATAATGGTATGCGGCATTGAGCAGTATCGTGTAGGCATGAACTTAAAACTTAAAATCAATACCCCATCCCTTAATCACAACTTATACCTTGTTCCACAATTAACGAAATTATCCAACTTTGAGTCAAAATAAATGTTTTTCACTCCATGCTTAATGAGTTAATGAAAATTAATTATATATTCAACAATAAGGGGTTGGTTTACTAGTTTAAGTAGCGAACTACGATATGCAGTTGAAATACTCATCATAAGTTTATACGGATATATATATTTTTGTTCTTAAATTTTCAGTGTCCGCAGCTAACCCTTTTACAAAGACAAAATTAATCTAGAGTTTAGTGTCCTAAAAAAGTAGATAACTAACACATTTTCATCAGTACATATTTTAGTGAGATTCGAATATGTAGCAAACCCTTCACCTATTAAGATGGAGTTGTTCTTACCAACTTAGCTAAAACGAGAAGTATCTTAAAACTTGTGGAAATGCCCTGTAGTTGCGTTGTTGCTAAAAGTGACAAGAGCATTAAATGGCATTGAAGAGAGTTCACGAAAGCTTGTAAAATTAATTTTGAACGCCACCATCCACCGTCCACCGTCTACTAAGGAAAAAGCCATTCACATATTTCTAGCTAGCATTCTCTTTATTATGTTTTAGTAGCAGACGTTGGAGTACACCTTGAACTAGTTTCTATATAAAAAAAAATACAATCTTAATCATAAGAACTAATATAGAATTAACTCGTGAACTTAAACATAGATAAGCCACATATTCATGCACTTTGAGTATCCATCACATCTCAGTCTACAAAACCCTTACAATTTATTTTTATTTATTTTTTCATATGAACCCATATTTATATAAATTATCTAATGTATATATATATATAGGAGAGGCAAAATGAATGATATCCTTGATAATGTAAATTATGTAACACAGTGTGCCATCTGACCCAAGGTATGGAATAAATTCGTCAAATGAAAGTGTAATCCCTAGTTAAACGCTAGAATTGTAACACAAAAAAAAAATGATGTTTTTACAATGTTTAAACAATGATGTTTATACAGAAACGTCGTGTAAATACAATTTATTAAGACGTTGTAACAATAATTATTGTCACAAATGTTTTGTAATACCTGAGCAAGACAACTCAAATCAGGTCCAATGTATAGAATAAATTGTCGTCAAAACAAAAACTATCAAAAATCATCTCAAATCCTTTAAAAAATAAAAAAAATTGTGCTAAAGCAAATCATTCAATTATACAAATGATTAGATAACATATATATATATATATATATATATTTTACTCATATTAAGGGCCATATTTATAGTTATATTATAACACATAAAAAAATTCAAATTAATGTATACGACACGATTAATTCGATGTTATTCGGAACCGTTTTCTCGTCGTTTTATAGGTACCTGCCGTCAGCCCTACTTGGCTACTCTAGGGTTTTAAATTCAGCAATACGTTTCCTTCCCGGGGCATCGTTTTCAGTTTCTCACCAAGTCACAGACAAATATATAAATAATAATAATAATAAAATCGGAACTACGTGTGGGGTTTTTGGTCAAATCCTACACTTTTTTTTTATTTTCTCAACTATCAATGCTCTTAAAGATCCGCCACGTCATCTATGGCACGTGTGATATCACCACTCTCGTACGTGCAGAGCGGCGAAGATTTCGCTAGCGAAGAAGCGGAAATTAGGGCTGACGTGGCGCGCATCTCACGGGAAGATGCTTGCTAGAGCTTTCGCGTCGTCGGCGACCACTTGATATTCTTTTCTTGATTTTTATTTATTTATTTATATGTGTATTAATGACGGATATTGAAATGACGAAAACACCCCTCATAAAAATATTCTTGCGTGAGCGTGAGCATGGCGTGGAGTGGACCAATTTGCTTTGAAAAGCACGAGAGCTAGTGTAAAAGTTGGCTGTACTTGGTATCACGTGCCCTGCACGTGAACTACAATATTTTTCTCTCTCTCTCTCACTCCACTTTCCTCTCTGAGTCTCTGAATTTTTATTTTTATTTTTATTTATTTTGAAAATCGAGATTATGTAGATAATTAATGAAATTAAGGGCACTTTTTGGGCATTTTATATATTAAGGAGATGAGAGTTTAATAACATATTAATACCTTATTAACAGTGCCATTGCAGGTGTAAAAATGTTCTCTTAGTAAAAGGATCTGATTTTTATAAGGCCCATTGGGCTATTGAGTCCCTCAAATATATATATATTTTTGACTTATTGATACAAGATCAAACTGTACCAGAACTCGAGCAATACGGTGAAAATCACTTAGGATAGACACCTGTGCCTATTTGCTTGAGAGAAAATAACTCCCACTCTTTTTAGTAATAAGGGGAGATAGGTTTCGAACCCCAACCTCAAGGTAGCAGAAAGCTATGTATGTTTATGTAACATAATACAATAGAAAAAAACTGCATGATTAATTGATTATCCATTCTTTTACAACTATGGAATAAAAGACCAAATGATAGTTGTTGATTTTCATCAAAGATTAAAAAGGGCAATATTATAAATAAGTAAATACTTAGAAAAAAAAAGAAAAAAAAACTTTGAATGATTATCCATTCTTTTACAAATATAAGATACTTCCAATGTTCATCACCAATAACCATAATTTCATTCTTGTTGTCGATGAAAATTACCTGCCATTCTTCTTTGTGATCATGCAGAAGAGCTTCCATGTCAAAATGGCACTTCAAGTTTTTTACTTAGTAGCTATTCTTAGCCAGTTTCCTTGCTTGTGAACCTTCACACACAGTTCAAACATGATCAGTTAGAGAAGAAGAAACAAAAGAGAAAAGAAAAAAGAGACTAATCAAAGGCAATACTTACATATATTTGATCTCTGTTTCATTTATAGCTTACCTTTTCACGATCCTGCAGCACGAGCCTTTTGGTGATTTTGAAACGGGATTTCCCGGCTCAACGAGAAACCAAACAGTTTAGTCCCATCTGAAAATTCATCATCTTTCTTTATTTTATGAGATGTGTCTATAACTGGTGGAGTAGGTAACTTACAGGGTAGGATTTGCGGATGGCTAAGATACATGTTGGAATAGACACCACTGCCTTGTAAATTTGTAAAATATGGTTGAAAAACCAAACCATAGTTTAGTTTGATGTAATTTTCATGAATAGGTGCGGATATGGTTCCATTGGAATTCAAAGCAAGATGTGGTTGGAATATGGGTCTCCCATGCATGTTTCTTGAATCAATGAACTTTAACTCAGCTCTTCTTTCATGCAGAAGAGATCTTAAAGGGAATATTTCTTGACCTTGCAAGGCCTTTTGGAATCTTGCAGACTCTGAGAAGCCTGTGTAAGAGGTGGATTGCACCTGCATATTGATGTGATCACAGACAAAAGACTCTGAATTTGGTTGATGTGGGAATTACTATATATTGAACAAGTCATTGTCGATTACCTTATCAATTTCATGTTGTGGGGGAATAAAACTTAATCTTTCTTGACCTTGAAAGACCTTGAAGGATCTCATGGATCGATCAAACTCCAAGAATGCGCCATCTTTGACAGCATCATGAAACAAAATTCAAGGATACCCGAAATAAGGAAACCAGAGGAAAGAATAATAAAAACAAATTAAAAAAAAACATAGTTTTCATTACAATATTCATACCAGTAATTGGGTTCTTGAATGAAGTTTGATGCAGATCTATTCGCGGTTTCTTTAGCCTTGGGCCTAATGGGATGCTTAAGGATGGCGGGGAAGTAGGAGGTTCGATCTGCCAAGGAGAAACTCGTTCTTCATAATCATTCGCAATATCTCCATCCCATCTGACCTGCCAGGATTAGTGGCTAGTATTTATCAAATTGAAAACTCAAACAGAATACACAGTAAGGTATTAGCAAGCAAATAATTTATTAATTTTCTTTGTTCTTTCATTTTTGTAAGAAAGAAAAGACATAAGCAATGTACCATCAAGCATCTCCATTTTGAATTGGGCCATCTATAGGGATCAAGATCACTAATCCCAGTTACAATACCATTGTACCTGTAAAGAACTTGATTTTCTTTTCTGTTATGAAATGTGGATAGGAAAAAACCTGCAATTAATTGTATAAGTTGATGAGGCAATGACAAACCTTCTTTCTCCAGTATCCTCCATTTTAAAACGCATTTTAAATCTCATGCCTTTAACAACTGGATTGATGATGCTTTTCATGTACTTTTCATAAGGTATAACAAACTCTGATGAACTGTCCCTGTTTTTCAGCATCTCGTGCCTTAGTAAGTAAAAAAGCTGATTGTTTGGTTCATCAGAGATCCAATGCATATTCAGATAGTGATTCAGAAGAAAAAAAAGAAAAGAAGAGAGAGCAATTAGCTTTGTATATACTCTCATTTGTTCATAAGGCCATGAATTATCAAAAGAAAAAGAAAAAACAGGAATCATCTCAAATACCCATGAATTGTGTTAGCCCTCTTTACTAACGACACATATCGGGGATTACTTAAATTTGCATGAGCCTGAACCACATATAAAACCTGAGGCACTTCATAGAGCCAGTGATATAAACCCGACCCATCCCTAGTATATACTTCTCCTGGTAACATGATAAAGCCTATGGATCTAACTCATTCTTGAAAACCGCCTTCTAAGGCGATCTGGGACTATGCTAACACTTGTAATATAACTTTTTTTTATAAGGAAACAAAATTACTTGTTATATAACTCAAGAATTAGATAATTGGATTTTATGTAGCCGATCCCATATAGTTGGAAAATGGCTTTGCTGAGCTAGTTTAAATAAGAGTTGATCCGTACCTTGGGTTGTACAAAACGTGAAATATACTTTTGGTGGACACAGCCTTAGCCAAAAGGGAAAGAACGTCACGATGCGTATTCTTGGTGCCGAGATCTGAATCAGGACGAAGGTTTCTAAGTTGACTGGCTCTTCTAATGCCTAGTCTCAGTTCTCCATCTTCAGCTCTTCAAACATAAAGCTCTCAAGCATGAGCACATTTCCAGACATCTTAACATTACTAATGACTGATACAAGATTGAGTATGCATATATATTTGTATATACCTCAAAAAGAGCACTGCATCCCCAGAAACAAGGTTCTTTTTGCTAATGAAACTACTCCATCCAGTAGTAAGCAAGTGCCGGCGTGGTTGACCTGAATTTTTTTTCAATTTTCTTCACATAAATCCACATTTCAAGTATCTGCAAAGAAAAGGAATGAGAGTAGAAACCTCGGTAAATATGTCGAAACTTCCACTCTACTCCATGCAAGTCCTTGGCGGCAAGCTCCTGGGAAGGTCTTTCCTGTTTATGATCCTGAAATAGAGGAAACACCATAATTTAAGCAAAAACTCTATATGCACTTCTTCAAATTCAAGAAGCCCCTATCAAAATAGAAAAATAAACAATTAAAAAGGAAACAAAATCTCACTAAGGGTGGGAAACAATTTTCAGCGGCTCGGCGAGGGACGGAGAACCCGCCATGGCTACTTGTATCAGAGGCAGTAAGGGTTTTACAGAACATAGTGGGAGTAAAATTGCTTCCCAAATCATCCATGCCCATTTCCTCTTCAGGCTCACGTCTCTCCAAATTCCCCTCCCCCAACTACACAACCAAAAGATGAAAAATGTAAAAACATCAACAACTTAACCAGAGATAGTTGTGCAGGTGCCTGAATTTAAACAAACAAAGAAATTAAACTAAAATCATATCTCCATAAAACAATTCAACTTGTCTTGAATTCACATTGTAGCCTACAGTGTTCTAAATGAAATAATGAATAACCTCAAAAGCATTTGAAAATCATACCTCGTGTTGAGGAAGGAGAGCCACTTGTGCATAAACTTCATCACTATCCTTGTTAGCCTAATTCTCCAATTATTTTTTTTTTTAAAAAAAAGGGGAAAAAGGAAAATGATGAAAGAGAGAAACAATGAGAAATTAGCCATGAAAAAATCACCAATTTAAAGAAAACACCATTTGAAAAAATCAAACAAACTGAGAAAAATAAAGCCCAGTACTTACAAGTAGTTGAACATTAAAAACCTTGCAGAAGATATGGGGAGGAAGATCAAATGTTGGCAAGTTCAAATCATGAAAAAGTGAGGAAGAAAAGGAAGAGGCAAGCTGCTCCAAATGGCCTTGTGGGAAGTAAACAACTAAACTGCCTTTCTTGGGCAAGAAGGTAAGAGGGCCAGCACAAGCATGCCAAAGTTCATAGTAGATGGAAGAAGATGATGATGCAATAATTTGAGTCTCTTGTTCCTCCACAGCATGATTTAGATCAATTTCCATGAAAAACCAGTGATATTTCTTCTTCTCTCATAAGCTCAAATAAGGAAGAACAACCAGCACCCATAAGAGAAAAGACAAAGAAGCAAAACAAATGAAGGCAATGTAGTTATTTCCAGAGGTACCCAGAAAACTACAACATGGGTAAATGGTACGAATCAATAAAAAAAAAATCAAGTACAAATTAGAAATTTTTGGATTCTAAGTGACACCCAAATCGCAAGAACATGAGACAAAGTATAATAAAGCTCATGTTACAGTAGACCAAGATAAAAAGGGTAAGAAAAACTAGAAATTTTCGAGTTACCCAGAAAACTAGAACATGAGAAGAGACAAAGAATGAAATAAAAAGGAGAATGGTAAGAAGAACATCAAAACATATAAATGGGTTTCATGGCAAAAATCCTATATATGCTGCTGCTGCTGGTGAATATAAAACAACTTGGAATTTGAAATTTAGTTAGCTAAATTGTGTACAATGCAAAATCCTGTTTTGTTTTCCCCAACATTTGAACAGATGAACCTCACCCTTTTCTCATATCTTTTTAATGCAATTCTTTGCCAGGTATTATTATTATAAACGAATTAGATCCTCTGTTCATGTCTTTTAAGCCCACTTCTTTTATTATTATTTTGTTTCTTTCTGCTTGATTTTGATGAGATCCTACAGCAGAATTGACTGATTAATATTATTATTATCGTTATCATCATTTTTTTTCCTGGATATTACTTATTTTTTTGTCTATATTGCTCGAGTCTTAGTTAATGATTTGCTTTAGAAAGATAGATAAACAATAATAATAATAATAATAATAATAATATAAACTAAATTCCATTCGACAAAATCTTTTTCAAATTCTACGAGGTTGATTAGTACTATAATTATTTTTTCTTAACTGATTTCTTCGTCATGTAGGCTTAATAATAAAAACAAAAGAAAGAGAGCCAGCGATGGAAGGGCTTATAAATAAAATTATAGAAAGAGATGTGAAAATTGATGGGCCCTGCAGTTTGGCTGCAAATACTTGGAGGTGTTCGTTGTTAGGAGTCCGTGACTTGATCTTTTGGTGGCGCCTTCCAAGTTGCCTCTTTCAACTGTCCCACCACCACCCATCGCCACTACACAGTTCATCATTATTATTTTTATTTATTTATTTTTGTTGAATAGGTCTCGATTTCAACAAATATCGAAATTGACTCCCTCGACTTATACCCGGTGTGGTCCGTAACTCAGATATAATTTTTCGCATTTAAAAATTTGAAAACATAAAAAAATTGTTTACTTCAAGTTTTATTTTAAAAAATCTCATAATTAAGGCATCGTTTGGTATATATAATAGATCATGTGTTCAAGTCTTCTCACTCATACAAAGATGTCATTAAGTATTTGTGATTGTACTCTATAAGACTAATGAGGGTGGGCTCCCAAATACCCTCAACTTTGTCCAAAAAATACTTTTGAAGGTGATTGATAGCATCTAATTTTGGTCAAACTGTTTTTTAAAAAATAAGTTTTTTGCTTTTTAGATGATGATGGATGAGATTAACTTTTTCGACAATTTTTTTTTTTCTATGAGCACTTTTTAGAAAAATAGTTTCTAATATTTGCATTGAATGGGCCTAATGGGAGCGAGGTCTTTAACTTATATTCCATGTGATCGCTTGTAATTACCGACTGAACTAACATGACTCAATAATCGAATCAGCAACCTTCAAACTTTAAAAGGTGAAGCTCCCCAGCCTCAAACTATCAAACTATCGAACCATTGCTGCGTTGGCAGCAAAACCAAAATATTAAGTTAACTACCAAATCAAAGATAATAATTAATTATCAGAGAATATCAACTATAACATATTAAATTAATACCAACACCTTCAGACTTTAGTCACATATATATTTACTTCTCAATTTCATTCTTCCACACAAAAGCACCAAACTATAATTAGTATTAAAAAAAAAAATGCATATAGGGTTTTTTTTTTAATTATTTTATAGGACATAATTTGAGAACTTGTACACTTAGACTTGAGGGAGGGAAGCATTGGAGGGTGCTGAATTGCTGATGCTGGTGGGGATGTAAAGAGCTAAAATTAAAAAGCTGCAACAATTAATCTCACATTTTTGGTGGGGACAAAATGGACACATTCTTGTCTTTTGGTTTTTTTGTTTTTTATATATAAAAGAGATAGACTGAATTATTAATAATCTGATCTCACGTTCACTCATGGAATCTGCTGCCCTAGTATATACCGTGGCTCCTCCTAATTCACATATTGCCTCTCTACTAGGGTAGTAGTCTCTGCCAACTAAACACTTAGAATCTTCTGTTTATATGTCATTTGCTTTTAATTTATTATTATTTTTTGTATTTTATATTGGTAGCTACAGTAACCTTCTTTCATGGTTATGCCACTACTATACTTACATATTAACAAATATTTAATTGTGTTAATTTATCAATCTTGTAATTTATGCCTTTAAACTTTAGTGCTTACTCAGTTGGTTGACACTAGTCTTCTTTCACCAATAATATGATGGGGCAAAACTGGTTGTTGGTTCTTTGTAATTTTTTTGTTGTAGACTATAACTCTTGTTGTGAGGTCTTTGTCCTTTTGTCTAAGAGTTTTATTTATTTTTATATAAGGCTTATCCATCCATCTTATCTTTGTAGACTATAACTCTTGTTAATGCTCTGTGCTTGTATATTTTTTAAAATAATTCATGAAATTTTGGTAGAATATACGCTAAAAAATAGAAATAGAAAATTACTGTAAAATTGGGCCTAATAACGTCAAGTTGTGGGACTAGACCTGATTAGTTTGAATTGAGTCAATTATCTCGTACGAGAGAGTTTTTTTAAAAGTGTTTATTCAAGGTGCATTTATACCAAAATTATTTTTAAAATAAGTTGGTACCTATCAGCTTATTCTATAATTTAACTAATTATAGGTAATATCAAATACTTTTAAAAATATTTTTACGTTACATGTATTTTTTAAAAATTATCCCAAAGGGGCCAATAACGTCTCTCAAGGTGCGATTTCCTAGGTAACATTACACTTTGTGATGTGGTAGTATATCTCTAAGTGTACAATATCCTAAATGATCACTAATGGGTGGTGGAGAGGCATTATTGGTGGCAATATATGAAGGACTAACCCGTGAAATATGTGAGAATTCAGTAGGATATGTCAGTATCACGAGAGGCTCTCGAGAATTATGCTGACAATCTTTGCAGGAAATTGCAGTTTGAAAGCAACAACCTTTGGCCATATTGTTAAATTCATACACTCATGGGATGTGTGTGCGTCGCGCGCTGTGGTGGCGTTGTGTGTTGTCTTTGATGATGTTTGGCTCTCTAATATTAAAAGACTTTGTAGAGACTTCACAAAACGATAACTACACTTATCAGGGTTGAGTCCATAGCAATGTTAAAGGCCGAGTTTGGTTAATTTATGATTTCAAAAATAGGGATATAATTTAAAAAATGTAAATTCAATTTAACTAATATTACATTGACATCTAAAGTATATATTTTTATTATACATTATTTTTATACGTCAAACATTAAATTGTCTTGAATCAAATGTCGATATAAATGTCATGATATATTAACCAATCCTCATAACTGTTATATTTGTGATTATTTGGTTATCCAAATCAAACCCAATTCATAATGAAACCAATAGTACTAATCAGTACTCCCCAATATTAAATTTTTTTATTCTGAATAAAAAAATATTTTTACAATCTAAAAATTATATTCAAATTCATATAAATGTTGATGTAGTGTATGATGACTAGAGAATATTTTTTTTCTTTAATGATGTGGTGATGTGGTATATTATCCGTATCAACCTAGGTATAGATTTGAGTATGTGTTTTGGGTCGTTTTAACACTCTCCGGATAAATAACATTTAAGGGAAAACATGCTTGAGATCATCTAATTAATACCAGTTTATTACAATAAAGCTTAATTAGATAGAATCTTTATTTATTACTTTTTTTTTCTGGTTTTTCTTAACACTATCCGCCATTAACATAGCGACAATCCTTCCTGATCTCTCCATCATCACCTGTGAGCGGGTTGTTTTCAGACATCAAGAGCAGGGCCCTTGAGAACTGATCATGAAAGTAGGCATTATCAGAAGCCATCTTCTCCACAAAAGGAGAAGTGGTTGGATCAGAAAGCAGTTGTTGATCTACTAGTAACAGGCCCTTGTGATTCAACAGGTTCTTGTAGTACATGTTATCGATCACCATTGGAGTTTCTCTGTCGTTTCTTGCATATAGCACTGCTTCTGGGTCTGGGTCAGGTGTTGGGCACCGGCGTCTTAGGTACTCACCGTAGTCAGGATCTAATGTTGGATCAATTGCAGGGTAAAGCCTATGCACCAGATTCACACAATGCGTCCGACCCACCGAGTGAGCTCCTGCAAACATAATTGCAAAAAATAAAGCTATTCCAAAAGGACAGTATTAGAGTACAAGTTCATCCTATCGAATATAAGTTGGAATCTCATACATTTTCATTGGTACCAAAGTCTTTTGAAGTAAAACCTCGTACCTAATGCTAAAAGTGATTAAATTGGAGATGATATATATTACTAGTTGAGATTTGGTAGGTTTGCTCAATAAGTGGTATCAAAGCCCATGGTTGTGGTGAAAGGTGATTTAAATGGTACGATGTGTGGATAATAATCTATCTCATGATATAAATAAGTCCATCTTATAAAATATAAGTTGAGATCTTATCATTGTTAATACCAAAGCCTTCGGTAACAAAATGACAATACAAATGTTTTTAATATAGGTAGATATATTGCTGACACTGATATAATTCAACGGTGCATATCAATAAAAATGTTTCTATTAAAGTCAACTAGAAAATTTTACTTTTTAACATTTTTATGTCAAAGATAGTTTAAACTACATATTTTTTTTTATAATACATTAATGTAAATGATGATAAAAATTATATGTACCCATTAGAGCAACTGTTCCTTCGATGTCGATTCCGATCGATTGAAATCGAGAAAGCACCAGAGATATTGATTCATTGTGGTTAGGGATGAATTCCTCAACTACTGCAGCTTGGCTTTCTTTACTATCTCTTCTCCCTGTTCTCATGCTGATCAATGGCCCTCCCAACTGCAAAATCATGGCCAATTCTCTAAGGAAATTAACTCAGAATTTTAAGTACACCTCATTAACTCATGATTTTAATTTAACTTATATAGATGCATTAATGTATTATATATATATCATGCATGCATGCATTGCTATATGTGAAAGGAAAAATAGATTGTGTAAGTAACATGCATGGATAATACCATAACCACGCCTTCCCGAGCAGACAGAGCTATAACATCGGCACAGGAAACCGTCATGGGGCATTCTTCTTCAAGAGCCTGTTTGATGGTATTGACATACTTGAAATTTCTCATACCAAAGCTTCTTATTGATGTCTTCTCGGATACAATTCCAGTAGAAGTTTCCAGCAGAAGTGAAGCATCACAGGACTACATGAAGCAATTAGTAATATTGTTACCACAATATTCTCGTATGACAGGGTTGATACTAATTAATTGCTTGCAAATAGTAATATAAAATAATATGTATGTAATTAATATGATTTGAGGTAGGAAAAACCCTTTTTTTTTTTGGAAAATGTAGTTCATATCCCATCTTAATATAATAAATACCATATGAAAGAAATGTTAAATCTACTAGACAAATATAATTTTAATGTCATATAATATTTAACATGGTATCAGAGCTTTTTCTCTCATTTTGTCTTTTGATTTATCTTTTTGATGGAAGGAGATATATAAAAAGGTCACAAATATATATATATATATATATATATATAATACGTGTATGGATGTATATATTAATTATATGCTTTGTCAGTAGTGAAAAAATGTTTTTTTCAATTAAAATGTGTTTCGTAAGGTTGGCTTATATTAGTGGATAAAAGATGAGTACTACCTTGACCATGCAGTCATGGAAGAGATTTCTAACCCAAGAAACAGCGGTGTTGCCGTGCTCCTTGTATAGCATTTCCACCTCTTCTTTCACTATCTCTTCCGCTCTCGGGCAGCTCTCCGAATAGTAATTTAAATGAAGATCAGCAGCACTCTCACCTTCATTAGAAAAAAAAAACATGATCATCATGCAACATTAATGCTTGATTATGCCATATCAAATTGCATAAATAATTAATTAAGAAGCACAATTGTTTGAAGAAATGCCAAGTACCTGTAAGAACCAGCAATAGCAAAGATAACAAGAGAAACATAATGTTGTTCATCATAAAATGGCAAGCAATCAGTAGCGAGATCAAGAGCAAGTGAATATTCTAAGTAAGTGAGGAGAAGTTGGTGGGTTTGGGTTGTGAATTTAAAGAGATGTGAAGGTGGGCGCGTGATCAAGTGAGAGTATTAACGAGTGGATAGATGGCTAAAATTAATAACTCCATTTTTTTTAGTTTACTTTAAAGAAAACCATCCAGCACCCACTAATCTTATTGATCAGAAACACAGTCATGTTCACGACTTTCATGAACATGTTAAAAACACAGTCATGCATTCCCACCAGCCCACTTTTTTTGAAAATTATAACCACATTCCACGAGCAGCTTGCAATTGAATATTAGAGTGCACACCATATGCATTTTCCATATTTATTTTATCGTAGTTCTACTAAATTTATAATGGAGCTATGATGAAAGTTGTGGCTCTGATGTGTTTTCAAGTGACTTTCTACAGTCGGATTCTGTTTAAAATATTAAGTAATTGCTACTATTTTTTTTTAATCCTATAAGCAAAAAGATACAATTTAAGTAGTTATGTGGGCGATCTCTTAAGATACTATATCTTATACACTTACAAATATATACACATAGGTAAATACTTAATGAAAGCAATTGGTCGAGATAGCTGATTAGCTCAGCTGCCACCGTCCAGCACAGAAGTGGACAGTACCACTCACATGGCACATATACATAAGAGTGAACACTCTGTTTCATGGCACCTAAGATACACATGAGAGGTACCAACCACTAAATATGGAGGGTAATGTCAGATTTACACATTACATGGACAAAAAGCTAATTAAGTGGGAACCCTTATCATTGCTTTGTATTAAATCCCTTCGATCATCATTTTCTACACAACTTGTGGTTGGGAGAGTAGCAAGATCATATCCTTAAGAGTAATTAAGGTGGTGGTGGTAGTAGTAGTAACTTTCTGTCATTATTTTGAAGCAATAATTGCTTCACTTACCACATATACGAGTTGAGTTTTGGGAGAGAGAGATGAAATTATCTCATTCAAGGCGGGTAAGATGGTGATGGTTATCTTCCTAGCTAGCAAGTCATATATGCATCACTTGGGAAATGCCCAATAGATGCTAGAGTCAATAAGAGTACTACCCTATGATCACTTACATTTTTGCAATACATATGTCGATTCCAAAATTTAGACACTAAGAATGTCAATTCTACCCAAGCAACTCACTCTAAAACTGTTAATTTTGGATATAATTAAGGTCTATATTTTGTACTTGTTAGCTATAGTTATTGACAAAATGAGAAAAGAAAAAACAGCCGAGTAGCGGAGTTAAGGAGCATAAGGTTTTACTATACAATAGATTTTAAGTTCGAGCCTTCCCACTCACACAACAACGTCTTTGTGTGTTTATGGTCGTGCCTTAGATATTAAAATCTAGTGACAAGACTTGAACCTAAAACCTCTTCTAAAATCATGACTCTAGTATCATGTTAAAAACTATTAAACCCAAAATCTATAGTTGATAATTGAGGTCCAATGATCCAAATTAACCTCTTTTTAATATATGTTGACTTAGTCTTTGATAGAACATGCAGAGTAAAAATAAAAATAAAAAATAGAATAATAACTAACCTCACCTACTTAAGAAAAAACTTAATTGAGTTGAGTTGTCGAGTGATGGTAACAGGGTGATGGTAACTGGGTGATGAACGTAACACATTTTAATAGCTAGCCATTGACGTGATATATACTTAAAAGTTGGAGGATAATATAATGGTGACTCTGATGCATGAATAGTTTAATTCATCTTAAACGCTTTAGAAGATCTCACTTTACCTAGAATATATTCCCCAAAAGCAAAGTCATATCTCTTTTAAATTAAATTCGATACGTTTTTAGTGAAAATCATCTTATATACTATACTCTTACACAATAATTAATTTTGGAATTTTTTTTTTCAAAGCATTTATTCCACAAGAATTTTCTACATTTTTTTTTTTGTTCTAAGAATTTTCTACATTTGAATCACAGATATAAATTTGACTCTTTTATTTTTATTTATTTATAATGGGAAAGCAGTCAACCTTCTTTAAGGAGCTGATAACCAACTTCCTTTGACTTTGACTTTTTGATCAATTATTTACAAAATTTTTCTAATTGCTGTTCAACTACAGTTTCTCTAGGCCATCTCCATCTCATATGTGTATATAGAATTAATCGTTTGGTAGAATACCCAAAAAAAAAAAAGGCTTTTTCCCCTTCAAAAATTGTAATAATTTGATCCTAATATTATAAACAACTATAGAAAATATAATGATATATATATATATATATATATATATATATATATAATTTTTTTTTTTAGTATTGACATAAAGTCAGAAGATATTAATGACATTTGGTCAAAAAAGGCCGATAACTCTTAGTAAGACCAAAAAGGCAAGTACAGTAATAAAAAATTTAAATGAAAATTATACAAATTAATTATCTTGATCTTACTCTTAATTTTATTAAAAGGGATAAAATAAGAAAATAGAATCTAAATTCCATATTTTCTGATTTAATGTTTTTAAAAAAAGTTTCAACTTGGTATATATATGGTTATAGTTTTCGAATATTCCATTGTCCAAACAGGGCCCAAAGTTTAGAAGAATAAATTATAAAATGGGTTGGATCCACGTCAGTGGAGTAATCATAAGAGTCCAAGTGGAGGTACAAAGATAAATGGAATCGTGCTCTTGGCTCATCCAAAAAATTAAGGCAATCGTTGTCCTCTTCTCTCTACGCCACGTGGTGGACCCTCCTATCTTCTTTTGAACCCTTTTCTATTTTTTTTTTCTATGTTTTCCCACCACTGGGTCCACTTCCAAACTTTACTAAATATTCTTTGTTTAAAAAAATAAGATTAATCTACACCCCCTTTGACCCTTGACTTCCACACGTTTTTGACTGCTGTAGACTTCCATCAGCAGTCAAAAACACATAGTAGTATAGTACTCCTTAATTTACTATATGTATATAGTGTTAATTAAGAAGAAACTACTTAAATATAGTTTTAATGAAAATTCTCATGATAATAATTATATATATGGTCATTATATATAAGAATAGTACTTGGGGAACAAAATAACAACATAACACATTACCTTTTTACAACTTCAGATCTTATACATTTGTCTCAAATTGTCATTACATACATAATCTAGATAATTTTAATTAAAAAGAAAATGCTAAAGTAATTTCTTTATATATGGTGTATATTAATATAAACATTTCTTTCAATGTACCATTGAATTATCTTAAATCATGTACTAATACATAAGTCGAGTAAATGATTCAAAGTAATTTAATGTCATATTAACGATGTTTTTATTTATTTTTATGAGTGTCAATGTTGTATTTTTCTTTTAAAAAGAAAAAATAATGAGGGGGATTCAGTTGTTAATTTTATCATTTTCCTAAATATGTATAAGAAATGGAATATTAGAGAGAAAAGTCAAAAATCCACTTTTATTAAGCCCCTTTTTCCCTCTTAAGAGGAAAATTTCAGTAGCAGTTATTTAACAAGTGCAAATTGACATCTTCTCATCATCATCAATATATACACTTTTTTTTTTTTTGTAAATTTTACAGTCAAATGTGTCGGTGCCATAGAAACTGGTCTGTATATTATCTCAATTAATTTTTCTAAGTTGTCCCTCTCCTCAATTTGTCTCTACCACTGTCTGGTATATGAGACCATAAGCCTTCTGTTAATGATGATCAATCTCTTTTGCCAGTTTTTTCAATCAATATTCAAGTTGAATTGCAGAAGCAACAGTTCTAGCCCAGAATCTAAGGTGCTTTTTCATGTCAGCTGGTGAAGAAGATGATGAAGAGAACCTTGGCATCCTCAGATTAAGGAGAGGTGAATCAGGTCTCTTTATCAACCAGGCTTCTGATAAATAAGGCCTTGTAATTACACTATCATCACTTCTCTTCTTCTGATCATCATCTACAACATGATGATCATCTTCAAGTGATGATCCGTCTAATTTGGTGTATTGATGATCATGATGATCTTTAAGTACTCTTTGTAAACCAGGAATGACACTCATCATTCTTGGGCTTAGCTGTTCTTTGTCAAAAGTGAAACCCAGATCCATGAACCCTTTAACCTCTTCATACTCAAGATCCATCAACCTCTTACAACTTCTTGTCTTCCTTAATCCACCCTCCTGTAATATTAATTGCTTGCTTCTTCTAAGATGTTTAGGAAGTTTATGAGTAGAAGGCGATGAAGATTGAGATCTGATCTTATTAGTGCTAGCAATTACAAGACTCAATCTTGTGGGTCTCTTCCACTTGTACTTCATCTTCATTTCATCGTCCGCGTCGTCATTGCACTCATCCTTTATTTATTAACATCAACATATATACATCAATATCAATATATTAACCAATTAAGATGATTATATATGAAACAGGAGGAAAAGTATAAACTTATAATCATCGGTACTAGCTAGTAATATTATATACCTGTAAAGCAAGAACTGGTGATCTGTCTGATGATGAGGTATCTTCTTCTTCTTCTTCTTCTTGATCCTCCAGAGAATGACGGGTTGAAGAAGATGGTGAGCTTGGAAGACTCTGTAATTGTGAAGGAGCTGAAGTTACATTAGTAGTAGTACTACTGGTTTTAATATTAATGTAAGAAAAAATAGGATGGGAGAAGAGAATGATATGTTGGAACCAGAGAGAATCCATGACAAGTAAGAGATCATTAGAGGAGCAGAGCTGCTCTGCCATGGCTTAATTGGCAAAGCTTTTGTGCTTAACAGAGAATGAAGAGAAGAAGAAGAAGAGAAGAAGAAGCTAAGGGGGGGTTGGTTGATGGAAGAAAGTGAGTATTTAATTGATGAGTTAAATGAGTGGGGTTGGGTTGGGTTGGGGTAGTCATTGTGTGGACTGTGTGGAGGGCTTGGGTCAGCATTTTTTGCGGGCCCACCCCTTGGTTGAGTCCATATCATTGCCTTGCTGTACTCATATTCCATCGGATATGTGTCTCCTTCAAAAAGTGGAAAAAATTCTTTCTATATTTTAATTTTCTATATATTTTTTATTTAAAATTATTAAAATTAGATTTAATATTGGTTTTTAATAGGATTTTAAAATGGAAACCTTTTTTTTTAATAAAATATTAAAATTATTTTAGATTTATGTAGTATAATTAAAAAAAAGTTTAGTTGAGTTGAATTGTATTTTTATATTTGATTAATTAAAAATTAAAATACAACTTAAAAAATGACATTTTATTATTTTTTAAAAATAATTTATTTTCTTTGTAAATTTTAAAAAATTATTTTTGAATCTCAATTAATCAAATATATTTTTCGGGTCTTCAAAATATTAGATAAAAAAATTTGTATTCGAAACAAAAATCAAACGCAATCTAAGCTTTTGGATACCTAAAACAACACTTGAATCACTTATTAGATTTGGCTAATTAATGAAAAAATATTTTATGGTGATAATAACTACTTTACAAATTGTTACCTAAATACTTGAAATAATATTTCAAAATACATGATATATATTGTCAATATTTATGTGCATATCATGATGTAATATCGAACTTGAGAATTCAAAGTTTCAAACTCCTTTTTTTCTAACTTATTTTAAGAATTTGACATTTGGTTTGGTTCTTGGTCTGTGGTCCAGAGAAGTGGAAGTTCCATGTGGGCCTTCAACGGTGACAGGTGTTGGACACTTTCGAGGCACACGGCGCAGAGGATAACCTTTCCTTTTTGTAATAAATGCCCCAAAACAACGTAGGTGACCCCACCAATTTTAGTGAACACGCGTCGTTTGATCGACCAAGAAATTTACTCTCATTCCATTTCCATGACTTGTCTTGAGTAGAAAGGAGGTGTGCCGTTTAGCTACTCGACTCTTAGGAGTACATAAAACAATCTCACTCAACGAATCCGGCTGGAGTGCCGGTGCATATTGCTTTCGTGGATAGCTCATACAGACAACCAAGGGAAGTATTTTCCCACGTGCTCCCATTGGAAACCTGTATAATTCATAAAACAAAATTTAAATAAAATAGGTTTTTTCTTTTTTCTTTTTTTATAGAGATTAATCTTTGAGGACGATTGAGGATTATGAATTAGAAATGAGTTGTGAAATATATTTTTAATTTTATTTATTATTTATTTTTTTCGGGCACATTATAAATTATTCAATTTATTACCTGAATTAAAAAATTATAATCATTTTAAATTAATAAATTATTTATTGGACTAATACACAATCAGCTACTTTACATCATTCTAATTAAAATTTCCTCTTGTGTGTAACTAAAAAAAAAAAGAAGTAATTGATAGTTTTGATTGAAATTAATTGATAAATATTAAATTTTAAAATTTAGCATTATAAAAAAAAGTATAAATAGATTTGAAATATGGTGTTCAAGTCCTGCTTTAGAGCCTTGTTACAAAGATTAATGGCAAATACCTAACCACTTATTAGGTAATTAAGTTTATAATAATTTATTTGTCATCTTTTAACTATACAAGTTGTTGGGTGACTCGAAAAAGCTACCTATATAACATGTGCCATAAAGAGGCAATTATCTTCTAAATCAATGCCTACCCAAAAGAAAAGCATTGAGTAGTGATGATTTAGTTAGGTTCCCCATGTATAAGTTGGGTCCCTTGACCTGGTTTTTGGTGATTTTTATGTGTTGCAATTTACAAGGGAGTTTTTTTAGGCTTTTTTCTTCTTTTTATTTAAACTAACATATGATTTTATTTTGTAGTTTTAGCAATTATATTGAAGAGTAATGATGATTATTGTTAGAAGCAAACATTTCATGTATAATTAATTTATAGTTTAATTATTAGTTTTTATAGTGAGCATATACAACATGTCAAAATGTTTACGACAAACGTGGTGCAATACAAATGATTGAGGGTCTATACTAAAAGTGATTGAGAAGTGAAGATTTAAAGATCGAAACATGTGTCTATCTTAATCACATCTACTTGGAGAGAGCCGTTCAATACCCTTACGGTGCTCGAATGCGTATTAATTTTGACTGAAGAGCTGGGATACATCGTGAGAAACTAAAAAAAAAGAAAAAAGTTTATGAATCTATATTTGAGATGAAATGTTTGTAAATGTTGGTATAAGCACTTTGGTTTTATGAATAAATCAATTTTTATTTTATTTATATTTATCTATTTTAACAACACCAACAAAGGGCATTTTGGTTAGTAGTATGATTCTCATTTATGGTGCGAGAGGCGTCGAGTTCAATTCTTGGAACGCGTTCATTCATTCAATTTTGTCTATATTTTTGTTTTGCTAAAAGTTATATTATAATTTCAACGATATTAAATTAACATGAAGATCTATAAGTTGAGGCCAAAGTAATGAAATATCTATATATATATATATATATATATATATATATATATATATATATATATATATATCACAATTATTAGCAATAATATATCATTTAGGCTTTATAATGTCCTTTTCACTTTAAAAGTATATATATATATATATATATATACTTTAGAAATCACTACCTCCCAATTTCAGAAACTATCTATTACCTAAAAAGCATAAAAATAATAACAAAAATAAATAAAAAAACGCACAAGTAGTGTATGTGATGTAATAGAAAGACCCAAATAAATAAACAAAGCAAGGATGAGCTTTAAAAAGAAGAAGCAATATCCTATATTTATAAATATTCCATTCCCACTTTCTGATCATTTTATTGGCCTTTTCCATTCAAAAGAAGCATATATTATATATATAGTTTTGGCTACTAATCCCAGCCACCTATTTACAACAATGCCATTACCATATTCCTTGCTTTTCCTTGTGCATTTGGGACTCGTAAATATTCTATTATTATTATACCTTATCCTAATTGGGTAAATGGGTATTTAAAATGTATTATAGCCATATTTTAGTAATAATAAAGATTTTTTTTTAATTTTGTTCTTCAATAACTTAGATAATTGAGAATAGCTCGATTTCTACTTTACCATATTCTTTTTTTTTTTTTAATATGAAACTAATTAATAATTGTCAATAATTATATAGATAGAATAATGCTACATTGATACTTATTTTATACATCTAAATATATGTCACTTTTATACACCATTGGATTATCTCGAATTATGTATTGGTATATAATTCGAGACAATTTAATGATGCATTAATAATATGTACACTTTAGATTCGAAACATTTTCTGCTCTTACACCCATATGGGATTTTTAATTGGAATCATTATTATTCAACCAATACTAGTTTTTGGGTCGATTTTAAGGAATTTTATTTAAATTTTAAACTTACTAAGGGAGACCATTAGAAAAATAATCTAACAATATATATATATATATATATTTTTAAAGGCTTCTAATTTCCAATTAATACAGGGAAAGCATGCAGCACCAAAGGTCAGATCAGAGACATTTTGAATTTTTGGGGTTTCAAGAAGCAAAAGAAAAGTGAAAAAGAAAAAGAGTAGTGCAGCGTTCTAAGAACAAATTAAAATAGTAAAAAAAAAACCCACCCATGTCTACCAAAAAGCTAAAGGTGATAGGCAACACTGCTTAAGAAGAAAGGAAGCTAAGAAAGCAATACATTTATAATAGATTTTTTTGCAACAAAGGCATCTCTATACCTTCCTAGCTAAACAAGTTCAGATAAGAAGAAGAAGAAGAAGAAAATTTCACCAACATGTATAGGTTTAGCAACACAGTGATAGGTTTCTTGAACCTCTTCACACTTCTAGGATCCATACCCATAATAGGAGGTGGTCTTTGGCTTGCAAAAAACACCACTACTTGTGAAAGCTTCTTACAAACACCTCTCCTAGTGATAGGTTTCATTGTTCTAATAATCTCTCTTGCTGGTTTCATTGGTGCTTGTTTTAATGTAGCTTGGGCTCTTTGGGTCTACTTGCTAGTCATGTTGTTCCTTATAGGGGCCCTTCTCTCCTTCACCATCTTTGGCTTCGTAGTTACAAGCAAAGGCGGCGGCGGCGTCGAAGTCTCTGGCCGGGTTTATAAGGAGTACCGGCTTGAAGACTATTCGACATGGCTTAGGAAGAGAGTTGAGAATCCGCAGTACTGGAGAACCATTAGGAGTTGCATATTTAGTTCCAAAACTTGCTCCAAGCTTGCTACTTGGACTCCTCTTGATTACCTAGAGAAAGACATGTCTCCTGTACAGGTAATGTTAATTATACATATATATATATAACTTCTTTATATAAGATCTTAGTAATAAACTTGTATGACTCAAGAAAAAAAAAGTTAAGAGTTTGCTACTATATTTTCATTTTTATTTTTTGGAACAAGATTGAAGTGAGCTTTCTTGGGGGGGCAATTCTCAAACTTGTTTCTTTTTGGCTTCATCGATGAAATGGAATCGAAGCAAATTTAATTACCAATAACAATTAATTCTTCTACCCTTGAAATTAAACTAAGGTAATCTTAAAAACTTTTGTTTTGTTTGATCAGTCTGGTTGCTGCAAGCCTCCTACTTCATGCAATTATGCACCAGGAGTGATGCTAGCACAGGACCCAGATTGCTACCGGTGGAACAATGCCCTGCCATTCTTATGCTACGAGTGCAACTCATGCAAAGCGGGCGTGCTCGAGAATGTTAGGAGGGACTGGCACAAGCTCTCTGTTCTTAATGTTGTGGTTCTTGTGTTACTAATCTCTGTGTATGCAATTGGATGCTGTGCATTCCAGAACACTAAGAGATCAGAATCTGATTACCCTTATGGCGAGAACCGGATGCGCAAAGTCCGGCCACGATGGGATTACTACTGGTAAGAATTCTTTCAGTTAAAAACATCTTTATGGATTGTTTTACAGTTAGATTCACTTTGTTTCTCTTTTCACTGTCTGAAAGATGCTTCTGGTTTGGTCTCTTTTCTTTCAGGTGGAGATGGTGGTATGACAGAAAAGATCAGCTTTATTGATTTAGCTCTAGATCAAGTGTTGGGCGTTGTAGAGGTTTTTAAAGGGTATGATCACTGAAGATCATGCTTCATAGGGTAGTTTGAATTCTCTTGTAAATTAAGAAGTGCATGTTTTTTCAGAGTTCTTGTTTGGATTGATCTTTTTTCCTTTTTTTTTTTTTTTTAAATTTAAATCTGCCTTTTGATTATTAGAATATAATCTTTTCAGTAAAGATTTGTGATGTTTTGATAGGCAAGAATTGATTCTCTCAAAGTGATTTTTCTACAGGGCATAGTGAGTTTGGCGTAGTGGTAAAAATAGGCGTACAAGGCATACTTCAGTGCAAAATTTTCAAAGCCACTGATCAAACAAGAACAATACTAAAGTTTATATAATTCAGCTGCCAAACCTACATTCATCGAATATGATTCGATTTTCTACCGACCAGACCATAAAGTTTTTAGTAAAAATTCTGAGCTCTTTAATCATTATACATACTTCTCTTTTTTATTTTTTTCGTAAATTCTATAGTGATACAAGATGTATAAAAAAAAATGAATAGAGAAACTAACAGGATCTACAAAATTCTAGGATTACTCTCAATCGCCTAGTTTTTTTTTTAGACCCCTAGCAAAAAAAAAAAAAAACCCATCAAACAGGTGGCATAGAACACAGATAAAGACATGGAAATTTCAGTTTTTCTTCTTGTTTTTTTATGTTAGAAGAGTTAGCTTTAGAAGAACAAAAGAAGAATTTAACAAGCAACATATGCAGTGAAGATCATCAAAATATGATTCAGAAAGTAACTTGTTTGTCAAAACCTTCCCCTCTTAAGGCCTTTTCTTTTACCTGCAGCCAAGTTGATTGCTTCCTTTAATTGCTTCTATCAGGAAATATTCCTGTAGAATCTCTCATTTTGCTTAATCAAAACTTCAATCAACCTCAAAAAAACACCTCTTTTTTTTTTTTTTTTCTCTTCAAGATCATCTATCAAATTTAAGAGATTGAGAAGTTTGGAAGTCATTAAAACAAGTTCCTCTTTTGGGTACCTCTCTTCTTGTTCACTACAATTCACATATTTTCATTCTTATTCATTTCAGTTTTGCCTAGTATCACATTTGCTGCTGCAGGCAAGCCAAATTGATTACTAAATCCGAAAATGGAAAAAAAATCACTGATTGTTTTATTGTGCTTTTGATAACAACTAAATTCTATTTTATTGTCTTTAAAGAGAGTATAAATAGAAACTATAAAAAAAAAATTACTTGTCTCCATTACTTTCGAGCGAGTGGATGACTTGCAATAGCTTGGAGTCAGTCAATGGCCGAGTCAAATGGAAATCCATTCCGGCACCCTTGGTACCAGTTTGTTCCTCATGACCTGTTAATGCTATAATCGGAATGTGCACGTTATAAGATCTCTCCAACTTCCGTATTTGCCTTGTAGCTTCATATCCATCCATTACCGGCATCTGATAAGCAATAAAACAGAAAATTCTCATAAAGCTTTCCCATAAAAAACCATAATTCAAAATAGCTCGTCTCTAAATGTATTTCACAAGTGCTATAAGCTGTTGACAGAAAGAGATTTTATTTACCTCGCAATCCATGAATAGATAATCATAAGGAAGAATCTTGGACGCTTCTTGTTCATTTCGATTAGTTTCTTGTAGAGCCTTGCGTACTAGATTAAAAGCTTCCTCCCCGTTCTCACATATTTCAGTAGTTGCACCAAGTCGATCAAGAAATACTTTTGCTATCTTCCTTGAGATAGGAGTATCATCAGCAACTAAAATCTTCTTACCACACAAAGGTTTATTATTAACATTGTGTGCTACCTGATGTTCATTGGAGTGACTGGATTTTGAAGTTCCCGGATCTGACTTAATATGAATCAGTTCTCTAGATGGACCCGGAGCTATTGAGGATTCTTCAATCTTCTTGGTGGTTTTGGCATCAATGGGATTATAACTTTGGATCATAGAAGCACCGCCAAATTCTGGTAGCAATCTCAAAACTTGATATAACCGAGACCCATGAAAAGGTTTCGTCACAATATGTTCACAATTGGCTAGTTTTTCGCTTTCAAGTCTTTTTGATCCAAAATCCCGATTTGGTGTGTGCAGCCAAACAACCTTGCACCGGGAGTCATTTAAATCTCTTCTGAGATCAGCTAGGATTGAACAAACCTTGTAAAATTGCTCATCACTAAAAAGAATAGCACTAAGATCAATCACAATAAGTATGAAACTGGGGGAACTTTTAGAACTTGTCTTCTTCTGAAGAGTTGATGTATTATCCATTCCACTAGCACTTGTGGGCACATCTTTGGTTACCACAGTAATATCGTGTGATGTTGAGTTGCTCAAGTAGCCACTTACAGAACTCAACTCTGATTTTCCTGAAGAGCTAAGATGAGTAAGGTACCATTTTTGCTGTAACCTTTCAAGAGTTATAAAAAGTTCTTCCAATTCGTTCAGAGTGAGAACATTTATGCCTAGGCTTTCCATGAACTTATGTATGATTCTTCTCCTTTCGTCTCCATAAATGAAGAGTACAACATGTGAACTGTCTGACCTCAAACTTTGGTTTTGAATAGTTAGTTCACTGTTTTGATGCAACTTATTTGGGATTGGATCACTTAATAATTTAGTTTCTTCAGCTTCTGGTAGAGTAGCAGGGGCTATGGTACAAGTGGAAAGGAAAATATTGAACCTGAAGCAAGTTCCAGTTTCACCAAGTTCCTTATCTACAATGCTGATCTCACCACCCATTAAACGCACCTGTAAATATGGATCAAGTTATTCCCCTTGTAAGATCAAACATAATAAATTTAAAACTATTTAATAAAACAATATTCCTTAAAACTATTAAATGGTATAATATTATAAAATGTTGGAAGTCTTGATAATGTACCAAAGATTGAACAATGCCAAGCCCTAAGCCTGTACCGCCTTTTTCAAGAGCTGTTTCTTTGACTTGAACAAAGTTCTCAAAGACAGACTTTCTCTTCTCCTTCGGTATTCCTTTTCCTGTGTCGTCTACCTCAATTACAAACTCTATAGAATTTCGTTGTTGTTGAACTGTCTGGAGTGCACTCAAGTTTTTATAAGCTTCATTGTTCCTGTAAAAGAATCGTGATAAACAGCTCCATAGACTAACACCATTAGAAGCAAGTATAGAATTTTCTAAACTTGGTTTCTTGGCCCAGGCACGAATACAGATATGCCCCTCGGAAGTAAACTTGATAGCATTATGAAGTAGATTATTTAAGATCTGTTTGAGCTTTCCTCTATCACCTTTCACTAAAGAACACTTGAGAAGGGAACCGTCACAAGGATCCAATACTACATCTATGCCCTTATCCTTTCCTGTTGGGTAGTATAAATTAACTGCATCCTCAATGACTTGTGCCAAATCAAATTCTTCCTCGGCTAGTTGCATCTTTCCTGCTTCAATTTTACTTGTATCCAAAACAGAGTTCAATATTCCTGAAATAGTTTGTTCCCACCAAACAAAAAGCATAAAGAATCAATGAGAAACGTCAAGTGATTCATATTTCCATGCAAATGGGTTTAAATATAAACAAAGGGGAAAAAAAAAAAGCATTGTTATAACAATTGAAATGAGTGATTTTGTTGGGCTTCATATATATAATTCCATTGAAAATCAAGATTAACTACAGCAAAATGATGACGCAAGTTTTTAGACAGAGAAGTATGATATAATTCACAATGAGGCTTTGAAGCAAGTTGCTTCATTAATTCAAAAAAACTGCAACTACAATAAACTTTAACAAAACCAACTAACCAATGGGTTCCAACTCCATGGATATCTAAGTGAAAATCAAGATAAATTAAAAAATGTTACTAGAGAAGGGACATGACAAAACATACCTAAAAGGTCAGAAGCAAGTTTTCTCATTGATTCTAAATTTGAATATAACCCAGAATTAGGAGCAACCTCGGCAACACAAAGGGATAGAAGACCATCAAGAGCGGCAAGAGATGACCGTACATCATGACTGGCACTCGCAAACGCTAGGCTTTTGTTCATACTCTTCCTTTCTGCTTGTTGTGTTGCTTCCAGTTGTTTTATAAGTGCAGAACAAAGGAACATCTCCCTTCTAGTACTTCTTAAAATTAAGAACACAAACAAAGAAATAGAAATAACCACCGAAGCAAGCATTAATATCAGAAGCGTCAACGTTAGCCTACTATGGTCATGAACCAAGCTCACTAATCCCTTATGAGGGAAAAGCAACACAGAAACCTGCACAACAAAAGATAGTTCAAGTTATACTGATACAATCCTAGATATTATATGATGTAGAACAAGTTGCTTTCAATTTTATAGAGAGATATGATAAGAAGAAAACCAAGCTCCAGAAAATTTGAGTCCCTCAGATTTTCTTCTTCTTGACTAAGTTGACTAATACTTTTTACAGCTCGATCTTCTTCTTGTCATACATTCTTATAAAATCAAAAGAAACTTGTTCTAACCATTATATCATAAAGTTCTGTTTTCTCTGAGAATTATAATATCGTAAGCAAAGCATTAACTAATTGTGACATACCGATTGAACTCCAGCTATCTCAAGTGGTGCACAGTAAACAATATAAATTGCTCCCCCAATCTTCAAACTGGCACTTCTTAATGGATCCTTACTTGGATCACAAGAAATGTTAGCTATGTGTTTGTCTTGATCACGGTTAGAGCTCAAAAGAATTGAAACCAAGTCACTGTTAGTATCAGGCTTTATGCTGAAAGGTCCAGTTTGTGCAAGTAACGTCCCATCCTTAGTAGCTAAGTACAAATCTCCGCGATGAAGATCAACTGTTGACACAACATCAGTAAATGATTTCACAGGAAACCCAAAAGACATCAATCCTCCGCCATCAATAGCAATTGTGTGAAAAAATAACTGATAATGGGTTTCACTCCATCCTGTTCCTAATGAGACATGAATAGTTTTACTATTCTCTACTTCAAGTAACCAATTTGGGTCTATGGCAACTGTTGAGTTCAATCTGTGAACTTCCCCATGAGGCATTCCGGTGTAATTATCTACTTGTTGAGAGAGACAATTGTATATGATAGAACCATTTTGGATTTGTACAATGCTAGGAGTGTCAGAATACATTGAAAGAATCTGGTTTTCTTGAAAGTAGTATGAGAAGAGAAAGCTCTGTGGTTTAATATAAGTTATTTGTGCCAGTGGAAGTGTCTTGAATAAGAAAAACAAATAAGCAGCCACCTGTAGAAACACATTATTTATTCAAGTACCCATTTCTTAAATTATAACTAAAACAGAACTTAAGATAATGGAAATTAAAAATTATAAAATTGCATTATACTACTGACCTTAGTTTCAAATATAGAAAAAGAATTTTTAGTTGTGTTGAGAGAAGAACTTAAAACTCTGGCCACATTTAGGGTTGATGAATTGACCGGATATAAGAATTTTGCAGCGGTTTTGATATCCTTAAGTGCTTCACTGTGAACATGATGAGAAGTATACTTGGCAGCATTTTCAACTTCTTTGATCGTAAACACCCAAATGGAGATGACCATAGTTGGAATTAAAAGCACCACTACTACCTACATTTATTAGGGAATGACGTTATTAAAGGATACAAAAGGATCATAGGAGTACAAGAATTGAAAAGAAAATCTTAAAAGAGAGAATCACCAAAGCAATGAATGAAAGAATAGGCCGTAAAGCAATCGATTTCCCAAGCTTCATTACAACTATTGATTTTGATCAATCTCAATAGTATTGGCACCAAAAATACTGCAAACAAAAGAAAGAAAGGATAGTTAAAATGGATGCGAGATTGTGAGAGTACTGCTGATCCATGCATATGCCTATTAAATGATGAACAATCTTCAAACATGAACTCCACTATTTGAAATTGAACTCTGCTTCTCTTCTTAAGTATTAAAATTAAAAGGAAAAAGGAAGTTTATAAAAAGTGTAGCTTTGGGTCTTCTATAATAAAAAAAGCTTAAGTAATAAGAGATGGTAAATCAACAATTCAGCAAATAAAAAATGGAGGCAACACTGGTACAAAATGCATTTAATCTTATCAAAAATATAGATTTTTAAGAAAAATTGTAACAACAAAACAACCTATTTTTTCAGGTTATTCCATACTAATAATGGGTAAAACCCATCTAAAACCCTACTAAATTCGCATTTAATCATTCTTAAAAAAACCCATTAAAACTAACCCATCTAAAACGCAAATTTTCTTAGTTAATCTATAAAAAAAAAAAAAAAAATCAATAGTAATCTGAAAAATGACCTTGCAAAAAACCAAAAAAAAAAAAAAAATGAAATGCAGAAAAATTGGTAAAATTCTTACAGGAAAGCACGAATTTCTGTTACACTTTTTCCTGTCACCTCTCTGCCCCCTTTCAATCACGAAAGGGAGGATTTGGGCATCCCATAGTTTTCTTTCTCATCCCACCAACAACGGAAACCTAGCAAATCCATCCACTTCTTTCATTCCTTTTTTTTTTTTTTCCTCTCTTTCCTTTTTCTGGTTATTATTTGAGTTTTTCTTTTTTTGAATTTGAATTTGAAATTTATAAAATGAAAGCAGTTCTTGATCTTTATCTTATATGGCAACAAATCTATCAACTATCTAATATTTGGTATAAATTTTAAGCACACTCGATGAAGATGGAAGATAAAATGCGGGTTACAATGGCTCTATTGGCCATTTTTTTATATTTTTTTTCCAAGACTCTATTGGCCTTAGAACCTTTAAAATTGTTTATGAGAAGGCTTACAAAAATGCCAAAAAAAAGTAATTTTTGAAAAAAAAAAAGAAAAAAGTAACATTCTAGTGCAGTTAGGAAACTTAGGTAGATGTATGGTAGGAGTGGATATTGAGTGTCTAATTTTATTAGGAAATAGCAAAAAGTGCCAATGCCAATTAAGGTAATACATATAGCAACCAAGAAAAATATAAGAAAGAGAATCAAAGATGCCTATAATAATGAAACAATAAAAGCTTCTTCTTTTTTTCGTGTTTTTGAGACAGTGCTTTCCCAGTCCGACTAATTCACTAGGACATATATGCACCCACAATGCATCAATTAAGATATTCAGGGTGTTAAATTCGTTAAGTCAAGATTCAAACTCCGGACCTCTACTCACTCAGAGTTTTCTGTCTTTCCTCCCGACCATCAAGTTGATGGGTATTAAAGTATATAAACAAATTAATTAGTTCTCGTCTTAACTTGGTGAATGAAAGTTAACAATAAATACAGAAATATCAAGGGATATACTTAAAACCTTCATATAATAATTTCCTTGTAAGTTTCATATAAAGTTATATTTAGAAAAAACTAATTATTACTTTTTCTAAAGTTTGATGGTTAAGTATAAAATACTTTTGTATGAGAAATTAACTATATAATTTTTTTTGCGAATGTATAAAATATATAAAATTGTCATATTCTTTATTAATGTTTTAACTAAATTACAAAGAATACAATAATATATTTAGGTGGCGTTGATTGAAGGGAATCTAAAGATGGAAATGTTGTTGCTTTGTTTAGTTATACATAGAAATCTTGAGCAATTTTTCTATGAATATTAAATTACAATGTTTGGTTATGATTGGAATCTCATGTTTTTTTTAAATTGTAATAATATTAAATAAATAAATTAATTAAAATATTATAAAAATAATTTAAAATTGAAAATAAATTAAAAAATTACTATCAAATTAATAAAATTAACTTATGAATGTTAAAATCACTATTATAGTTATTACTATTAAAATAAATACATTTATTTATTAATTTAAAAAATTGGAAATAGGACATAGTGTCAATGCCAATTAAGCTCCGAGTATAGCAACAAAAAAATGTTACTTAACAAGCATACTAGTTTTTTTTTTTTTTTTTTAATGCTAACAGAAAATCAGAAGATGTTGGTACGGGGGGCCAGAGAAAGTCGAAATCTTTTAGTAGGGCTAAGAAGGCGAACACAGCTGCAAAGGGTATAAAGGGTCCGAATGAGAACCATGTAAACTAACTACTATGATCTCACTCTCACTTTTTTTTTAAGAAAAAAAAAGTTCACACTTATTTGCAAAGGAATGAAATCGAACACTCCAATCTAATCAATGGACTTGTTGCAAATAAGTACAAGGGAATCGAACGCTCCAATTTAATCAATGGACTTGTTGTTAGGGGTGGCAATTCGTGTTGCCGTATCGTAATCAATCGTGTCGTAATCATGTATAATGAAATATATTGTAAATTCAAACACGACACGTTTAAATAACGTGTCATTATATGTAAACTCAAACCCGACACATTTAATAAACAAGTTAAACAAGTTAACCTATTTAAAACTCTTAAAGCTTAAACAAGTTATCGTGTAATCTGATTAAACAAGTTATTTACAATTATTTTTCTGGTAATCTGATTTCCATTCTTTGTATAAGAAACACTCTGCCTTACTCATTCTTCTTAATATAAGAAATGGTGATCACCATACATGTATCGATTTACAAACAAACATTTACAAAGAAAATCATACAAATCTCTGCTAGAATCAAAGCGTGCAAACATTGAATTGTTATCATCATACATTTCAACCTTCCATTAAATTGATCACACATACAAACATTCATTGCATTTCAAAATCAAAAGTTAAAATATATATATATATATATATATATAGGAAAATGGAGAAAATTGCCATTTTTCATGGCTTTTCTCCTCCACCATTTTCAAATCTCAATAGCCCATAATTCCTTGCAACATCAATCTACTGAGACTCCATAGCTAACGAGCCATGGCGTGCCAAATATCATCTTAGCTCGACGCTAAGACTTCGAATCGGCTAAAAAACACAAGTACATAAATCAAGAACTCGTTAGGAAAAAAAAAAAGTTTCTGCAATTGAATCAAGAACAACATATCAGCATTAACACAAACCTCTGCAATGCAAGCAAGGGCAAGGCCGAAAAAAAGTCACCGGCACAGAATGCTTGTTCGTAGACTCTGCAACTTTAATCTGAGCCAACCAATTAGTCGATGATTCGAGCCTGCTGAGCCTACAATTGCTGCAATTTTCCGCACTGTGATAGGGAGTTCCCGGAATTCTGGAACTCATCAAAGAAGACGACGACGATGATGCTGGAAACACCACCGGTGTACGCTCTCCGATAGCACCAGCATTATCTTCTCGATCTGCTTCGCTTGTTCGTGGAGTTTCCGGCTTGGGTTCTTGAAAGGAAACAGTTTTCACTACAACATTCTTCTTCTCGACAACTCCATTAGCAGATTCCCCTGTTTCCGTTGTCAATTGGGTCTTTGAGATTCTGGGCTTTGTTGCAGGATTCTTCTTCTTCTTCCTCTTCTCTGGTAATGTCTTCACGGGTACTATGTTCTTGGTTCTAGTGGTTCCGAATGCGCGTTTCGGCCTGCATATAAATAAGATAAATTGTTCAAGAATGAAGAAGAAACAAGAAAGATGCAGAGTAGATTAGATGGGTATAGTTTGAAATTATTGCCTGTGAATTTTTGGAGCGTCTTTTGAAGTAGTTTTTCTTATCTGAAAAGGGGTTTTGATCTTGTTCATCTTCGGATTCAGACACTGTAATTTAAGAGAAATATTAGAGAGAAGAAGAAGAAGAAGAACTGGAAATTTGGAGAGTTTGTAATTGGAAGCAGAGATGGTAGTTATGTTAGTTGCCATTTATTCTAACGGTTGAAAATTCGAACTTTGGATTTGAATTCAGTTGGCGCGCCGCGCGAACAGGTTAAAGGTTTTAAGTGGATTTTTCTTTTTCTTTTCTTTTTTATTATGTCATTATTACACAATTTATTTATATGATTTAAGCATTTTTGAAATAATAATTAAATAACACATCTAAAATATTAAATGCAAAATTAAAGAGCGATTGATTTATAATTTGAATATAATTTTATATCACAAAAAAATACATATATGAAAACATAAAATACTCAGAAAACGAACTTTTAAGATTTTATTCATAAATTAAGATAGTTTTTAAAAGAAAATTGTTGGGGAGACGCAATTGTTAATACTTTTTTCAACACTGCATTATACTATATGTGATGTAACCACCTTTAATTATTTTAAAAAAGTTTTTTTTTCATGTATTTAAATAACTTCACACCATGAGCTAAGATTTGTGTTAAAAAATAGAGTTGTTTTAACGTTACTCTTTTTAAATATATAAAAAATTATTTGTTAAATCTTTCGAATCACGACACCAACCAAATGCAGCCGCTTAGTTTTACTACTTGATAGAAATTTACAAGTCATCATTTCTGTTGATGCAAGATTTGACCAACACTAAATAGTAATAAATTAGAATGGACGTATTGAGCCGGAACCTACTAAGTTGTGTTACTGACCTGTAGTGTCTTTGTCTATGTGCCTTATTTGGACATCTACCATTTATCTTTACAGAGTAAACAAATCTTAATAAAGTCAACCAGTCTAGTTTCTAGATTGAGAGGTGAGATCACAATGGACCCGCTTAAATACCAAGCCTTTTAAAGTAGCAAGTTGCATTCCGTTCACTATTTAAAGTTACTAAGGACAAGACTAAATCTGACTAACTATATTGATAGTTGGTTCAGAAAAATAACGGTATAATGCATTGATTCTTTGATATGGTACACAGATAAATAGTGATATGCGTGAATAATGTCATGCACGTGAATAGCGTGTATATGTGAATAGCGTAGTATCTTGAAAAAGACTTTTTTGATATAAAAGATAAGCCAAGGCCGTAACTACAGAACATACTAAGAATTTTTCAGAGGTTCTTACACCACTTCTTAGGTAACGTATACAATATTATATTGTTAAATAGTAAATAAAAACAACAACTATAAATAGTAGAGAGACAAAAATTTAACGTAATTCGATTCTAAGACCTACGTCCATAAGAAGAATATAGAAATTTCACTATAAACTATAGATTATAACTCTTTTTTTACTTTAATGAGAGAACAATGAGACTTTCTCACTTGATTTAGAGAAACTCTTTAGTAGAGAACTCGTAGAGGATTTGATCGTTTAAATCTAAATGAATTAAATTAAAATTTCAGCCTCTATTTATAAATAAAGATTATGAATAAAATAGTATTATTTTAATATTTTATTTATTTTTTATTTAAAAACAAATTAAAAATTATTTTATTTATTTTATTTTCTGTTGACTCACGGGTGTAACAACTTCATTTTCAATGCTACTAAAATCAAAAGAGTTTTAGTTTTGTGAGTTGATGAGCCAATTTTATACAGACTCGTTAGAGAAAAAGTCAGAGAAGGGAAGTTTATAAGAAGAGGTAAGACTAATTGTTCTACGACTTTGTATCTTTGTCCCGTTCCTTCCTCTTATCTTGACTTTGTAGTGGGAACGAAAATGACTTGTGTGGTGTGACTTGGTTCTTATCTTGGATGCCATGGTTAGCTTTCTTCCCATCCTTTGTTGAATGACTCTTCTTTTCACTCAACCTCATTTTGTCCTAACCATATCTTAGTACTCCAATTTTCTACATTTTCATACTTGTCAATTTACTTTTATTATTTTGAGAAGATTGAAAAATATTTTTACGACCCACAAATTATATTTAAAATTATATTTATGTTGATGTGATGTATGATAATTGAAGGGTATTTTTTTTTTTATGATGTAAAAATAAAATGTATTGCTACATCAACTTAGGTATGATATAAATTTTAAGTCATTTTAATACTTATCAGTCAGAGACATTCCAAGAAGTGTTTTTGTGAACAGTCATCCCATAAGGAGATGAAAATAGTATTTTAATGTTTTTCTTACCTTTCAAGACTCCCATGACTTTGTAGCAACGTACCAAGAACTGTGCATGCAAATTTTGAACTTGTTGCTATGATGACTTGTGAGAAAATAAGATGAAGATGGTAGAAATGGTCATGGGGCTTTTAATTTTGGCAAATGAATTCGAAGTGCAAATTTGGATTTATATATTGAAGTTGTCTTTAAAATGATTTCTTTGAAGGAATTGTATATTTAATTAATCAATGACTTTTATTTTCTAACCAAGCAGGTTTATGTCTCTGACTAAGGCCTAGATAATTTATAAAAGGAATATATTTTAATAAATATGATAGCAATTATTTCTCTGTTATCTAATTTTATAGACATTTTTTTTCAACCTTTTCTTCATGTCTTAAATGCAGATTTAGATATTTCAATATCTATCTAAACCTCTAATATATAGAGATATATTAAACTTGGATTTATGTATATGCGTGCATGGGTCCATTAAAATATTAATCTTCAGTATCATTTTATTGTAAGATAATTTCAAAATCTTAAAGTAATTGTAATTTTAATTTACCCATTTGTTTTAATTTAAAATCTGATGAAAAGAATTATTCATCTACGGTTATTATTGTGTAAATTAAGGTCATTTAATTTGTTTTTTCTAGCATGTTTTTTTATCTTTTTTGCTATTTATTCAATTTCTACTTTTTACTGTCACACTACAAGAAATTAGCCCTTTAACAACACTTAAAAAATGTCAAGAAATCTATATAGGGACGTTTTTGAAATGTTAAGAACAAGGGTGTATTTTAGAAATTGTGTATTTTAGACCACAAGAAAAAATACATTTTATAACACTTTTTAAGTATTGTTATTCAATATATAATGACACTTATTTAATTACATTAATGAGACGGCATCGTGAAATTGAAATCCAATTCAATTTTGATTTTTTTATTTTATTTTTATAATATACTTTAAAGAAGAGAAAAAAGTGAACTTCACATGATATATTTCACTATATATTTATAATATAATTCAATAATGTTGTTGTTTGAAAAACAATATATATTAAGAAGATCATATAACTGGCCACAATCAATATATACTATGTGACTAGATAAAATTTATATGCAATCACATCATACCTTCTTTAATCTAAACATACAATTTACATATTAATTGTCACGTTCATTTTAAGCGAGCAAGTTTTTTTAATAAAACTAAAAAGAATAATTATCATTCATTGGATAGACTAGTGAAACACCCTCGAGAAATATCTCTCGTTATCACTTGGCATGACACATAGATGCATGAATGAACAAGGCAATAAAAAATTGATTTTGATATGGTATAGTGGGTCCCGTTACATTAACTACCTCCGATATTTCAAGACCGTCCACTTGTGCCAACTAGAGTTTTGTCAGCATTGTTTGATCGATGAAAAAACAAAGGGTGTGCAGGAAATCGCTTTCGTGCCCAAAAGTTGATAGAATGTCCAAATCTCATCAATTTGCTATGGCCCATCTTAATTGATCGCCTAAATAATCATTTCTTCAATCTAATAAAGCCAGAGGCACTACATAATTTGAAAGTTTATAAATATATGAAAAATATTTTATATACGGAAGATGTGAATATTATTTTTTAACATAAGTACTCAATTTTTTTGAATATTTGAAAAATGTGCACAGAATCTTCAAAATATTTAAGAAAGATTACGTGTCAATATAAAAAAAAAATATTGGACCCAACGTACATATAATATTACTTTCGAATGAAAATGTACATGAATGAAAATGTGCATGCATGTACATATATAATTTTTTATCATAATTTAGTTAGAATAAAACATTTTTTTATAAAAATATATACCCTTATCTTTTGATGTGATAAAAATAGATATAATTATATAAAAATAAAGATGATAATAAATAAATATATATATATATATTTAACTCATCGAGTTGCGACACAGTTTGTGAGGGCAAATGTGTCTTAATGGGTTGAGGAGTCTAGTTACGAGTTTGATATCTACTATGACATGTACTGATGGGAAAGTACTAGCTATCTATCCTCTTGAAGTATCGAACTTCAGATTAATCTGGTTCTTGTAAAGGAGTTAATTAGCTGAAGAGACGATTTAGGGACCAAAATAATAATAATAATAATAAATAATTTTTTTTAAATAAAAACTTAAAATAAACTTTTTAAAGGTATTTTGGATATAAAAAAAAGGTCAAATTAATTTCAAATTATTTGATTTTTGAAATGTTTCAAACCAATCAATGAAATCCACTTGGGGGGTGGTTGACAGAGCCCAAGCAAGTCCATAAAATTGTGCTGCTTAAGATTGAAAGGGGGGGCAAGTTGACTTTGACCCCACACATCACAACTTCAAGATAGACCTAGTCCTCTTCTAACTTTCTCCCCTTATTTTTTTCTTTTCTTTGTGGCTGTTGTGATGTTACGGGTCAATCAATCGTTTCCTTATTTTATTCTTATTCCGGGCAACCTTAATAATTTAACCCAATACTACCTCAATTAATTTGTTCCAAATGACATTACATATGTCGGCTCCTTGGTGAATATGGAAGATGATTAATTATATTTAAGAATAAGAATTTTTCAATGGATTATTTATATCATTATATAAACTAATTAATTTGCATTCTTGTTGCAGTTAACTTAAATCATTCCATCAAGATATGGTTGCTTTTCCTTTCACAATTTAAAATTATAAATTTCAATACCCTTTGGCCTTTTGTTGTCTCACATCCAATTATAGCCACATAATCATTAATGTGATATTACTTCCATACAAATCATAAATGAAAGAACATCTAATGCATAAGGCGAGGTCTAGAGAAAGAACCATATATATATATATATATATATGAAACTTACCTTTGTAATATTAGATAAGCTAAGCATTATTTATATGCCTTGAAGAGATCATCAAACATTATACATGTTTTCATCACTAAATGACTTGTGGAGGTAAAAATATATATATATATAATATTTGATGAAACCAGTGGATTGAAGAACTGTAAATAACAACAGATCAATCACTAATTAAAATAGAAGAAAAAACCAGCTTACTATCTAATGGCTAATGGGCCATGCACTCTGTATCTCAGCTTCTATTATTGGAAAAGTCAAAGTCCAAAGTCTCTCTCTAACATGCAAAACCAGCTTAGCTTAGCTTAATTTCTCTAATTTCTAGTTTCCCCTATATATGTAAAACATTTAACACTTTTAAGCTCACTAATATCTTACTTTATTCTCAAAATACAGTTATCTCCAGAAATCCTCCTGCCCTTACAGGTTTCAAAAAAGCTTCCCTTCCATTAACAAAGCAAGAAGCCACAGAGAGCAACATGGCCGAAGTCTGCCCAAAAGATCGTTATCTGAGGGAAACACCGATGTGGGCAGTCGCCATTGTCTGCTTTGTTATCGTCGCCGTCTCCATTGTCATTGAACACATAATTCACATCATAGGACATGTGAGCTCAAAATTTAATTTCCTCTGTGGCTGCCTTGTTCTTCTTGTTATGTTTATTATTTTGTATAATTATATATGTTATTCACTCAGATATAAACTAAATTCTTTGCAGTGGCTAACCAAGAAACATAAGGTCGCTCTTTATGAAGCCTTGGAAAAAGTAAAAGCAGGTATAGTATTCTTGTGGTTCATTTCCTGATGATCAATGTTTTTTTTTTTTTTTTTTTTAAAGAAGTGGTGTTAATATTAGTGATTTTTTTTTTTTTGTGTTGCAGAGCTTATGCTACTCGGTTTCATATCCTTGCTCCTTACAGTACTACAAGATCATATTTCAAAGATTTGTATACCAGAACGTGTGGCAGATACTTGGCATCCATGTACTAAAGATGACAATAAGAAGTTGAATGCCAAAGACAAATTGGAAGAGACTCTGATGGGTCGCAGGCATCTGTCCGATTTCGATTCTTACGAGAGTGTTCGGAGAATCTTGGCCGCAGCAGGACCCGCGACATGCGGAAAGGTATAATCAGAACACTTGCCTAGCTCTCTTTTTTTTTTTTTTTCTTGTTTTTTAAAATTAGTTCATCAGCTGATTTAAGTTGTGATTTGATGATGATGTTTGCAGGGTAAAGTGCCCCTTGTTTCATCATATGCAATCCACCAGCTTCACATCTTCATCTTTGTTCTTGCTGTTTTTCACATTCTCTACTGTATAACAACTCTGTCTTTGAGTAGAGCTAAGGTATTAATAATCAGCAATATTAGACCCTAAACTAAAAACTAGATCTAATTGAGTAATTCTTCAGTTTTCATTTTTATTTTTGTTTTGGATAATAAGTTGTAATGGTGGTTTTGATTGTAGATGAAGCGTTGGCAATTATGGGAAAAAGAAACAAGAACAGTTGAGTACGAATTCTCACATGGTAAGTAATTTACTTATTAAAAAATATATATATAAGATTTAATTGTTGTAATATTTTTAATAAATAATATAAGTGATTCATGTTTTGACAGATCCTGAGAGATTCAGGTTTGCTAGGGAAACAACTTTTGGGAGAAGGCATTTTAGCTATTGGAGCAAATCTCCTCTTCTCCTCTGGATTGTGAGTATTATTGTTTATGTTTCAAAGTTAATACTTAAAACAACACGATATTTGTTACTTAATTAATATCCTGATAACAGATTCAGATGCTTTTAAAACTAGATCAAGATGAAAGTAAAATTCATGATAATCATCTAATGGAGCTTTTTGGTGATTTCAACTTCAGGTATGCTTCTTCAGGCAGTTTACTGGGGCTGTTAAGAAGGTTGATTATCTGACGCTGCGACATGGATTTATTATGGTAGGCACAGTAATTCAATAAGTTGATCATAATTAATACTATCGAATGATCATATAAACATCATTTAATTGATACCCAGTTTTTCACAAATTACCCTTTGTTATCATGATTATAAACATCATTAATTAATACTACTGAATGATCAAAAACAATAATACAATAATCTATCCAACCAATTGAAAAATCATATTCTTTTACCCATTTCAACTGACTATTACTTTTGGTTGGTTTCAGGCTCATTTGGCTCCTCAAAGTGCAACAAAATTTGATTTTCAGAAGTACATAAAGAGATCACTTGATGAAGATTTCAAAGTAGTTGTGGGAATCAGGTGAGTAATTAATGGGTTTTTTGCAGCATAATTACTTTCTCTTTTCTCCTTAATTAATTACAGATTGAAATTTCTGAATCTGCAGTCCACCAATCTGGTTTTTGGCTGTTCTCCTCCTCCTGTTCAACACTCATGGTAAGCACAAAATCACCACTAAAAAATTATTACCAACTTACATTATTTTTTTTCCTCACTTCCATGGTTTAAACGGTATTACATATTTATACTATCTTTGTGGGCAGGTTGGTTCACTTACCTGTGGCTGCCCTTCATCCCTCTGATTGTAAGAAACAAGGCTTGTTATTGTTATTGGTTTTGTTTAGGAGAGAATTAATTTAAGATGGATTAAATGGTTTGATTTGGGCATTTCTGCAGATCATTCTCTTGGTGTCGACAAAGCTACAAGTGATCATCACAAAAATGGGGCTGAGAATTCAAGACAGAGGAGATGTGGTGCGGGGTGATTTAACTGTTGAGCCAGCTGATGATTTCTTTTGGTTTAGTCGCCCTCGCTTCGTTCTCTTCCTCATTAACTTCGTTCTCTTTCAGGTACTCCCGCTCATTTCTTTTTTTTTTTTTCTTAAGCAAACCAAGCCTTTTTTCCAACTATATGGGGGGTACTCTCTTCAGATTGGGTTAGAAATTGGGAATGTTGCTTGTCTGCTTGAGTTGTTAGTTGGGAGTTTCAGTTTGTTTGTGTTCTTGTTTGCTGATGATTTCTTTGTTGTATGAGTATCTCTCGTGTTCTACACTGGGTTCTGTATTTTTTTCGTTATCAATATATCTGTTTGTTTCCATTCAAAAAAAGTTATATGAATCCATTCCTTGAATCATGTCATTGATAACACTTTCATTGTTTTGTTGTGCTATCTTGTGTCATGTAGAATGCGTTCCAGCTTGCCTTCTTCGCATATACCACTGTATGTCAATGAATCCCATTTCCTTTGATTTTCTCTAGAAGTTTTGATCTGTTTTCAATAAGATCATGAGCTAACTCTTCCTATAATTCTCATTTTCAGTATGAGTTCGGATTGCGTTCGTGCTTTCACAAACAAATTGAAGATATCGTCATCAGGATTTCAATGGGGTGTGTTTACACTCTCTCTCTATCTCTCTCTCTGGTTGAAATCATATGTTTTTAACTTATTTTTCCTGTGGAAACAAAGAGCTACGAGTTCTAATTTCATTGCAAAATCATGTTTGATGATCAGGGTCCTGGTGCAATTCATTTGTAGCTATGTCACGCTTCCTCTCTATGCCTTGGTAACACAGGTGAGAAAGAATCATCCTTTAACCCTATCTTTTGACTCAATTTATAATAGGGAGGAAATACATCATTAAAAAATGAGGAAAACAAGTAAATATGCATGAGAAGAGATTCGAAGACAAGACCTCAAGAATAACAAAGCTCTTATGATAGAAATCACTTTATTTAAAAGCTATAGCTAATAAGCCTAACTATGTATATCTAGCAAACTTAGACACTAACAGAACCTTTTTGAATGAATTTTGAACAGATGGGTTCCAACATGAGACCCACCATCTTTAACGAGAGGGTGGCTGGGGCTCTAAGAAAATGGCATCACACGGCAAGGAAGCATGTGAAGCACAATAGGCAGTCGAAAGGAGGAACCCCGACCTCGAGCATGCCATCGACCCCACGGCATGGGATGTCACCAGTGCACCTCTTGAGCAATTACCAAGGTCGAGCCGATAGCGCCCCAGTGTCCCCAAGAACGGCAGCTAATTGGGAGTACAATGAGAACTGGGAGAGTGAAGGGTCACCTTTTCCATCACACCATGGCATAGGAGAACAAGACAGAGAAGCCATAGAGATGGGACTCTCAATAATCTCACTACCACCATCCCAGGATGATAATGGCCATGAACATGAAACAGGTACTGGTTCTAGAGATCAACACAGCAGTCACATGGGTCCAGCGTCTAAGGAATTTTCCTTTGATAAGAGATCAAGGGTGTAAATGTAGGGCATCTTGCAAGCAAATTTCCTAATCGGCAGAATGCATTGCTGGAGGAGTATAACAAATCAAAGCGCAGAAGAAGCATCAAAATAGGAAAATCACACAGCGTTCAGCTATTGGAACACAGTCATATGGTGTTTTTCTAGCTGGATTTTGTAGAAAGTGAATTGCTTCTTCATGCATATTGTATGACTGATACTATATTTTTTTGTGAATCTTAGATATTTAACTTGGGAAGTTCTCCCTGAAATCAGCTTCTTTCGAGAATAATCGTCATTTTTTTCTACATGTAGCCTAGGTTTTCATGTATTATTTGTAAATGGGCAAGCTTTTCAACTGGTAGCTATGGACCACATGAAATTTGATCAAACCTACAAAGATTACATACATTTTAAAAAATTTCTATTTTCGCCTTCCTGGTGGAAATAGTGTATTCTCAAAGCAGTATTTTACAGAATCCTATTTCTTACCCAAGCCCAGTTTACAGAAATATCATGTATTAGACCAGAGAATTGGTGCTCTCATTGCTAGTTTAATTCATAGAAGAATAAAGGATTCTAGAGGAACAAAGAGAAGTGGTACACTCCAGAATTGTTTCAAGATTCACTTACATTGTCAAGAACTGGAATGATATTGGATAATTGGATTGATATTGAACAACATCCCCTATACAATTTTTTTTTTATTGCTATGCATGTACCTCCTCGGAAGAGGTGGTGGGTCTGAATAATATTTACAAAAAATGAAAAGTGAAATCAAAGGAAATTAAATTGAGTTACTTCTTCAAATTTTCATCCAGGGCAGGACCCTTGCAGATGGGGCAAACGTTCTTCATTAACAACCATTTTTTGATGCAGTCTACGTGATAATCGTGGCTGCAGTTCATGAGCATCCCTACCTTCTCCCCGTTCTTGTACTCTTCCTGCAATTGTTACCACAAGTTCTGCATTAGAATCCAACATGGGAAGTTCATTTTCTAATTAGTTGTTTCACGTTTTTCTTACCAGGCAAATCGCACAAGTTCCTTCCTCGTGCATTTTCTTTGAACAGTAAGTTGTCTCCTGTAAACACTTTGGGATTGAATCCTCAGACAAGCCAGTGCAAACATTCCCCATCCTCTCCCCAAGAGCAAGCAATTCCTGTTTTATGAAAAAATAGTTTGAGTTTGGTACAGGAAGAAATACCAAGAAGATAAAACCAAAAGAAATAGTCTAAATATAATGACCTCATAACTCAGGTTGTCTATGTCGAGCCTCATGTCTCCATGCTGATCAAACAAACTTCTTGATCTATACATCACCGATCGATCCATTATCATAAGCCCCTGGGAAGGAAATAATACATAGATGCGTCATTTGGCAAATAAAATAAAATTAGTGGTCTAGTTAGCATCAAAGACTTCAATTTGATAAAACCAAGTAACTCGATCCAGGAGATAGAAGCATTTGGTACGTTATGGTAGATTAGATTAAACCAAGTGTAACTGGTCTGTATGATGGAAGGGCCAGTGCCTTAAAGATATTCCTTGAGAGTAATAAAGGTGTTTTTTAGCAGTGAGAATAGGCATATTTTGAAAAGACATTATTAAACTTGTGCTTCTTTTTTGAGTATTGAATAACACCAGAAAAGGTTTACAAGTTGGCATCTAAACAAGTTATTTCCAACTGTTCGTCAATAGACCAACTTCCATATACTGTAAATCCAATCAAGTTTGTTTCTTTAAAATGTATGAATTATCATTGCCAATCTAAAGCACCTTTCACCCAGAACAGGGCAGAACAAGAGTAGCATTCTAACCATTCAATTGAGGACCTGTCTTCGCTACTTTGCGTAACAAAGAACAGAAGAAGAATTAGGCTCAAAAAGGGATAATTACAGGTACGCACCTCAGGAGCAAATCCATCATGGACATTTGTACCATCAGAAAGTGACCGCAATCTCTCATGGGATATCCTGGACCTTGCATTCCTCTCACTGCTACGCCACCCAATCGTAGATAGTGGCCTTGAATGTCTGGAAGAATACGCATCCGGTGGTGGATTCAGTCCATCCTCGTGAGGCATGCATCCCAACCGTGGGTAGCCTGAGGTGACCCTATATGCAGGCGTTGATCTTTGAGCACTAACACAGCCTCCCCCTCCAGCTTGAGTAGCCGTACCATGCAAATTATGATGAGGACCAACAGAACTTCTAGTAGAAATAAGGCCATGGTGGTGTCCACTGAGCGCCATAGAACTATTAGCACTACTTGCTCCTGGGAACTGGTCCATACCTTGACTTAAGCCACTAGTATCTGCAATGATGCCCTTTTATGAGATTACAAAATGAGATGAGGAGAAAGAGTTTCTCAAACTTACCTGAAGGCATGATTCTCCCACAAGCAGCACTAGGGACACTAACATGGTCCCAATCATGAGTTGTTGCACTAGCACTGGCACCAGCAACATTCATTCCAGCACGGTTCAAAGGGTGAGCCACTGAATGAAGATGGTGATATGGGTCATTTGATAAATGGGTCCTAGCTAGGTTCATTTCCAAGTCAAGTGTAGATCTGCTTCTAACATTCCTCTGAGAACCTCCGGCAACTGACATATCAGACTCTCCATAATTGGGCGTTATTCCCATGGGATCCCAAGCCCAACCCTGAGAACCTAAAGTCAGCTTCTCCTGCCGTGAATTAGAAGATGTAGAGAAATCAGAGGAAGTTCCAGCAATATGATAATTGCTGGTACTGGCTTGATCACATACAACAGAAGTAACAGGGCTCTTCCTTTTGCATGGCCCTCTTCCATTGGCCATTGTTGAATTATCAACATCATCTTCAACTCCATGCATTATGGGTCCAGGGTGACTAGAAGAAGGACAATCAGAATAATTTTGTGGGACCAAACAAAAACTCCTGGCAGCTGATGGGTTCAATAAGGGATCATAAAAGGGGCCTGATGCAGGTAACGGGTAATGTGGTAATTCCATGCTGATACTTGATGATGGATGGTCAGTAGACCTTATTGTCGAATTCCAGTGGGCGAACCTAGTGGATTGGTTCTCTGCAGGAAAGACAAAGGTACCGTTCTCCCCGGCCCTTGTAGCACCTGCAATATGAATTTAAATTAGATTTTTCTTTTCTAGTCATCTTTAGCTCTCTTTTTTTTCATGTTCTTTTCTTGTTGTGAATTCTTTGGTGTGCTACTCAAGAACAAGTCATTAATTTAAATTAAAAGTATATAGATCAATATGCAGCCACATGGAACGGGATCTCCATGCAAGTTGCCCCATGTGTGCTGCAATTTCTATAAATTCCTCATGTAATAAATGTAATTACCATCAGTTATCCTCAGGCCACATTTTTGCCCTAAATATGGGCTACCAAAAGACTAAGTATTTTCAGTAAATGGAAGTCACAATATAAAAGCACCCAAAACCGTACCTATGTGCAAATACGGTTGCTCCCCACGTACATGATTCGAGTTTGGATCATGGTCCATCTCAAATGAGTGTGATGTCCTGATCAAGTGCCGATGCCCCATGAAAAAGTAACCTCCGGTTCCAGGTGGTTTATGTTTTGGAGTCGGTAGTAAAAAGTAATAAACCAACCTGAATATGAAGAAAACTATCAGAGTTCAAAAGATTCTAAACATACGATACAAGTAATGGGTAAAAAAACGTAATTCAAGCCAGTTCTTCCAGACACTAGACATGCACCAGTTAGAATGATTTATTACCTTTTTCAAAGAATACATGTTCTAATCATTCCTCAGGAAATAATTTGGAAAACCTAGCAGCCAAGCATCCATTCAAATATTTATAGCAATGCATCTTGAAGCTTTCTCCGGAAACAGCCTCTCCACTATGGAGGTCAGGCTGCATACATCATCTATTTCCCAAACCCCACAATGGTGGAAGCCTCGTGTACTGGATAAATCATTTTTTAAAAGAAAAAAAACCTTAATGCTATAACACATTTCAAATTTTGGATGAGGATAGGACTAATTGAACCATGGAGAAATTCTGAAGGGCCTCTTTTCCCACTATGATACCTCAACATACCTTTTGAAACATCCAGAAAGAAAGAAAAATCCAGGGTGGGGGTGGAGGATCTATATAATTGACACTTGCACTTCACACTCAAGATAGGAGCTTGTTTATTTACAGTTTAGAATCATGAAGTATTTTAGATGGAGCAAATAAGGGGGAAAAAATCAAGGCCAAATAAGTTTAATCAGGTACCTTCACCTGGGACAGGAAAAAAAATGTCATTCTTTTTCACAACATGTCGATGTCTACATGAATAGGATCCAAGAAACACTAAAGAATCAAAATTACAAACAAAACCACTTAATTGGAACCAGATACGAACGATAGCATTCTCACTTCCATAACCAAGAACCAAAACTCAAGTATGGTGAACCTAAAATGTGTCATCAATTGCCAATCATCATAGTTGCTCCTCACATTCAAAATTGTTGTGTACAATGGTTTCTGCAAAGTAGATTAAATCTCTAAATAGTAGCTGCCCGACAGAATAATAAAATGGAGTAGAGTAACAAACGTATGGTATATTAAGTAAATACCAAGAAAATACTGTGAGCAACTTAGTTATACCACAGGTGATTTCAGAGGCAGACAAATACATAATATTTGCATTCAAACTGCTTAAAAAATGCTATTATATGAAAATCTTCAATCTGGAAAAAAAAGGAGTAAAAAAACAACCAAGAAATTTAATATAATATCCAGTTCATACACTGGAGGGTACTTAATTCAATTCATAATCAGGAGTTGAATGTACTCTATCTGGAAGAGAAGAAAATTAAAATAAAATAAAGTCTGAAGGTGGGATATCTAATAAGAAAAGAACAAAGGAAGAAAATGACACTGAAGGAAAAAAAAAAAAAAAAGGATGAAAAATGTCACCCAGAGTCCACCAGGAAAATTTAGTGGCAAGTGATTTGACATGAACAACTCAGTCCATCAGGAAAGAAGTCAAATATAGATGGCAGTATCATTTAAAGAATTTTCTTAAAAATTGTTCCAGCGGAATAATAATATTTGATGATCCTTTTAAAAAAGTTGTTGGAAGGAAGGGAGGGAGGGAGGGAGGGAGAAGGGGACATTTTACCAACCCGACTCACCTGTTCATGCAAGTACACCCATGTCTAAGGCTTCCAATATGATGGCTTGGGATGCATCTCAAATAGAAATATATAAAAAAGCGGGATAGATACACCTCATCTGCCAAGTTACAGATTAATTACATACTGTTATTCACCTTCTACAACTTGGGAGATTTGTATAGCACCTGGAGTTCGTACTGCCAAAAGTTAAATATATTCCCTATAAATATACACTTCAAACAGTTATTATATGGAGAAGATCATCGTCACCCATATCTTTTGCAAACGTTAAGAGTCATAAAGATCTCTAGCTTCATCATGACTAAGACCTGCTACTTCATTTCATTTTTGGATTTTCCTATGACCATTTTTCCTCCTTCAATTGCAGTTCCCAACAAAATCCAAAACCCGCAATTCTGTTGGCCACTCTCCCATTTGTTCTAGCGCCTAAGTACCAAAATAATAACTAGAGCGTGAAGAAGATCCTGACATCCTCTTTACGGGTCCTGACTTTGCTCATATTGGCTGCAGCACAGAATCTAGTAGAAAAGTAAACCTCTCTGCAAGGTCATACTAGATAACCATTTCACTGCCATTCATTAGTCTTCACCTTTAGACTTCTATAAGAACCATTACTGTTAAATATACGACTATGAAAATGAGAGATCAAACCATCTCTCTCCCCACAGTGGTAAAAGAAAATAATTGCTACAAACGAGATAATTCCATTTTCTGATGATTTTCTTTTATTCCCAGCAACTGAGAATTTACAAGGAAATATACAAGAGGGGCCCTTCTAGGGAGGTACATAGATGCACGACGATCCAACATAAGTACAATGCTATACATCCAAATTTAGTGAACTTGCAAATGAGAAACAGTCTATCAAAAGTAGAGACGCCACTCTAAATTCTTGAACAGAAAATTCCCTTCAATATGAAAAAGATAGTACTTGGAAAAGAAGATCCCATTCTAAAGATCTAGGATTACCAACTTAAGCCCAAGAATTCACCCACAGGCTGACACCAACTAGATCACCTCATAACACAATATGATGGACTTCCATGAAACCCTGCCATTAGTAAACATCCATTGTAAACCACGATATTGTAAACCCTAGCATCAGGATCGAACCATTAGGCCGCTGCCCACTAATGTTGGGACGCAGAGATAGCAAATAAAAACCTGCACAGACCAATCCAATCATATGTGAGGACTTGTTTAAGACCAAGTATAAATAGTCATCCAATAATTGCTCAATCCTTCAATGAATAACTTCTCTTGGTTACCCTTGTATTTTGTCTGCTCCAGATTATCAAGATATATTGGAAATCCTGAACAACCCCCAACCCCTAGGTTTCCCTCTGGACAAAGTCAAGTCACAAGTGATTTAAGATCTACAAGAAAATAGACTGATTCAAGCCAAAAGATACATATTGAATCTACTTAATTAATAAATCTTCTCACCGATTATGCAACAGTCCTTATTGTCAGATAACTGGCTGAATTTATAAGACTGGAAATATGCAGAAGCTTCATCTCGATCAGTTTAAATATGAGGATGTAGAAAATATAAATGAAAAAAAAGGAAAAAAAAAATAAGTGGCAAATAGCACACAGAATGGTTAAACCTGGAATAATTTTAAAGCAGCAAACATCAGGTTGATGCCATAACTCAAGATTGATGAAGACCTAAGCACTCCTATGAGATAAAAGTCATCGCAGAGGAGATGAAACAATTCATTTTCTCGGAAGAATGGCATACAGGAGTAAGAGTGCAAATTAAACTTTCCCTCCTTGTGGTAGGGTCTACAAAACTATCCCTTAAATTCCAGAGTTATCTTGAATGCTGAATCCAAGAGTCAAGCCCAATGCTTTATTCTCTAAAAGACAACCTAAGATGCATTGCCGCACCTGCCAGCCAAAAAAATAAAACAAAGGAAAGAGTGGAAAGAGGTAATCGACATCCATATGTGACTTGACCCAAAAAGCAGAAGATTGATGAGGAAGATAATTATTATTTTTTTTTTTTTACAAGAAACTACGATATTATTGATGTAGAGTAGCAAAGAGAGGAGGACAAAAACTCATCTCTCGAAACTACAAAAGAAAAAGACTTACACGACCTAAAATCTACCACGACATTAACTAAATAACTTTATTGATGATAAAGATGATGATTAGAAAAAAAGAAGAAGCTCAATGTCGATTCACTAGTTCTTAAAAAAATTGAAAAGCAATCACAAGAAAGCATCAGTAATTCTATAGTTACAAAAGCTCATGATATAAATTTCCTCCAGTAGCATCCAACAGCCATAACATCTCTAACTTTTATATTTGGCTATGTAGGATATCAATTTTGCATCAATTCTTCTTTTTTTTTTTATAAAAAACAATCCATAGTGTAAAAGTCGAAATAATCTATTTGATTCATTAAAAACAAAAAGAACCCCCACCACTAATTTCATTGGTGATATCATGACCAGAAACAAAGAAGCTGACCTGGAAAAGAATGCTCGTGCCCAACTTCTTAATCATGAGGTTAGCATATTAACTCAGTAAGACCTTTCCCAATCATTTCTTCAGGGGGGGAGTAAGTAAATTCTGTAAATCATTTCCTCCCTCATTTCTGCATCTTGTTTATTCAGTCAATTTCCCCTCAGTAACACAGACAACGTTATCATATTTGATACTGCTGTCATTTATTCAGTGCCTGTACTATAGGGAACTTCACCTTCAAAACGTCTATTATTACCAAAATTAGTTGTAATTCCATTCAAAGCAGTCAAATCATGAAGACAAGCCCACTAGGTACCTTCCAAAATTCATTCAACAATTCATTGAAAATGTGTAGGTGCCCCATCCACAATTTTATAAGCATCAATATCTCTGACTCAACAGCAAGCTTGAAGCTTTTGTAAGTCAACCTTGAAACTCTCCTCCTGTTACATAACATAGTCGTTCTTCTCCACCATTTTTTGTCTGTCTTTCTTTTCTTTCTTTTTTTCCCCCCTAGAGAACAATTAAAGCTTTTAATTACATTTCAATTGGGAAAAGGAAAAAAATTGAGGGCACCATATGGAGAGCTTCAAACAGAGTATATCAATTATACGACTCTCCTTGTCGGAGTCACGTCCTTGAGAACACATAAACAAGTTCTCATACTGGTTAGCTTTGTGAAGACAAAAGATATAAATTTTTCGCAAGGAAAATTTCCAAGTGAGATGGTGTTCATGAGTGTATAGATCCAATTATTTCACAATTTGAGAACAAAAGAGCCACCTCCTTCATCTCGGTTACACTTCTCATAGCGTCATTCAGTTTCAATTACGCTGATGGAACGGAATTCAGGTAAATCCTACACCAAGAAAGCACTTCAAGATGTGCCAAGACGCACTCGACAAAACAGGAACATTATCCATAGAGCCAACCAACGCCAATACAAGTAGAAAATCCTTGCTCAATACGAGACAACCAATTCTAATTGATAAAACACGAAATTTGCAGAAAACTCAGATTCATTAATAAACTAACCAAAAAAAAACAGAAAACCACTGTTTTCTTTTTTATCAAGCTGCAATCCTTCCAAAATACCAAATTCACAAGTATAAACGCATACGAGCATAAAAAATAAACAGAAAACCACTGTTTCCTTTTTTATCAAGCTGCAATCCTTCCAAAATACCAAATTCACAAGTATAAACGCGTTCGAGTATCGTCAATAAAGAGATCCAAAGCATCTACAAGATCAGAACTGAATCCAGATTTCGCAGATACTCTAGCAGTAAAAGAACCAAAGAATCAGTCTGTAAAAACTCCACAAATTACTAAATAAAAACTCCGCATAACTAATAGAAACTGATCAAATTCTTCCTCCTGAAACAATTTTTCTACAAAATGTCGTTATCATGCGAGAAACTCGCCTTCCACAAAGATGAAAAGTTAGATATAACGCACATAGAATCACAACAATAAAAAAAAAATTAAAAATAATAATACAAAAATCCAACCAAAATCATCTATCATCAACCATCAACCGAAAATTCAGTAAAAAGGTCCGGCCGAGAAGCATACCTTCGACGGAGATGCGCCGTTGACGGCGGCCGGTCAAACGATCGGACGGTCGCCGTAGACGGAAGAGCAGAATCGCTTCTTAAGACCTTCGCAGACAAGACGACGATCTTGTCGGTGGCGTGCGTGCGTGCGTGTAAATGCCGGCTATGTGCAAGAAGAAGAAGAATAAGAGTTGTGAGATTCCTTCCTTTCTTTTCTTTTCTTTTATATATTAGCTTGACGCTCGCCGTAATGCAAAAGAAAACCGATCATCTACTTAAAAAAATAATAATAATAACAATAATGATAATTGATAAATTAATAAATTAAAAGTGCAATTTTTATTACGTCTTTATTAATTAGAATTGGTTACCTTGGACACGTTTTGCGCCACAAGGGGCGTGTCGACATCATGGCGTGTTTGTTTACATCGTTTTGGTATCGTTTTGGTAAAAGTTGGAAACGTGGCCTGTGAGTGACTGCTGCGGTTTCAACCTCGGGTTCCAGTTTTATCGTTGTGACGAAAGTTCAAGAGGCCGAGCCTAACAAATAGCCAACCATGTGTGCAACATGGGGAATTTGCTTGGGCAGTTCCGTGCGGTACATTACATGTTATTATGTGCATTTTGACCCAACTGCGTGACCAAATCGACCTCAACCACCTAATTTTTAATGGATTTTTTTCTTTAAACCAAAAAGTCTTTTTTTTATAATAAGAAAAAAAATATTTGTAAGAATTTGTAATAGAAAAAATATAAAATATCATATTAATATATTTTCTATATATATTTGATTGTAATAATACACTCATTTTTTTTCTTTTCTATCAATTATATAAAATTTGTTAGTGAGTTCAACTTCAGATATTAGTTTCAGATTCACTACGTATTTTTTAAGTTAAATCATATAAGAAGTTTCATTCTCTCACATTAACGAGAGACATTTTCTAAACGAAAAAAATAAAAATCCATTAGACTTGTCTTTATGACGTGCTATATATGGCCGCCCATAGGTCCAATGACCTAAGGTCGGCCAAACTTAAAGGTTCAAGGGACAATATCTTATGACATGTGAAACAGGCCATAGTAAATTTCAATGAGATTGTTATATGAATTTACTTTCTTCATTTTATTATAGTAAGGGTTACGTAGACATTTTAATTACAAGTAGTTATATATTTCTCAACGAAAATTGTTCAGTTGACTATTTACTTGTTCAATGGCCAAAGACACACAAGGTGCCAATATAGTGCAAACCTCAAGCTTTAAGGATTTTTTATTTTTTAACTTTCTGTCTGTCTTGTCTTGTGTTATTTTAGATCTTCATTTTCTTTAGTTAATTCTATAAATTATTATAAGGTTTGACTTAAAAAAAAAAAACATATTGTTAACATGTTTACTTTTCGTAATTTATGTATTCAAAATCAAAGGTTTTCACTGTTTGTGTAAAAAAAAAAATCATCTTGGTCTTTTTAAAAAATTATCATTATGTCTCTTATTAAGGTTATTATGATTATTTTGCCACTAAACTTAAATATAATACATGTCTATTTGTTCCATAAGAAAACTTTCATGCATCCAATGAGATTTTGAATATATGGCAAGAGAAAAATCATGGCAAAAAAGGAAATTCTTTTCTCGAAACAACTAAACAGAAAATCAGATTTTAGTAAGGCTTCATTAAGAATAATACTTCTAATATGGCTAAACTTAAAAAAAAAAAATTAATATAGTGCCGATGCAGTTGTTAAAAATATGGCTTTGAAACTCAAATGTTCTTTAACTTTTGTTACTGTTTTACTTTAGATAGTGAAGAAAATTAAAAGGTCGGAAACATGCCTGATACCTCTTGGAGAACATAATTTGGTGATAAATATTCAACTAACTACTAATATTGTATTTTCTCCCAAAATAAAAAAAAGAAAACATAAAACTCTTGTTATTAAGCTCATATATTCATCTCAAATCCAATGATTACACATTGTATCGTAATCCTCTATATTTTTTATTTTGTTATAACAATATTTAAAATAATTTTATTACAGTTGACCTCAAACCCAAATAAAAGAAGAAAATTGTATTAGCGTCAGATTAACTATAACATAAATCTTAGTTAAACTACACAAAAGACTGTAATGTCTCTATGGACTTGGCCCTTTAATACAATAAAGCAAACAAAGTGAAACCGACCTCACATGATATAACATAAATGATCGAAGTCTGTAAGGATTAGTCTCTTTCTTTATGTAATTAGTCCCTTAATACAATAAAGCAAATAAAGTGAAACTGACCTCATATGATATAATGTAAATGAGTATGCGCGGATTAGTCTTATTCGAACGAGGAACGCAACGTGGGAAAGCAAAAAGAAGCGGAACCGATGTTTTATAACATATCTAAATATTAATTTAAGTCATGAATTAAATGACATATTTATATACGGTGGCAAAACGCCCCGAAAGATTAGCTGTAATTTGCGTTGTACACGCCAGCAAGACAGCTGGGCATTTTTACTGTTATAAAAGCAAAGAAAGAAACCAATACGAGCCAATAAAAGATGACCACGTAAGTTACCCACTTCTGTTTCCACGGATTACTACACACCATATCATTCCACCTGCTAAACTTCCCCCTCGCGTTAATCCAAGAATTACAAGCCACGTGTGAGCCAATCCGCCTAACTGCGACGTGGCATATTTTCGCTTCTGAAAATTACACTCCTACGTACGCACTTGACCAACAAAATCTTTCTCCAGAGTCAATCCAAGCCGCTCGTCTCAGTAGTCATCGCGATTAGCGAGGATTCAGCGAAGAGAGAAAATTGGAAGAAGAAGAAGAAGAAGAAGGAACTGCTCGACGGAGCGATTCTTTGAGTTCTCAGCTTCCTCTGTTCTGCACAGCACATCGCGATTTCAAATCCTGTGTTTCGGAGATGAGTGTGATCGACATTCTTACTCGCGTCGATGCGATCTGCAAGAAGTATGATAAGTACGACATTGAAAAGCAGAAGGATCTCAACGTCTCCGGCGACGATGCCTTCGCTCGTCTCTACACCGTCGTCGAAGCCGACGTCGAGGCAGCTTTACAGGTTCGGTTTCTAGATTGTTCTTTTATTTTTTCCGATCTTCTAGGTTTTAAGTTGAAATCGATTTTGTTTTTTGTTTTTAAATTGAATTTGGATGTGTTCGAGAAAATCTTTGCAGAAAGCAGAGGTTGCTTCGACGGAGAAGAATAGGGCTTCTGCGGTGGCGCTGAACGCCGAGATCCGAAGAACCAAGGCTCGATTGCTTGAGGAGGTTCCGAAGTTACAAAGATTAGCACTGAAGAAGGTTCGTTTTGATCTATGGATACATGATTAGATTTGGAAACAGAGCTTCTATGACTGATTCCTGTGTAATTCTTCCATTTATATTCCCTTTTGTGGCTGATCTGGTTAAGACGAAAAAAGAAAAAAAACTCAGCTTTGGATGTTTAGATCAGTAAAGTCTGTTGAAAGAGAAGGCAGTAGGTTGCAAACTGTTGGAAATCTGAGGGTTAGCATTAAGCGCTGAAATCACATTGCAGACAGAAAATAGGAACCTTAGATTGTACATCTTACAAAAGTTTGCAAGTATACTCTTGGAAGTGGGAGGTTTGTTGAGGATTGTGGTGCTGGATTTCATGACGGAGTATTTGTAAAATTTATCATAGGAATTGGATGCACATAAAAAAAAAGGTAGCAAGGTTGAAGAACATTATGGTCGGTCATATGTAGTGAGGCTTAAGGGTTTAGGAAGGCTTTGGCCTCGCATGGCTTTGAGGCATAAGTCTCAAGGCATAAAACCTCAAGAGGATACAATTGACGCTTAAGACTTGAGGCAATTTTCAATAGTCTTGAGGCGAGGCGGCCCTTAAGGTGTATGCCTCTAAGGATTTTTAAAACTTTGTTCCTTCCTAGGTCTCTGTTTGTTGAACAAATCAAATTCCAGAAGTATGAACAGGCTACTCTGCAAAGATCATTTTTTAAAGTTAGGTTGATACATCTTCTAAACTTTTTTTTTTCTTTTTTCTTTTTTTTCCCTGTGATGGCACCTCGTGCTATAAGAGGCTATCATGTGATCACTTTACCATCTCTCTTATCTGCGAAAATCGACTTTGATGCGCATTGTGAGCAAAGATATGAATATCCTCAACTTGCCGGAAACTATCAAAATATGATCCTTGATAGACTCAAATGATAGAAAAGTGGAGCTGACTTCAAATAGTTGGGATGCTATATGTTGATGCTATTGACTTTATAATTGTAAGAAAATTCAGAACAATTGGTATGAATATTTTGATAAATTGATTATTGTGGTGGAGAAAAGGATCCACTGTGCTAAATCACTGCAGAGATCCTGAATTATGTTGGAAACTAGTATTTTGTGTCATCAATAAGTACAAATTACTTATAGGTATTCCTGATGATTATTATGACAACAATGAAATGGAAACTTTCCATATGCATATAGTTTCTGTTGGCTGGTGGTCCGCATTTGGAAAGTTGCAGCTGCAGTTAGTATTTATTCTAATGGCTTTTTATGCTGTCTTTGTAACCTGAATTAAATTGCTGCTTATTGTTAAATTTAAGTACATATCTTTTAAAAATTCTGGCACTCAGAGCAAAATTGGTCCCCAAATCACCATTTTTCCTGTGAATTTGTTTGGGAATTGCATGGTTTAAGTTAAAAGTCAATGAATTTGAGCCATATTCCCTCCTATAATGATATCCAATAACCATAGGTCAAAGGTCTCTCAAGAGAAGAACTTGCAACCCGCCATGACTTAGCTCAGTCATTATCGGAGAGAATTCAAGCAATACCAGATGGAACCGTTGCAGCAGCAAAGCAAACTGGAGGTTGGGCAGCGTCAGGTTCTCGTCAGGAAATTAAATTTGACTCTAACTCAGGTTATAATTCCAAGTTTGCCAACTTATTTATATCCTATTTGCATCATTCTTATTCGTTCAAAGGGATTTTCATTAATTCTTTTGACTCACAGCATTTAGCTGATTAATTGTGCTAAACCCATCTTTCTTGACAACCTGTTTCAGATGGAAGATTTGATAGTGAATACTTTCAACAAACTGAAGAGTCAGGCCAATTTAGGCAAGAGTATGAAATGCGGAAAATGAGACAGGCAAATATTATTCTTTGATTTTTTATTTTGTTTATGACTTGTGGTTAAAACATAAAAGGGAATCAGGGACCTTACATTTATTTGATATTATTTTTTGGATGTGCAGGATCAAGGTCTGGCTGTTATATCTGAAGGATTGGACACTCTGAAGAATATGGCTCATGACATGAATGAGGTTAGTTGCTCTGTCTGAATGTTATCTGGTATCAACAAGCTGGAGAAAGAATGCATGAAAAAATATTTTTTGGTAATACATGCAGGAAGTGGATAGGCAAGTGCCATTGGTTGATGAGATTGACGATAAGGTGAGTACTACATTGTTTCCTTGATTTATTTTCGAACTAAGATAGGATTGTGAAAAAATATGTTGGCAAGTGCCTTTGGTTGATGAGATTGACGATAAGGTGAGTACTACATTGTTTCCTTGATTTGTTTTCAAACTAAGATAGGATTGCAAAAAAATATGTTTACCTTACATCTCTTGCATACCATTGCAGGTTGACAGGGCAACCTCTGATCTTAAGAATACTAATGTCAGACTTAAGGACACTGTTAATCAGGTAGCTAAGATGTGCTTGTTTTAAATTTTGATCATCAGTGTTTATATTGGATCCGTAGTGTGGGGTGGCAGTTTCTTTGACCTAACATTATTCTTGTAACTGTCTATATTTGGTCCATTGCAGCTGAGGTCCAGTCGAAACTTCTGTATTGATATTATTCTGTTGTGCCTAATACTCGGAATTGCTGCATATTTATATAAGTAAGTTCCTTTTGTATCTTGGCTATTGATTCAAAATATTGCTTGAAGATACTTGTATTTCTTGTGTGTTGATGTTAGTTTCTTTAATTTTATACTATACTCTTGGTAAATGACTTTTGAGTTATTCTACTTTTTGAGCATTTGCATGTGTGATAGCTAATACGGGAAGAAAGGGCGTGCCAACATCACCCAACTAGGAAGAAATTCCTTTAGCTTGTATTAGCGCAGATGCTTTGATAAACATAAAGTTGCAAAGACAAAGAGTTTTTTTCCTTTATCATTTTCTTACAAAGATCAAGGTAGTTGTTTACTAATGTTAAAATTAATGGAAAAAGGTAAATATTGAAAATTAAGCAAAGATGAAAGCAATGTTTTTGTTTAAAAACTAAACCATTCCAATCAAAGGTCAATATGCTCTTGCATCAATTTAGGTATCAAAATTAGAAATTGGCATTACCTTCTTCTTTCCCTACCTTTACCCAAGTATGCCCATCAAATTTCTGTCCTTTCTTCGCCATCCTCTTCCTTCGCCCCATAACTAACCAAAAAAAATGTCTCTTCCTCCTCCACAAACCCAAATTGTTGGAAATTGGAATACATTCTTGTAGTTGGTGATATAATTTTACATCCATATTCCTAGCACTAATACGTAATAAACCAAACATTCCTTCTCCTCTCCCATCTAATAGTTAACATAACTCAAGGAGAGCTTGATGGCAAACTTGGTAGTGCACATTAATTGTGGGTTCAAAAAAAGGGTGGACGTGACATGTAAAAAATGAAATAAAATAAAGAAAAAGGTATTTGTGGAGAACTTTTTTTAGGACCCTGTCACTACCATAACACCACTTCCAACAAAATATTTTTTTTCCAAAATGGTACAATTACAAGGCATTATTATTGTATTTAACTTGAATTAAAAAATTGATGGCATATATTCTGTGCAGATAATATACTGCTGGTTGATATAATATATATATATCAGAGCATGTTGAGCCTTACGCCCCACCTCATGAAGCCAAACTGCCTCAGTTACGCTCACGTTTTTTTAAAGCTTGTAAAGTAGGATGAGAAGATAGTAGATGGTATTGTGTGATTGAGCTGCAATGAGATTGAGCATCTTTGGGATAGTATCAAATTTTTAGCTAGCTCGTGGGTTTTTGCTTCCCTCTAGAGCAATGGGAAATCAATTGCCGGGTGGCTCTTGAATTGGAGTGAATGTTTGCCCTGAGGGTAGTATAGGATGGTTGGTGTGGTTGGTTGGTCTGATTGTTTGGTTGCTCGATTAACCATATTCTATCTTTTGTATCATGTTGTACCCCAATTAATTAATAAATTGTTTCTTCTCAAAAAAAAAAAAAAAAAAAAAAAGTATTGTGTGATTGAGCTGATAGCAATGTTAGCTTTGACAGGTTTCTTATAATTTTTCTGAGGCGGTTTGCAAGGTTTTAAGCACTCTTGTTTCAGTCACTTGCATTTTCACAATTCAATAATTTCATTTTTTTCTCGGTTCTGAATAAATTACTAATTACAACAGTGCAGTACTTTACTGGCTTTGAGGCCCATTCTACTTCTCTAACTGATTTATATTTGATCTAATGCAGTGTCTTGAAGAAGTGAATGGTCCAAATGCTACATTTCTCAGCTGATTTGATCTTTATTGTATCTGGTGTGGTCTTCTTTTGCTCAGGGTTCTCTATGTATACTTGGTGTTTCAAATCCTTTTTCCTGTAATTTAGCGGCTTTCTTTTTTACATGGAATACCTGTTTGGTCTTTCAGTGTGCAATTTCACCGTGTTTCCCTAGTTGGTATCAACTGATACGTTATTTCACTGTTGGTCTCACATTCTCTTATATTTTTATATAATCACATGTAAGTTTTTTTGGAGTTCAAGTTGGGTAAACAACTATGCCCCCCCTCTCTAAAAAAACACTGTACAAGCTTCTTCCAAAGCATATGGCTTTTTGGATGTATATGATGATATCTAGACAGATGGATCTTATGTGACAGTGAGTGGTTTGCTTGGGGTTGGATTTGAGCCCAAAACTCTCGCATCTTGAGGTTTGGGTGTCTGGCCATCACTCACCAACCTCCCAACATGGTTAAATATGTACCCACAACTCTTCATCCCCAACCACTACTAATCTTTCTGGAATTGGTTAAGCTAGCCATTTCATTTTCATTTTTGTGCTCTCTGAGATTGTTCACAATTTATCACGACACAATTGTATATTTTTTCAGACAGAAAATACATCGAAGGAGGCATCAAAAGTGCGTCTAAACGTAAAAGTTTCATCAAATGAAAACCCAATTCCTGGAAAAATGGCCAAAATTACAGTTGAAATAAGCAACTTCTCCAATCCAAAACCCAATCCGACAAGGATCCCTACTTATGGCTCAAATGACTACTTTCTTCATAGTTCATATCACAGCTTCTTTTCTCAGAGGTACTAGTTCTAGTATAAATATTAAGGTTTGGTTGATTTGGTTAAGATATAAGTTGTGTTGATTTGCCCGTACGTTCTTTGAGAATTTCTTCTGATTCTATTTTAGAAACTATTAACGAAAGAGGTAGGGTTTCATCATTGCAATGATATTTGTTGATTTGCATCATCTTAATCAGCAACCTATAACCATAGCATGTGTATTGCATTAGCATTGGACCATAATGCAATGAATCGAGAAATGCTAGGAGGATTGAAAACCATTTTAAGTCATGAATGATTTTGTTAGCTTTACTCCTCTTGGACCTTCTTATATATCTAAGGCTGTGTTTTGGTTTGGTTAGTAACTTATACTCAGAAAATGAGATTGTTGGAAAAACGGTGTTTAGTCATTTTCCTGAAACATGTTCTTTGTTAGATATAAATGCAAAAATCAGTTTCCAGATTATATAGTCCACGAAACACATACTTAAAGCCTTTTTCGCTTACCTTTATACATGAAAACAGAAACAAACCAAATGTTTATTTTATCCCAGTTTTTGTATCGCCAAGGAAACGTAGCTTGAAATTTTCTTAGTTCCTAGACACCGGAACTCTGCAAGAAATACAAGGCGTGACGCTTCCATCCGTGGAATGGAAGTCATCTTTCAGGCTTTCATCATGGTTGTCAGATTGAGTTGGTTGGTTGGAGGCTAATTGGTGAAACGAGTAATGATTTTGATCTTTGAGTATTTGTGATGTTAATGTTATTTGCAATATGGGTATTATTTTTATAGTGATGTTAACCAATTTACAAGCAATTTGGATTGATTTAGCATACAGCCATACGCTTCATTTTCATTCATTTATACTATTCCAGCCTCTGTTTAGCAGTTGCATTATTCCTTTTCTTATCTGATAAAAAAAAAAAAAGTTATTTAGCTCCTCTTTCATTAATGGCATGATTATGAAGTGTTGTACCTATAGCTCAATGGGCCGTGGAGGAAGCTTCAACTTGTAATGACCTGAATTTGGTAGTTGCATTTGTTTACATGCTATGTTGAATCTATAACTCAATTGTTTAACATATAATAAGCAATTTATTAAGTCATAATCTCCTGAAAAAGCTCCTCATGTATGAAAAAGATATGGTATGGTAATTAAGTAGAGATTTATTTATTTATTTCTTCTATTTGAGTACTTTTTAAGTCAATCAATACAAATACATCAATTTAAATTCGAAATCCTCTGTTCAACTTCATGTTTGTAATCAAAACTCAATAAATAAATAAAAGCAAATGTATTTGTTAAACAATCTGAACATAATGATCATGGGCACCCCTGCTCCACTCCCCTCTCTGATCCTAGCCAATGAATATATGTTTATCAGTGACTCAAATAGAATAATAATATCTAATCAATTCATCAAAAGGGTAGGTAGAAGCTATTTTATTTAAAACTCTTGAATTAATAATACAAAAAAGGATCAAATTCATACAACTTTAGAAAAGAAAAAAAAAAAAAAAAAAGGCCTCAACATTGGAAAGTACCTGCTCTCATCACGGAACAACATTTGACGCATGGTAGATACGAAGATAATACAATATTATTCAAAAACACTCACCGATCACAAATCCACCAGTTCTCAACCAATTGAAACCATATAATTGGTACTAATAAACCAGACTCTCCACCAAGCAGCAGCAATGAGATCAACACAAATTAATCCTTAATCCTCATAACCATCATCCATTAATTGATGGGTCACAAAGAATAAGCACCAATCATCATCACTGAAACTGCAAATGAAACCATTAATGTAGCTGCATTAATATTCCTGCTAAGACCCATTGCATCAGAAGAATCTGATGCAGCTTTATCAGTTGAATCTGAGGAAGATGGAGGAGACCCCTTCTCAGGTTTTGGTGCAGCAGCAGGAGCTGGAGAGCCAAACAAGTCCAAAGGAAGAAGAACCTTATCAACTTGATACACTGCAAGTTGCCCATCAGTATATATAGCGTTACCAATAGTTGTATCAACCACACCAGTGGTTAAATTCACTTGATTTCCTGCTGTTGTGACATTTAGAGGAAATTGTCCATTGTTGGCATTTCCTGCTTGTGTTCTCAATGGATTGCTCACAGTTTGGAACTGTGATAAGGAGAGAAAAGTGGGAAGAACATGAAATTGCAGCAGCTCTACTTTCTCTTGATCATTAAGAGAGTTTAGTGTTCCTGACTTGAGGCTGGAAAATGCATTATCAGGTGGCGCAAACAAGGTCATGCCTTGGTTTGAATTGTTGAGTTGTGTGTTGATTTGGTCTCCAACTTGGGTGCTACTTAGTAACTTCATCAATGTGCTGAACTGGCCGGCTTTTTCGAGGATTGCGGAGATGTTGGTAGGACCCGGGGGAGCCGGAGCTCCCGCCGGAGACTGAGCTGAGACTGTGGTGCAATGGAGGATGATGGCTACTAGTAAGAGTGGACAATGGAAGAAGAGAAGCTGTTTCTTCATCCTTGAAGTGTGGTTAATTGGTCTTCTTGCCTAGAGAGAGAGTTGAAGGGGATTAAGAAAAATGGATGAGAGGGAAGTGTGAGATGATGTGTGTGTTGGGAGGAAGAGAGGGTTTTTATTGAGGAAGTGAGATGTGGTAAGTCACTGAAGTTAGGTGTGAGAGTGGCATCAAAGTTGGCTATGAAACCCTACATCTTAACTTTCTTGGTAAAAAGGATGATTCAATGGAAGAAGAAGCATCAAATCTAAAAGATATGAATATGGAACCATAAATGCTGCAAGCCTTTCTAGTTTAATATCAATGCATTTGTCTTTTGCTCAATCAAATTAACATGGATGATAGATGATATGTATCCATAGTTCATGGGATTTGAACCCTGTAACATGGATGATAGATGATATGTATCCATAGTTCATAGGATTTGAACCCTGTTTGGCTTCTGTTTCTAGCTTATAACTTCTATAAAAGTGTTTATGGAAAAAGTATTTCTTAAAAAGTTCATGAATATTTGTTTGATAATTTTTTTTAGAAGTTTTTTTTTTTTTTTTGTAATAAATGTGTTTAGTAAAGTACTTCAATTTTTTTTATTTTTTTTTACTTAAAAGTAATATTTTTTCTCTTTTTTTTTAACTTTCTCTAACAGTCAACGTAAAACTTCGTCAAATCAACTATAAACATGAGTTTATCAATAATTATTTAACCATAAAAAAAAAGAAAAGAAATAAGAGTATTTTAGTAAATGCATCTTATAAATGGAAGCAGTAATTGCTAAGAAAACAAATAAAGAAATAAATTAAGGTAACTGACAAGTGAGATTTTAGGGTTGGAAGGCTATGGCTTTTGATTGGATTTTGCAACAGCTTAGTTTGCTTTGAGGAGGAGGAAAAAGGAGTGAGGTATTGATGGTACCAAATAATTAGGACTAGTGGTTATGAGTTGGATTGATTCATACCAACCATTTGATTGCAATTCTTTTTAAAAATTATTTTTCTTGCCACAACCTTAAGGAAGAAGCCTCAGGCTTTTTGAGGCTACAACTACCAGATATATGGTCCCCTATATCCACTTTCATCAAATAGCATTTTGGCCCTCCACCTCATGAACAAGCTTGTGATGGGACCATGTGGCCCAAAGAGACTCATCAATATCAGATCACTTAAATAGTATTTTACTATGTTAATTGTTTATTTTTATTTTTATTTTTGGTTTGTTTACCACAAGGTATCCTCATACTGGTACAGAAGTATTCCTCGTTCGATGTAAAGACGAAACGCCTTCAAAAATTAAACCCTGAAACTTTTATACTGAACGACCTTAGGACTCAGCCTGCTTCTAGCAAACCAACCTCTCATTGGTGTTTAATTTTCTTTTGCTATAGTGTTTTCATACTATTCCAATTTAATATATATATAATAGTCTATAGAGTTGCAATTTCTTAGCATTGGTTCCACCACATAGATGGAAGTCAATAACAATATATATTTTTGGTAATTTTGCCATCCCATGTGAATAATTGTATAGTCTCTTGCTTTGTTAATTTGGAAAACTTTGGTTGTCAGTTATGTTTAGTAGAGGTTGGTGTTAGTTCATTCATTCTAAACCACATTTAAAGACACTTTTGATCTTATTTTTTAGCATCAAATGAAAAATCAACAAATAACAATAAGGTACATACCTTGAAAAGATAGAATCTCACTTATCAAAAATGTCCAAACAGATTTCGCGTTAAATGAGTATTAAAACCCTTGACTTTGCTAAATTCCCAACATCATTTTGAGAAAAAGTTACAAAGTTACAACCTTTGGCACCTTCTCCATAGATTACATTAAATACAATTAATGAACTATGTAATGCTGGTTATAATGAAAAAGCATAGTACAACAATAATTTATTTATTTTTCAAATCCCCAGAATAAAGAAAAAATGAGATTGTAATTTTTTTTTTCTCAGCTACAAAATTAATAGATTATACAATATCTTGATCTAAAAGACAGGCTCTGAATACTTTTCCCTCAAAAAAAAAAAAAAAAAAAAGATATACCCAATACCACCCAATTTTCTTCACAATCCATTCACCTATCAAAAAGAATTTTTTTCTTAAAAATATTATTCACAACCAGGAGTCTAGAAATAAAAATAAATAAATAAATAAAACATAGAAGTTTCTGCAGATCCAACAACCACATAATCAGTATGCCAGCCAACTGCATCAGCTGACAGGAATGGCAGGTTAAAACTTAAAACCATTCTGCATTTCAGATTAAAGCAGCTATAGGATCACAGGAATAATCAACTCCACAGCTGACTATTCAAGATCTGCCATTAGCTGCATCTATTGGGATCCCACATAACTTACAGGTTTTTCTTTTATCCTTCTGGCTTTTGCCATAAATCTCCAAAGCTTACCCTCTATAAGAACCAATATTTTTTCTAGTTGTTTCACTTTTCACAATTCGGGCAACCCCCAAACCTCACCCTCTAAAGAAAGTAAGAGAACTGGCATAGCCTGTGTTTACCACTGCTAAATTGCTAATCTATGCCAACCAGCAGCAAAAAGCTAACAAGTCTAATAATTGCATAAAGTAGCTTATATTTGTATAGAAAGACAAATAAGAACATGTTAGGGATAAAATAATACAAGCACCCAACGGCCAATAAAGTTTCACTCACGAGCCAACCTACGAAAATAGCTAAACACTTAACAGACAAAAATTACCATAGATATCCATAAAAGAAAGGATAATATAAGATAGATCAGCTTTTCACCCAGGAACTTCATAAGAAATGACAATTAAATGGTTGGTAAAAAGCTCTTCACCAAATGCCTGCAGGTGCATTCACGGAAGCACACCAGAAAATATTATACTTAATAATTTGCAACTATGGCTTAAAAACAAAGCAGTCTCACACTTACCATTGTGAATTAAAGATAGAAAAGCACAAAAAACAAATAAATAAAATAAATACTAGCGCACCGTAAGCCTAAGCCACCCAAATGTAACCGTCACCCAACAAACCCATAAGCTTAATCCCTTTGCTCATCAGAAATTACAGTATCAAATTTTATTAGTGATAAATGAATAATTCAGAAATATATATTAAAGAATTGGTATTGTACATAACATGAAAAGCTGAGACTTCAAAGCACAGCTTCTTAATTTGCTAAGATGAACGAGCTACAAAATTGAGGCATGTGTATCATTTACACTCAGGCTTCGCAGTAAGGAGATATCTAGTGTGGCTTTGGTACATACCCATCAACAGCAAAATTACGAGTTGCTGCTGGCAGTGCTAGGCGAATCCCATCAAGTTCGGGTTGTGCAATCACTTGACATCCCAACCGAGACCTGCACAACCAAGATAAACAATTCAAGAACAATTCACAAGGTAACAAATGTTCAAAAGTTTCAAGGTGGAGGAACCTACGTCTCTGTAAGACCAAAGGCAAGATCCAGCATATCATTCTCTTCATCTGTTGGATCTTCTAGTTTATTATAATATGCAACATCCTAAAAAAAGAGATTTAGTGGTCAGCCTCACAACATCTCTCATCAGTGCTTTACAATTATCTCATAGGCTTAAATCACATTCTAGGAGAGCACAACGAGTAATTAGCATACCATAACTATCACATGGCAAGTGGAACAGGCAAGGGAGCCTTCACAAGCACCTGTTATGTTAAATTAAAAGCAGCACCATTAGGATTTTGCGCATATGTATCAAATGCAAAAACTTATTACCATAGTTACGACAAGAGATAGTTCCCCTACTCAGCATATTTATACAACTAAAATCAACCTCTGTTAGAACTAAGAAGTACAAACTGATCCCGAAAATAGAGCAGTTAAAAAAAACACTTTTGAAAAAGATCATAATCCTACGGTGAAATGAATAAAGACTGGTAAGAAGCAAAACACTCATAAAGCACACCTTTGTACTTACCCTCAAGTTCTATGTCATTTTCATGGGCAGCCTCTAGCATGGACATTCCAACAGGTACCTTTATTTGCTTCTCCTCACCATCCTTGTCAACAAATGTCACAGATATTCTGCAAATGTCAACACCAACCAGTGTACATAGCAGTTGAGAAATCATAACTTATCCATTGGAGCATATACTTTCAATTAAAAACCTCACATTTACATTTTTAATGAAACGGAATTCGTGGAAAACAAAAATAACTTACTTTTCTTTAGGCTCATTTCCTTCCTCATTGGAACCATTGCCAGCTGTGGTAGAGAAAGGATGATACCTCTGAGAAAATGATGTATTAAGAAAATATTAGGTTTTTCTTCCATGGTTTAAGCATGATAATTCACCAACAAAAGAATGAAGCAGAAACATTCATTGTCATTATCAACAACTATATCTTATCCTAGATGTAGTGGTTGGACGTTGGCACTATAAATTAGTTGTATCAGCACTTGCTAGTTGTAAAGAGACTGAAATACATAAACAATATTTACAAGACCTTTTTAGTTAATGAGAGAGGAACAAACCAGAGGTTGTAAATAGCAACTAGAAGGTCCTTGCAAATAGCCCCTTCTGGTCAGCGAAGTGAATCGACCTGTCAAAAAAAAAAAAATTGGATACAAAAATTCTCTTCAAAATAATAAAAAATTACTCCCCCACTTGGTTAAGATGGGAAAAAAAATATGAAATACCTCTTATAAGGTCCATGACCATTGAAGAACCAACTTGTGCAAGTCTAGATTTTGTCATATTCGTCCCACCTACAAGACCTTTCAAACTTAAATATGACGATTTGAGTCACAGTTTTAATAAAAGAAAGCTGATAAGGAGGGAAAACAAATGAAGCTTTTAAAAGGAAAAAAAAAAAAAAGTGAGCAAATTGATAGGGCAAGGAAGTTGTGGAATGACATCAATAAGAGAAAGAGAGAGATGGAATTAACAATTTAAAAGGCAAACTTGAAATTCCTCCACCATATTTTTTAACATCCCTTCCAACATTCACCTACTTCCTACTTCATAAACATACAACTTGCTAATGAAAAGAAGTAAATATTAACAATTCAACAGTTTATGGCCACCCTCACTTAAAGAGCTAGACCAACTCATACCAAAAGTAGAGATTAACTCAACCAGAATGAGTGTCTGAACATCACTCTTTCAATGAGTGCCAAGACTAAATGTACATAGTCTCAAGGCATGGCAAGTACAATTCATTTCTTATTTATATCCCATTCATGATTTTCAAAATTTGTGAGTTCTCGCCTTCACTAAGTTACATGGTTCAAACGAGACTTATAACATGTCACTTAAAATGTATCCTTACATTGTTCTTCACATATAATAAATTATAAAAAACATATGAACACTATATAATACTCCATATTTTTTAACAAAGAACTAAATTTAAATATTTAATACTAAAAACTTACAAATTCTTCATTGAATTGTCTAAGATTTTTTTTTTTTTTGAGCAATGGTATCTAATCCTAGGAACTAGCTAATCCACTGGGACCTACATGCACCCACCATGCATTGCCCGGATTCCCAAGACGGAAAACTCGTCAAGCCAAGATTTGAACTTGAGACCTTACCCTTGCCTCCCGACCAATACCCTGAGAGTGTCTAAGAAATTACTTTTTAGAATCACTATACATGAGATGTTAAAAAAAACAAACCTTCCATCAATTTACAATATTTAAAACTAAAGTTTTCATCTCTAAATAGAAAAGAATTCACATTTACCCATGGAATAAATTATTATTTTTTTCAAATTTTCAACATAAACATCACAAAATAACAAGTTATGTAATTATAGATAAATTAAATCATTCGCATATCCATCAAACCAATGAAAGACATAATTTGGAACAAGTAATTAATTAGAGGGAAATATTCCACTCGTTTTTGGAACAAGTAATTAATAAGAGGGTAAGATTTTACTCATTTTTCCTCTTCAACTACACACAAATCACCTCTTTTCTTAGCTTCAGACATTCAATCCTTTTCTTTGGACTTCAATTACATAATTCCAAGCTTTAGTGACAAAAATCTCCAAATTATGGATTAGGTATGTTAGGTTTCCTTAAAATTCCCAATATTTCAACATTCATAACATAAAACTAACCTAGGGTTTTTAAATTAATCGTTTCAAATCTTCGTTCAACTCTAAACACATCTAGGGTTTCGAAGTCTAATGCATCCAACTTCAAATCATATTCTAAAAATGAGATATAATATGAAATTTCATTTTCTAACCTAGGGTTTCAATTTTTCAATTTCTAATGAACACAAATCTGTTTTTCTTCTATTGAAGCAGTAAATACTCAGTAAAAAAAAATGCCAAATCCGAACAAAGGAATAAGAAATTTCAGATTTTACCTTGATTTCAAAGCTTTAAGATGAAATCCAAACAAAAGAATAAAAAAATTTCAACCTTCTTTCTTCTTCCTTAATTTATTCTGTGCATATAAAGAAAATTTCATACCAATTACCCTACGCTTACCCTTACATTGCAGAGGTTGTTTTCTAATTTGATAACCTTAATTGTTGCTCAAGGCCTGCCTTTCACTTTTATCATTCAAAGTTAGGGTTTTGATAGGTGCTCATTCGGCGATTCACTCGAACGAAAAAACTGAACGAGGCTCGTTTTGTTGTAGTTCGAAAGATAACCAAGTTTTGTGAAATTTTGCAAGTACGGTTTCGTAATTACTAATCTTAGGGTTATAGTTCGAGAGATAACCTACTAAGCACAGTAATACATATCGATTGAACTGTTTCCATGAAGCCATATTGAAGGATACTACTAGCTGGAGGATGGAAAGTGGTGGTTGTGGCTTACCGTCTGCGATGCTTCACGTCGCGGTGAGCTTTGATTCGCCGGTGGAAGTCGCAGCGGCAACAGAAAACGCGAACTCCTTATGATGTTGGAGACGCTGAGATTTAAGATTCTCTGGTTCGTTTACTTGGGAGCCAATTTTGAAGAAATGGTTCTTCAATGTGGACACCTGTTATATTTGGGACTTGCTACTGCAAGCACCCTGCACACCAAGCGTCAAATTCACACCATGAGAGATTTTCAAGTAGCAACCCGAACAATCCAACCCTAACCATTGATTTGGCTCTTCGTCTATAAAAAGTAGAATATAACTTAAAAATGTCAAAAGTCAGAAAATAATATTTTGTTATTTTTTAAAAATAACTTACTTTCTTTATAAATTTTGAGAAATTATTTTCAGGTTTCATTGAACCAAACAGGTATTTCATATTTTTAAAATTTTGAATACATAAAACTGTTTTTAAATTATAAATCAAATGTAACCTTAGCAACTTGACCAAATCCTCTCATTAGTTCAACCCAACCAGAGTTCATTGAGAATATTAAGTGTTGTTTTTATTAGCATTATTATTAGAGCCACCTATATATATATATATATTAAACCGTCTATTATAATTGAATCACATAAAATATCGTAAATAAAATAATATGAAAGAAAAAAAATAAAATTATATTCATATTTGACTTAAAAATTAGCTTATAAAATAAAAATTGAGAATAAATACATTGAAGTGGAGTAACTCAACCCAAACCAACTCAAAGTTGTTGAGTTGGGTTTGGAGTTTGGTCGGGCTAAGTTGGTTTAGGATTTTTTTTAACTCGAACTTAATTGGATTGATTTAGTATTTAACTAAATTTCAAACTAACCCAACTCATGAACACCCCTACACACATTTGAAGAATACCCCACTGTAACTATGTGGGGTAGGGTACTTTTGTGGGTGGACCTAGGAATACCATACCAAAAGGACATCAAGGCAGCTCAAATTTTGCTTATTGCCAAAACATTGTGATTATTTAATCAATCAGACTCATCTTTAGGGCATTAATCCGAAGTGGAATTTGATCATGATAATTTCAAAACATTCCATGGAGTAAGTATCAATAACAAACCTTCTTAAACTTACAAAATGCATTAACATGTCCTCTCCCTTGGGGTGAGAGTCCAGTTTTCCGTATGTGAGTTTGGTTCTACCGTAATGGTAGCTTTGGGGTAAATTCTCTCCCGTGGTTTTCACTTGTTTTTCCATTGTTTTCTTCTGTTATGGAGGAGGGGTTTGAAAATCTATGGAAATCTCTATCGATTACGGTGGAGGAAACGGAGGTGCTGGAAATGGATGAGATCACCTCAAAAGAAGAAATAGAAGACCTAAACCTTTGCCTTTATGCAAAGGTTATCACGTAAAGGAGAATCAACAAGGAAGCTTTTAAGAGGACTATGAAGCAAGCGTGGTCCCTAACTCGGAAGATGTCGATAATCGAGGTTGAGACTGAAATTTTTCTAGTCCATTTCAGTCATGCCATGGTTTGGATAAGAGTGCTCGCGAATGAACCATGACATTTAGACAACTCCTTTTTCGCCTTATCAAAAGTCACTGCTACGGGTAAAACAACTAAGGCGAAGCTGTCCAATGTCAAGCTATGGGTTCATGTTTTTAATCTTCCTATTATATACATGAATCGAAGAATGGGAGAGAAAATTGGCAATATACTCGAAGGCTTTGTTGAAATGGGGGATGACTAAGAAAGAAAGTTCAGAGGGAAATCTCTTCGTCTGAAAGAGGTGATTGATGTCTCAAAGCCTTTGAGAAGGGGAATTAAGATGAGATTAAACCAAGATGACACAACCAGCATGAGTGGAATTAAAATATGAGAAGCTTCATAGATTTTGTTACGTTTATGGTATGGTTGATCACATGATGAGGAGCTGCGGGAAAAATGAAGGTGAAAACAAAAACCAGAACTCGTGGGTTTTGGGATATGGGAGCTGGCTAAGATACCAGGCGACAGGGTGAAATTTTTTGCAGTGGGGACAAAGTGAAAATAAATCATAAAGCTCACCGAATCTCCATAATGATGGATCGGATAAACAAGAGCCACCAAAATGTTCCAATGGGAAAGAAAACAGTTTGGTGTTACCGGTATCCTCGTCGAAAAACCAACTTTTCGATAAGTCGGTTTGGGGAAACGGCGGTGGAGGCGATGGTACGACCAAACACTAAAACGGGCAAAAACGATCAGCGTATGGAAGGGGACTCAATTGCTCAGCAAGTTAGGTTGTACAACACGTCTACAAAAGTAAGCTGCAAGGAAGGGATGGACATCTTGGGAACCAACGAGGAAATGACAGATGGCAAAAAGGGAGAAATTGTTGGAAATGTTGAAAAGAAATATCAGGTAGTGGGCACAATGAATAAGGACATAAGACAAAAGGGATGGAAAAATTGAGTAGTAGCTGGGCATTAGACTATGTTCCTGGAGGAATGACGGCAAAAGAAGATGACGTGCAATCAGAGCAAAATCAAAAAGGAAATCTTCTAGGCATAAAAAAATAAACGTGGAGGAATGGAAAGGTCCAGGTCCAGTCTCTAATCAAATGCAGGGTAGGGGGACTGATTCAAAACAAGGGGATACTTGCCCAGTAAATCTATTGGGAAAAACTGAGATAACTCAGATGGAGGAGATCAAGACTGACGCTAGTTAGGAGAAACATTGTCGGACTAGCGATGGATACTGGTAAAGGTAAGGAAAAAATGCATCTAGAGAGCCAGGAAGGAGGAAACGATATAGGAGTAAGAAGGAAAAGAAACAGAGAAATGGCTGAGGAAAAAGACAAAAATTTGATGATATCATAAGTTGGAATGTTCGGGGGCTTGGGAACCCCCGAACATTTGGAGATTTGCGCATTGTGGTGCAAAGACAAGATCCCGGAATAATGTTCCTGATGGAAACCAAATTACAACAAAATAGGTGCGAACGTTTACGGGCCTCTCTTGGTTTTGATTGAATGATAGCGGGTCTTAAGGTGGGCAATGGTGGTGGGATGATTTTGCTGTGGAAAAACTTTATCAAAATTTATCTTTGTTCTATGTCTAAGGGTGACATTGATGTTTGGGTTGAGGAAGGGGGTGAGGACAGATGGTGTTTAACGAGTTTTTACTGGGAACCTGAATTTGCTAACCGTCATGTTTCTTGGGAGCTGCTGAAAACACTTAACGATTTCTCGTGCTCAGATTGATTAATAGTGGGCGATTTCAATGAGGTCTTTTTTCAACATGAAAAACAATGGGGCAAGATCACAGTCAGCTATGGACAGGTTTCGGGAGTCAATCGAGGTCTGTGATATATCGAATTTGGGGTTCACTGGCCCTCCTTTCACATGGAACAACAGGAGAAAGGGGGTGGCAAATATAAGGGAACGAATTGATCGTGTTTTTTGTTCGGCAGATTGGAGGTTGCGGTTTCCTGAAACAGCTTGCGTCCATCTTGATTACATGTCATCTGATCATAGGCCAATTAAAATCATGAGAGAAGCGGATTTTGTGCTTTCCCCCCCCCCCCACCCACCCACCCCCAAGTAGGAGAAGGAAACATTTTGAGGCTCTTTGGGTTGGGGACAGTGAGGCTGAAGAGATTATAAAAAAGGTTTGGGGTTTTTGGGGAGACGTAAGACCAGACGTAGTGACTCTGGCACAAAATGAGCGTTGCATGTCAAACCTGCTTCGATGGGGTATGGAAAAAATATGGGAAGATCCCGAAGAAGATTGAAGGGGTGAGAAAGGCTCTTAATAGACTCTCTGATGGCACTCAAGTTGAAAAGGAATGGAATGTGATAAAATCTTTAGAAGCAAAGTTAGAGAAGTTGCAGTTAAAATAAGAAGTTTTCTGGGGCCAAAGGGCAAAAAAAGTTGGCTGAAGCACGAGGATAAGAACACTAAGTATTTCCATGCAAAAACCAAGGCGAGGCAGAAGACAAATCAGATAAAGAAGCTAAAAAATGAGGCATGGTTTTGGGAAAGGGATGAAGTCCGGATTAAACAGATCATGGTCGACTTTTTTGAGGATGTGTTTACATCTATAGATCTACCAATGTCAATGATCAAAGATGTTCTTAAAGGAATGGACAGAGTGGTGACAGACGAGATGAATAATCAGCTAAGTCTTCCATTCACAGCAAAGGAGGTAAAAGAGCCTTTATTTTCCATGGCTCCCCTCAAAAGTCCCGGCCCCAATGGACTCACTGCCCAATTTTACCAAAAATACTGGGAGTTTGTGGGGGAGTCCATTTGTAATGCTTGTCTTTTTTGTTTGAATGAAAATAGAAGTAATATTGGATGTTCTAACCTTGCACGTAGTGATACCGACCATGATAAGGATCACTAGACGTTGCCAAATCCTGTCTAAATGTTAAGTAAAGACCGGACCAGTTCATGCATTGATATCATACATAGCACCACCTAGGGACGTATGTGGTTTATGATTCATAGAATAGTTAGAAGCGATGCTTGCTATTCATTATATTTCTCTGGAGAGGGACATACAATGAGAACCTGACTACTCCTGGGGAGGGACATCTGTACGTGAATCCAGAGTGTCGTTACTGAGGAGGAACATCTGTACGTGAACTTAGACAATGTACAGTCATTAAACCAATACGAGACGATGTCATGCATACATACATATTGGATTGATTATGATGCTCTGATGTGTATTTAAGATATTTGATTATGAAGCTTGCTTTATTAATTGTTATATTCACGAACTATTTTACCCACTGAGCGTGTAGCTCACCCCGTTGTTATCCAATTTTTCACAGGAAATTAGGGTGGACTGGATGTAGGTTTTTAGGCCCACATTTAGTATCCTTTGTATTATTCATTGAGGATTTTGGGAGAATATTCCCTTAACTATTTCATGTATAAATATATTCTGAAATGAATGAAATTAGACTTGTACTTAATCGTATTTCCGCGCACGTAGTTATTGTTATAATACATTCACCCCCGTCCGTAAGTGTCCCGCCGATTTAGGTGCATCCGGGCGGAGTGTGACAATGTAATCATGCTGCTAATAGACTTAGCAGATTTGGCTTAAGTTTAAAATCGTTTGGCTTAAGTTTAGAATCCTCCCCCGCTTGGCTTGAGGAATCTCTCCTGTTAATTGTGATATTGTATCCATGAAATCTTCTCATCCTTCTCTTATATGACAATGGGTGTTCTATAAAAAAAAAAAAAAAGTATAATTCTCCCTTCAAGTTATTATCACTTCAGGGCCTCTATTGCTTTCTTTATTTCTTAAATATCAACCATTCATGTTTAGCTATCATGCATTAATCATTGGTTTTCAAATGAAGTGCTCCGCATTACATATCTAGGTTGCTATAGTAATTTATATATTTAAATTCAAGGGCTCATTTTAGGTGCTTTAGGGCACTTAAAAGTGGGCTGAAACAGGGGGGAAAAAGTGAAAGTTGACTCTTTTGTGCTCCACAAAAGAAAACCCACAAACTACATTAGTTGGCCCTTGACACTCCAGAAGTCATATATTAGACTTCTTCAATTCCATCAGAAGAACTTCTAATTTCTAAAAGAGAAATCAATTAACTACAATCCACACCATCTATACTCCCATCCATAAAACGAAACCTTTTCACGCCACGTGGCACCCACTAGTCGCAGAGAGCAACATCCGATATCTATCGGCCAATCACCCTTGTGGGCCCAACTGATAGAATAGACCACGTGACACGTTTTAACAGCTGAGGCAGCATTAGATAATGATCACAAGGAAACAACAGAAAAACACCCATACAGACAAAACCTCAAAACTCCATCACTGATCATTGAACTAGTGGCGCGGTCTACGGATAATCGATTTGCCTCAGTTCCACCGAATCAAAACTCCCCGATCGGTTCTTCTTCGATCACCGATCTCCGTCTGATTCGAAGAAGAAGAAGAAGAAGAAGGACAAAGAAGAAGAAGCAGAAAGAAGAAGTGCGGCCATTGTGACGAGCAGATGATCTCAGATGATCTCATGCTTCGAGATTGACAACGACCGGGATGATCCACAGCAGCGGCAACGGAGTGATGGCTTCTTCTACATCTTCTTCGTCGGCGACGGCACAATCGCCCGGTCTGAAAACCTATTTCAAGACACCAGAAGGAAGGTACAAGCTTCTCTACGAGAAGACTCATCCCGCGGGGCTTCTTCATTACGCGCACGGTAAAGCCGTTACACAGGTAAAAAAAAATCAATTTCTTTTCATCTGTTTCTTTGTTGTTCTTGATTAATTGCAAGAAATCGAGAAATTTTATGGTTTTTTTCTACAGGTAACCCTCGCGAATCTGAAGGAGAAGCCGGCGCAATTGCCGGCGACGCCAACGTCGAGCTCGAGTGCGAGCAGCGGCGGTGGAGGAGTGAGATCAGCGGCGGCGAGGTTGTTAGGAGGAGGGAATGGGAGCCGAGCGCTTAGTTTTGTGGGAGGAGGGAATGGGACGAGTAAAGCGGTGAGTGGAAGTACTAGGATTAGTTCAATGGGAGTTTCGAGCTCGTCATCGAGTGGTAATTCTCCGGCGACGTCGAATTACGACGGTAAAGGGACTTACTTGATATTTAATGTTGGGGACACAGTATATATCAGCGACTTCAATTCGCAAGATAAGGTATTTTTGGTTGGGGATGTTTTTGTTTTTGTGCGCATTGTTGTTGTGCAAAAATTATTGGATGGAAGGTGTTTGATTGTTTTGGTTTTTGATGACGATGATGATGTTAGGATCCTATTAAGTCGATTCATTTCAGCAATTCGAATCCGGTGTGTCATGCATTTGATGCCGATGCTAAAGATGGGCATGATTTGCTTATTGGATTGAATTCCGGAGATGGTAAAATGATGCAAACTTTTGCGTTGACATTCTTAATTTTGTTTGGAACTCTCCTCCAATTTTTGTGACTTGCTTTGTTATGTAATTCGTGGGTTTTGTAGTTTACTCGGTGTCTCTAAGGCAACAGTTGCAAGATGTTGGAAAGAAGCTTGTTGGTGCCCAACATTACAACAGAGATGGTTCAGTTAATAGCAGGCAAGAAAAGAATGACTGACCTGTAATTGCTCTTGTTGTTTTGCTTTAAAGTTGTATCTTTTCCTCTCGTGTCTCTGTTTTACTCAATTTTGTGATTTTCTTTCCCTAGTATAGTTTTCTTAATGGAATGGATGAGGGGAAAATGAGTTGAGAAAGGTCGTCCACTAGGAAAGAGCAAGATGGAATGGTCACTGGAAAGAGGAAAAAAGGAAGAAACACATCTGTTGTGGAATTATTATTTTCTTCTATTTACAAACTAGATAATGGAGGGGGTTTCCCATAGAACTTCACAAATGATTTGGATAGGGCAAGAACTAAGACGTGACATTAATGATGATTGAGTATGAAGGTGCAATCCTTCTTCCTGCTTCAAAAACTCTGTCATTTCTCTCCAACTAAATGCTCTAATTGAAGATATCTGTCAAGGCCTCTAAATAATCGTTCACTATAGAGGGAAAAACACTAGAAACCAGCATTTGCATGGGTCCTAGATAAATTAAGGAAGAATTAGACATGCCCCATATTCGTCGGAAAGTGAAGTGGTCATGATAAAATCTTGTCCATTATTGATGTTCTAGAAGAAGGATGACTTAGATGAATGGGAGGTGGCAGGATCCTTGTTGAGAAGTCTAAAAACTTTTGTATTGTTTCAATCTAGAAGTAAGTTGCCAGAGTATCTGGAAAGAACTTATATTTTGGGATGTTTGAATCTTGAAAAATTTCTGGACACAAGAATTTTGAAGATTGTTAGGAAAACATTGAACCTTGAAATGTTTGTGGTGCATGATAAGGAATCTGAAGAAAACGTTGGTCATGAATAACTATGATAATAAGAACATGAACCATAATCTTAATAACTTGGGGTGGTCTAGACATTTTTTTTACATCATTTGATCCTCTATAAGGTCATATTTTCTTAGCTTGCATTCCCACCCTCAAGGCTACTTGAAAAGGAGGTTGCTTTATTTTGACGGTTGGTGTAAAATAACGTCATATCCTATGTATATAACTTGTCATCTATTCTATATTTCATAATTGGTAGACAGATTTAAAAGTGTTCTATCTTTTATGATGCACTAGATTTTTATGATATCTTTTTATAGGGCGATCTTTTGGTCCATTTGGCTTTGGTGAGGAGACCCTTAAGAATACCTTCATCATCTTAATGGAATAGTGATACAACTCAAATCAATTCAACTAAACCTTTTCTCAACTACATTTGCTCTATCAAGGGCTAAGTCGATATTTAAATGGGGACATCCTAATCCTTCACGTAGTTTGATTGAGGAGATTCTGATGTAGATTCGTCGCGAAAGCAAGAACGAAAATACTAAAAAATAAACCAAACTAAATTGTATTAAATAGATTATTAAAAAAATAATAATAATTGATCTTTATCTCTTAAATTTCGTAATTAGAGCTCCTTATATAAATAACTCCCCTAAAACAACTTAGAAACTAACTAAAACATCTAAAAATAAGTTTCCTAACCTATTCATAACATAAAAGTAACTTCCTAATCCTATCAGAACTCTATTTAGACACTTCTAAACACTTTTTAATACACTTAAATAATAAAAATGAATTTTAAAAACTATCTAGAACTCCGACTAAAAACTAAATATATCAAAATAAAAACTTCTCTAATAAAATAAACTAAAATAAAAAACATTTTAAAATACATTATACATCATTCCCCCCTTGTTGGAAAGAATTCGTCCTCGAATTCGAATCACCACCAGAAGAATCATTATAGTATAGAGGATGTCGCGTAATAAAATATCATATCAGTGAAAATTCCTAGGCAACTGCATCTTGTAAGTGGTTGCTCTTGATCTATATTTGGTGGCTACAAGTAGTACAAGCTCCTGATCTGAAACTTCTTTGAAATCTGATTTTTTTTCAATTGCGAATAGTCGATCCACCAATTCATCGAGTTGGAGATTATCATGAAATTCAGGAATATCAATTTTTAATCTTGACTCCCACCTTCTTGCATCACCTATTTGTTGTGGAATATGAAAACCCCCTTGATTAGCAATTGAGTTCTCAAGCTCTTCCTCTATCCACGCATCTCCTTCTCCATTTTTTGGAGCCAAGGATAACTTTTGAATCACTAATAGCCCTCCTTGATTACCAATAATGTTATCTTCCTCAGATTCATCACCATATTCATCAAATATGGGTGGATTATCAAAAGGATTTGCTTCTTCAATCCATTCATCTATAACAGTTGGTGTAAAACAAACCTCACGGCGAGATTGTGGTGCAGGCAAGGGCCTGTGGTAGCAGCTCTCCCTACGATCTAGATTGATTGCATGAGATTGGTCGGATGCGGACCCCTGCTCCGAATCGTGGAATTAAACTGCAAGATTGCCGTGAGAACCCACAATTTTCTCCCTGTCTTGGACAACGTCCGACTCTTGAAGTTGTAGCTACGACAACGTCAATCGTAAAACAACTTTCAGCAGTTGATTCGCGGTTTTGACATAATTGGTGATCAATTTTTCAAGTCGATCGACCCGAGAATTGATTGCGAGTCCTTTTCTTCTCTTTGACGCCATAGACAAAAAAGAGCAAGATCGAACTTGTCTCTGATACCAATTTGATGTAGATTCGTCGCGAAAGCAAGAACGAAAATACTCAAAAATAAACCAAACTAAATTGTATTGAATAGATTATTCAAAATAATAATAATAATTGATCATCTCTTAAATTTCGTAATTAAAGCTCTTTATATAGATAACTCCCCTAAATCATCTTAGAAACTAACTAAAACACCCAAAAAATAAGTTTCCTAACTTATCTATAACATAAAAGGAACGTCCTAATTTTATCAAAACTTTATTTAGACACTTTTTAATACACTTAAATAATAGAAACGGATTTTAAAAACTATCTAGAACTACCACTAAAAATTAAATATATCAAAATAAGAACTTTTCTAATAAAATAAACTAAAATAAAAAACATTTTAAAATACGTTATACATCAGATTCATATCATGTTTGATTTGACAAAGTTTTATGATGGTTGTCAACTACCTAATGCAACCCTCCTCATTTATCCAAGCTTATGATTGACTGTGATTAAAGGTATTTAAATGTGCTCAGCACAGACAGAGTCTAGTGGAATGGTAATAAATTTCATATCTTTGATCTTACCATCCATCTTGGGTCTAACAAGGGGAACCCATTTTCTTGTTGATTGAAGAAAACTAAATTGGGATGCTTGATTAGAAGTTTGGCTAGAACCTTTAGAATTTGAAGTTTTAGGATTAATAGGACTAAGATCAAATATATAAAATGACCTTTAATGGGGTGGGTGGAGCTTGGAGGAAGTAGTGTCTATGACCCATGTTGTTGGGAAAAGGTGTGTTGAGTTAAATTGAGTTTAAGTGTTATATCATCTTTATACACTTCGCTTTAATTGTTTGTATCATTTGCATGATTTAATTTATTCATTATATAGTTATACTATAATAGAGTGAACAAAGAAGCATAAGTAGCAAAAGAGAACTCAAGAAATTGGTACAACAGGGGAGGAAGACCTTTGGGACGTTGTTTTGGACCAAGGTAGACCACCTGGAAACCACTACTGGCTTCTCACCCTATTGGTGTTCAACATAGATTGTACATTTCTCCCAATATATGGAATCAACAATTCAATACATGGATTTAGTTAAATATCATGTCATGGGGAGTCTATGAGTCCACTTCTTAGTGGTGCTAGTTGTTACTTTGCCAACCTTTACCATGTCCTAGAAAATATAATAATAACAATGGCAACAAAGATTTATCTTAGCTATTTGGGTTTTGGTTAAATAGCTTTTGACAATTTTTTTTGGGTGCAAAGTGGCAATTATCATATAGTTAGTGCATCTTAAATTTTCAATTTATTTGACTAACTTGCTCTTGCTTCCCATTTTTATCATGAGGACTTGAAACATTGTGCATATGCCTGTATGCCAGGACTTTTACCATAGTACTGATGCAATGAAAACATCATACTCATTACTCAATTTACTCTCAAGGCATATGTCAATGTCTACGTTTGTTCGCCTGATATACGTAGTTGGTCTCTATTTATCAACTAGAGCTTTAAAATCAGCCGGTTTCTAACATGTTATCAAAGCAGTTATATTCTTGAGGACTCGCGTTCAAACCTCCTTACAAACATATTTACTTGTTTATTTCCTTTATCAATCTTGTCTTTCTTCCCTATTATAAATCTAGTCCACGTGTCGTCATGCACGCAGGGGGGACTGTTAATGTTTATGTTTGTTCACTTGATATACATAGTTGGCCCTCTACTTTTCAGCTATAGCATATAGGCTAAGCGGTTTCTAACAACATATCAACATTCGTGTTTAACTACTTTGAGTTGGATATTATGACAGTGCCGACTTGGCATAAGTTTTTTGCTTTATCAGAGCCTCAGAGCAAATGGATAGTGCAAAAGTTATACATTTTCTTTCATATGGGAGGGGGGGAAAGGAGAAGCAGAACTACACCAATTATTGTTTAAAACCTAATGTTACAATTGAGATGAGCTTATTGCCTATTTATTCAATTATGAAATAAAAGAAAAAAGTATAATTGGTAGGTTATAACTACATTTACATGTAGAATTGTTGTGAAGTTGTTTTGCTTTCAACTTTCCATTGTGCTCAATGATATAAATATAATTCTCTCACTAGTCTTTTTTGGGGAATTCAATTATGTTGAATGGTAAGAGGTGAGGGAAGATTTGATGAACCTCTATCATCTGCATTATACTACTTTAGATGCATCCATGTCATCAACGCCTTCTATAGATGTTATCTAACTGAATATATATGAATTTGCTTAAAGATTTCTTGAAGAAAGCCATATGTTATGTTGTTTATGCGTTAGAATATAGAACTCAACTGTTGTTGTGCTTCTTATTGATAAACAATTTTTAGTGAAACTTTTAGGAAGTGCCAAACTAAGGTAGAGTTATCAAGGAAACCAATATATATAAAGAATCTCATCATTTCTTGTTGAGTTCCATGAGGAACGAGTGCATGCATATGTCTTTTCTTTCGACCCAAATGGTTGGTGAGGAAATTTAAAAAAAAAAAAAAAGGAATTAAAGAAGTGGGCTTTAAATGTAGATGAATGTCAATGATTGGGAGATGGGTGAAGTGATGATGTTTGGAAGGATGCTAAACCTATGCACCCTGTCCATGGTGGAGGATGATAGATCCTAATTGGGCCTCTAAGTGAGAGGGCTCAATTATTTGTGGCCTCATCTCACATTTACTCAAGTCCTTTCTCATCAAGACCTAGTCCTATGCCACCAGACCTTGTCCCCCAATGTTGTATCCCAAATTGTGTCTGTTGGAGGATAAAAACTCTGGTGAATCATGGTTTGAAGTGCTTGCTTAACCAAAATCCATACAATTGGTTTGCTTTGCTGATACGGGTACTAGTACTACACTTTGTTATCCTATATTGATCTTGGGATTAGTCCTTTTTTTAATTGGATATCTCTGAAGAGATGTCCATTGAAAAGGCATAGATAGAAGATGTCTTGTCCAAGGATTATGTGCAGAAATCTTGCAGTGAGTCATCTACCCACTTGTTGCTTCATTTTCAATTTGCTTCACATATTCGGTATTACTTGTAGACTATGTTACCTGGACTCTTTACTTTAGCCCGACGTATCCGTGTCTGACACTTCATGATACGACATGGGAATGAGATATGTGTCCGACACTTTAGATTTTAGAATATTACTATGTAGATTCTCCAATGGAAAGAAGATAAAGCATGGAAGAAGATAATGACTAATAGGTGAAATTCACTTAAGTGGGAGAACAAAATGGACAATAAATGAGTGAAAAGAAGAAAAAAAGGAAGGAAAAAACAACATATAATATATTCGAGTTCCCGTATCCTTGAATTTGAAAATGAACAAGTCGGATATCTAGATATGTACTTGTATCTGACACCCATACCCGAGTCCAGGTAACATAGCTTATAGGTCACACGTGCCTCTAGCCTAGTCTGGGTGATTCTGAGGTTGATTAAGTGGTGTACTTAGTTACTAAGAATTCAAATTTCTCATGCAAGGGGTGCCTTTTGGAGTCTTTTTCTGTTTCATCCTATGGGCTGTATGGCTGGGAAGAAACCAACCACGAAAGTTTCATAGGGTCGGCTACATGAATCCGCTTATTCCACTCCGCTTGATTATGGGCTAAATGGACTCTTAAATTACAAATAGTTATATTTTTCTTAATTATTTTTGTCCATGTTATTTTAGGTCTTCCCGTACCTCTCTCGTTATCGTAAACTGTTAATAGGCTTCTATAATTGGAGCATATAAAGGTCTTCATTGTATGTATCCAAACCATCTTGATCGATTGGTTTTCTTTTAATTTATCTTCAATTGGCGCTACTCCTACCATTTCTTGAATGTGTTCATTTCTAACTCTATCTTTTAATGTTTACCATATATCCATCTTAAAATACACATTTCCACTACACTTTGTTCGTTCACTATTACTAGTGTTATGAAACACTTTTTTTGTGGATTTTATATAAAACTTAGTTACAAATATGATAATACAAGTACTACTTATTTTCAGTCGATGCACTAGTGTTGCATGGGTGCCAGAAGGTGAAGGAGCTTTTGTTGTTGCCCATGCTGATGGAAACTTGTATGTTTATGAAAAGGTAAACCTTAGATTTTAGTGGAATATATGTTATGTCGTCAACTTACTTTAATTACTTGTTTTTTCTGTGAAAACTATATTGGTCATAAGTTGCTATTTATTTTACTCAGGGTAAGGATGCTGCTGGTGATTCTTCGTTTCCTGTCATCAAGGACCAAACTCAGTTTTCTGTGGCACATGCACGGTCCAGTAAGGTACTTTTGTTGGCTCCGTATGTATTTTAGGTGCAATATCTTTATGTGGGTAGGTGTTTTCCATTATTATTATCATTGTTTTAATGCTAATAAAATCCTTAGATCTACTTATGCTCCTTTTCATTTTTTAAATATATATATATATTTTTTTTAAAAAGAAACTAAAAGTATTGTATATATATAAGTAGAGAATCAAACAGTCTATACAATATCATGTCCACGTAAACTGTCGCTAGAAAGATACAATATTGCCCCATCCCCTTAGCCACTCTCCTAATACATAGCCTTTTGACAAAGTACTATTGGCAACCTAAAAGGAAGCTAGAAGGTGAAAATTCTTCCACATTTCAGCCTTCGAGGACAACACTCATCTTGGAACACCCGTTTGTTCCGCTCCTTCCATAGAGACCATAATACTGCCAGACATACCACCTTCCAGTGATCTCTCCACGAAGAATGAACACTATCCAAAAAGGAGAAAATATTTATGTAATCTTCGTCAACAACATCACCACTCGTGATAGGGAACTGATAGCGCCATCTACATTGAACCTCATGGGCAAACAAATATGTCGCACTGACTCCAAATCCTGTCGACACAAATAACACCAGAATGGGGATAAACACATGTATGGAAACTTTTTTTGCATCATATCCCCCGTGTTCATCTTCCCATGGGAAGCAAAACATTTTTTAAAATTTTGAGTAAAGTAAACAACAATGCTATTATGAATCATGATTTAATTATCAATTTTTGCTTCATTAATAATATTTATTATACATTTATACTTCACACTCGATGTTAGTTTTCATTTACCAAATCCTCACCAGAGAGTCTAGTAGAATTGATGTTCGAATATTCCAAGTATACGGCTTGTTTTCACCACATATATTATGCATGTTTTTGACATATGCTTTTGGGCATGTTGCCTATACTTATATTCAAGTCTGCAACTGGTTTGAAGTTACTTCTATCAAGCTTTGGTTGCTCACTTGGTTATTTCTCTAAATTTTACCTTAAATCTTCCTTTGTGATCTTCAAGCACAAGCTTTCCAGTATTATATTTAACTTTTTTGGGATATGTTGTTCTCCCAGCTTTTACCTTAGTTGGGGGTGCCCACACTTCAACATTTTTTCCCATTGTGCTCTTTTAACAGCTTCAAGTTATTTTCTATCACTTTTTTTTCTTACTGATGCAATTACTTCCCTTCACTTTGTATCAATAATTGCTTGGTGACTGGTTTTTGTGAATGACTTTGTTTCTAGCTCTATTATTCCTAGTTTTTCCATTCAACTATTTCTGAGAGAATAAATCCTCAGTTCAAAGCTGTTTTACATCGGTGATCAATTTAATAAACCCCTTCCTTTATTTGAGGTTGGGACTGCCTATGCAAGCTTAGGTCTTGTAGAGGCGCTTGGATGTGCATCTAGTGACATTATTTTTTTAATGGCAATTTTGTTTGGGTATTCATCAAGAAAGTTGGGTGGTGTTGGGTGCATGCCATTTATCCTAAATGCATTAACTTTTCACGTGCATTGTAACTTCATTGGAGAACTATTTCTTTTTTCATCAAACATTTAACCCCAAATTTACATTGATTTACAAGGAAAGGTTTGTGTTAAATACTATTAAAAGACACAGATGTAACGTGGTTCGGCTCCAAGGCCTACGTCCACAGGAGAAGAGAGGAAATATTTTCTTATTCTTGATGATGTCTTAATGGAGGGACACCATATATATAGACATACAGGGCTATGCACACATATAGCTATAATTACAATTTTAGTAACTGCTAAATAAAACGACTACTAAAATTATCATCTTTCCTTAAAAGAAATAAATCCTTAAAGGAAATAAATTCCACAGATTTTGCTCTTCTCCACAACACTCCCCCTCAAGCTGGTGAATAAAGGTTTACTATTCTCAGCTTGAAATGTAGTATGGTTTAACCCTTTAGTGAGCACATCGGCGAGTTGATTATTGGTAGGCACATATGGAGTACAGATCAACTCACTATCAAACTTTTCTTTAATAAAGTGTCTATCAATCTCTATATGCTTGGTTCGATCATGTTGAACTGACTTATGGGCAATGCTAATTGCAGATTTATTGTCACAATAGTCTCATAGGGCCATCCCAGTGTATCTTCAAATCTGTCAAAATTATCTGCAACCATAATAGCTCACAAACCCCTTGTGCCATTGCTCAGAATTTTGCTTCAGCACTAGATCTGACCACTTCATTCTGCTTTTTATTTCGCCATGTCACCAAATTTCCACCAAGAAACGTACAATATCCAGTAGTTGATCTTCTGTCAACTACTGAACCAGCATAGTCTGAATCAGTATATGCTTCAAGAACCACTCCTGTGTGTCGTTTAAATAAGATGCCCTGCCCTGGAGTCCCTTTAAGATACTGTAAAACGCGATTAGCTGCTTGCAAATGAATATCTTTAAGGTTGTGCATGAACTGACTTATTACACTTACTGCGTATGCAATATCAAGTTTTGTGTGATAGAGATAGATGAGTCTTCCTACTAGTCTTTGATACATCTCTTATTAATAGTCAGCGCCTCTTCAGCTTTTCCAAGCTTGTGATTAAGATCAATAGGAGTATTCATTGGTTTGCATGCTAGCTTCCTTGTTTCTTTAAGAAGGTCTGTAATGTACTTCTGTTGAGAAATAAAGATTCCCTGTTTAGAGTGTGCCACTTCAATCCCTAAGAAGTATTTCAATCTCCCTAGTTCCTTGATCTCAAATTCCTTGGCCAAACACTGCTTCATATTTTGTCTCTCGTTCTCATTGTTTCCTATCATGATGATGTCATCAACATATACTAATAGAGCTGTAACTCCCCCTGAAGTCGAGTGCTTAATAAACAGAGTGTGATCTCCTTGGCTTTGTCTCTATCCCATATTTGTCATTACTTTGGCAAACCTACCAAACCATGCCCTCGGAGATTGTTTAAGTCCATACAAGGCCTTTTTCAATTTAAACACTTTATCAGTGGTGCCAAATCCTGGAGACACTTCCATATAGATTTCTTCTTCTAAATTTTCATGTAAAAATGCATTCTTTACATCAAATTATTGCAGATCCCAGTCATAATTAGCTGTCAATGACAAAAGAAGTCTCACAGTATTCATTTTTGCAACCAGAGCAAATGTCTCTTGATAGTCCACACCATATGTCTGGGTATATCCTTTGGCTACTAATCTTGCCTTGTAGCGCTCTAGGGACCCATCTGTTTTGTATTTTACTGTATAAACTCATTTGCATCCCACAGGTTTCTTTCATGCAGGCAAGTCTACCAACTCCCATGTTGTATTTTTCTCCAGGGCTTCCATTTCCACATTCATAGCTTGTTTCCAATTTCTATTAGATAAAGCCTCGGATAATGATGTAGGAGTCTGGATGTTGTTCAGGTTGGTAAGGAAACTCTTATGGGTTGGCGAGAACTTCTCGAAGGATACAACATGAGATAGTGGATACAAGGGATGTTTAGTGCATTTCCTTGTGCCTTTTCTAATGGCAATGGGAAGATCATTGTCAGGTTCAGAGGCTAAAAGATCATTGTTAGTTTCAGAAACTAATGAAATTTGTAAGGAGGGTTCAAGATTTGTTACCTCATTTTCAGGAATTGGTTCAGATTCTTGAACTTGCATCGGTTCAGGAGCTGCAACTTTCTTCCTTGAGTACATTTCTCCAGTCATCCGATCCTTAGGTTCGTCATTGGGTACAGAGGGTGTAGGAGATTCGGGTTTGGTTTGTTAGAGGTTAAAGGGGCCAAAAAGATGAAAAGGGTTATTAAGGGAGTTCCGATCCTTATCTTCCATGATGACACTCTCCCCCGGAAGAGGAGGAGTGGAAAAATAAGGCTCAGGTTCACAGAAAGTGACATCGGCAGAGACAAAGAATTTCTTTGATGGCGGATGATAACATTTATATCCCTTTTGAGTGGAAGAGTATCCGACAAAAACACACTTGAGAGCTCTGGGGTCCAACTTCCCCCTGTTGGGTTGGTGAACATGGACAAGTGATACACACCCAAATATCTTAGGTATAAGATTATTGGAGATTTTGATTAGGGTAAAATTGACATAGCTTTTCCATAGGACTTTTGAAACCAAGGGTCTGGGATGGTAGGCGGTTAATAAGGTGTGTTGCAGTAAGGACAACTTCCCCCCAATAGGACTTAGGCATAGTATTCTGAAATAAAAAGGCTCGGGTTGTATCAAGCAGGTGGCCGTTTTTTCTTTCAGCAACTCCATTTTGTTGTGGGGTGTGAACACAAGATGATTCATGAAAGATCCCCTCGTTTTGGAAGTAATTGGTCAATGTTTGATTAAAATAGTCTCTAGCATTGTCAGATCGAAATCTCTTGATTTTAGCACCAAACTGGGTGTGTATCATGTTATGGAAGGTAGGAAGAACAAAGCTCACATCGGATTTTTGTTTCAATAAGAATATCCACGAGACTCTAGTACAATCATCAATGAAGGACACAAACCATCGCGCTCCAAAAACATTAGGTATTGAAGAGGGACCCCAAATATCACCATGAATGAGATCAAAAGGATCTGAACTTCTTTCATTAATAAGTGGAAAAGATATACGTTTGTGTTTCGCAAGTTCACACACTTCACAATGAAAATCTTCAACATTGAGAGACTTAAACAAAAAAGGAAACATGATTTTAATGGTTAGAAAAGAAGGATGGCCAAGGCGCCGATGATGGAGCCATAACTTTTCTTTATTGGAAAATTTGTGCTCGAAGAGAAATGAAGTGTTACTCTTGATAGGATGTACTGGAGTCTCAAGGTAATACAACCCGTCCTGTTCCTTAGCATGTCCAATCATCGTCCCCAAGTCCTGCTCCTGAAATGCACAGTAAGTAGGGAAGAAGGTTACATTACAACTCATATTATGGGTCAGTTTTTTAATAGAGATAAGATTAGTAGATAGTTTAGGAACATGAAAAACATTTCTGAGTGTAAGGGTGGGGCTGATGTGAAAATCGCCTATACCAACAACTGTGGTTAAGGATCCATCAGCTGTGGCTATTTTCCAACTACTAGGACATGGGTTGTAGGTATGAAATATATTGGGAGAATTGGTCATGTGATCAGTAGCACCAGAATCTATAACCCAAGAATTAGCAAAAGACTTATCCGAGACGTTAAATCCAATAGAAATAGGAAAGTTACCTGAATGGGCCAATGAACAGGTACCTGAGCGTTTGGTCCAATGTGCCAAGGAAAGATTTCAGTCTTTCAGTGTCGTCTTGGCTGAATCCTTCTGGCACCGGAGAGTCTGCAACTGTTTGTTCAGTAGACAGATGTGTTTGTCCACTGGTCTTCTGCTGTCCTCCTTTATAGCCACATTCTTTACTAGAAGTTGAAGGCTTGCCATGAAGTTTTCAACACTTCTCCCTGGTATGTCTAGTCTTCTGACAATAAGTACACCATAGATTGTCCCTATTGTCTCGATTTGGGACCTTTGATGATTCAACATGCGGAGTGTGTCTTTTGATCATTTTTCCGATTGGCAACCATAGCTGAGCCTTCCATCTTCTGAGGTGTGAGCATAACACTTCTTCTGCTTTCTTCAGTTCGGATAGTTGAGATAGTCTCATTCAGAGTTGGCAACTCTTTGCTGAGAGTCTGAACTCTCACTTGATCAAACTCTGCATTGAGTCCAACCAAGAAGTCATAGACCCGATCCTTCTCAATATAGTTCTTTAAAACTACAACATCTGCAGGGCATGTAGTCTCAATACACCTATAATGGTCAAGTTCCTGCCAGAGATTCTTCAATACATTGGCATATTCGGTGACCGTCATGTTGCCTTGTTTTGTTGTTCCAACTTTCACTTTGATCTCATACACTTGGGCTGCATCATGGGCCTTAGAGTATGTATGATGAACGGCATCCCAAATGTCTTTTGCGGTAGTTAGAAACATGCATGTATCACTAGTGTTTGGCGTCATTGAATTTCATAGCCACGCCATTATAGAAGCATCTTCGTTATCCCACGCTATAAACTTAGGATCTCCAGGTGTAGGTCTAGTGCCAAAAAGATGACTTAATTTCCCTTTGCCCTTCAGAAAAGTACGCACCAGCTGAGACCACTTCAAATAATTCTTTCCATCAAGTCTGTATGTTGCGTGAATGTTTGGTAGTTCTCCTTTCTCCGTTTTGTCAACTTCTTCTTCAGTCTGCACCGTTTTGGAAGTAACCGACATTTTTCTTTTTCCCTTTTTTTTTTTTTTATAGGTTACAAACTCAAAAATTAAAAAAATAAAAGAAGAATATCAGATGAAGACGAAGAAGGCGAACCAGGAGCTGCAGATGGCAATGGAGATTAGAGAGATGCAGTGATGCGCAAGTGAGATATGTGAGAGAGATGCGTGAGAGACGAAGATCAGTAGCAACGTCAAAGATCAGCAATGGTGGGTTCGAGCAGCGGCGACTGAAACACAGTAGTAATGGAGACGAAGGCGTCGACGACGATTAGGATATCGGCAGTGCGGATGAGGAAGACGCAGTAGTCGATGGTGTTATAGTAGCAGTGATGAAGACGTACGCACCAATCAGCAACACGAATAATGGCGATGAAGGCCAACGAGGAAGGTTCCGGCAATGAAGGCCAAAATAAAACAATTTCGACGATGAAGGTCGGAAGAAAAGAAAATTTTCCCAGTTTTACGAGCTTAAAGCTCTGATACCATGTTAAATACTAATAAAAGACACAAAGATGTAACGTGGTTCTACTCCAAGGCCTACGTCCATGGGAGAAGAGAGGAAATATTTTCTTATTCTTGATGATGTCTTAATGGAGGGACACCATATATATAGAAATACAGGGCTATGCACACATATAACTATAATTACAATTTTAGTAACTGCTAAATAAAACGACTACTAAAATTATCATTTTTCCTTAAAGAAAATAAATCCTTAAAGGAAATAAATCTTTAAAGGAAATAAATCTCACAAATTTTGCTCTTCTCCACAATAGTTTGGTTAAAGCTGCGGTTCATGGTATCGTTTCTTGATCACAACTTGAATGTTAAATATTTGCATGATGCCTAGTTGAGCCAGGGATGCTGGCATCACCTGATTTTTACCGTGACACATTTTCGTTAGAAATTTTTGAGAGATTTTGTCAATGAATAATCATTAGATGCAGATATATCAATATTTTGCTTTTCTAGATTGCATGGTGATACCTTGAGCTATTAACTTTAGTCACTCAAGTGAAGTGCTCTCTCTCTCTCTCTCACACACACGCATGCACATTCTGGATAAGGAAGCAGGTAGTAGTAGTAGTTTTACAAAGATGGGTTCTGAACATGGTTCGAAAATTCTCTGAAATTAGGCGAACTTTTACGAATTATTTCTCTTTTTTTACCATCGAAGTGCAAAGTGGATGTAAAATAAAAAATACAAAAATTCACCGAAATAGTTCGATAAAATTCGACAAAATTCGATAAACTTCAATAAAATTTCTATTTCTCAATTCAAAAATGCAAAAATTCGTCAAGAAATTTGATAAAATTCGACAAAATACGATAAAATTCAACAAAGTTCGATGAAATTCGACAAAGAAGTAAAAAAATGTTATTTCATTAATAAAAACAAAAAAAAATATCAATAATTATGTATTATTTTCAACTTCATCAACCAACATAGCAATATAAATTTTAAAAAATAATTTAATAAGCTAACAAATTATGTAGTTTATGGGATATGCTTTACCAAAAAGAGAAGGAAAGAAGCAAAAAAATAAATAAATAAAGTTGAAATAAGACAAAAACTTAAAAATAAATTAAAAAAGTTTTCAAAGCCATCTTCTTTTAGTTAACTCTTATAAAACAAGATTAAAAAATAATATATTTAAATAATAAACTAATAAATTAAGCATGGTGGGATTCAAACTAGCAAAATATATGGTTGAGAAGCAAGCCACCAAAAAACTAAATATCAAAACAAAGAAAATAAATTAAGACCAAAAGCCACCATTTCAAATTCATCAACCCACTTAATAAGATTGATTTTGTTAGGTCACTTATTGGTATTTTTATGAATTAAAAGTGTTTATTTATATTAGTTTTTTAGCTTATACTATAATAAATCTATATATTTAAGCATATATAAAAAAATTCTCCGAACTTCTCTAATTAGGAAATTTTTACAAAAATTCTCCATGTTAAATTAAACTTCTCCAAATCAATTCCAATTTTTAAGTGATCGAAGTCAAGTTGAAATCGAATTTTCGATCCTTGGATGTGCGTTAAACAATGTTAATGTAAAAACACATGTTTCAATCGATTATATTTATACTTTTATATGTGAAACGTATCTATTTATGTTTGTTGTCATCATTTCTAATAGTAATTATGCATATTTTAACATCTATATAGAAATTCTTTAAACTTCTCTAAGTTGGCCGAATTTTTACAATAATTCTCCAAGACTTCTCAAACTTCCCCGAATTAATTCTGATTTTTAAAGGTCGAAGTGTCGGGCGAAATCGAAGTTTCGAACCTTGGTTCTGAACACGGGTTTTTGGTATCAACACTTAACCTTATGGCCTTTTAATTTTCTTGAGATATCATGTTACTGTTGTTAGAAACTAGTCAACCTAAAATCTAGAGCTGTTAGGTACAGGCCTAAGAATATATCAAGCTAACACCAAAGTTCCCTCTCACATGTATCCTCATTCTGCTTGTGGAGGGATAGAGGAGAGAGAAGAACAAACAAACACTGAACATGATAATGGGAAACATGCAAATGCTAAGCAAGAGATTTGAACCCAAGGTCTCTCACAAACTTGAGCTCTGATTAGAAACCAGTTTACGTAAAACCTATAGCTGTTAGGTAAAGGCCAGTAATAGGTATCAATCTAACACCAAAAACAGTTGACAAGCAAGAGAATTTGGTTCAAATCCTAAATTCTCATCTCATTTCTTGAATTGGTGCTCTATCAGTGGCCTGACAAGTTTAGTTGGTTGCAGCCTTGGTGGACAGCAAATCTTCCAAGTTCACATTCTTTGTTGATTGAATATTTGGATTTATAATGGATACATTAGTCTCAATGGTGCTGAAAGTCTTTCTTCTTTCTCATTATGATCCTGCAGGCTGCAGAGTGTTCACCAAGCTTCTAGCATTTAACTTCTCATGTTTTACTTGCAGAGTAACCCAGTTTCTAGATGGCATATATGTCAAGGTTCTATGAACAGTATATCTTTTGCAGCCGATGGGGCATATTTAGCTACTGTCGGAAGAGATGGTACTGTACAGATTTATTGGCATTTAATTACCTATTTGTACTGCTGTTCCATGTTTCTGCGATAAACTAAGATAAAGTGTCTTATGCAGGTTATCTACGAGTTTTTGATTATTCAAAAGAACAGCTAATATGTGGTGGGAAAAGTTATTACGGTGCTCTATTATGTTGTGCTTGGAGGTAACAAACTTTTCTGTTTTTAATGATACAACTATTATGCTTATCAAATATTTCATTTTTGTTAATAGAGTTAGATCTGCATTATTGAAGACCTATAAACTATAGCTTTTGGGCCAAGTGATTTCCAACATGGTATTAGAGTGTTGGTTTTGTAAGAGGTCGTGGGTTCGAGTCTCATTGTTTGCATTTGCATGTTCCCCATTCACACTATTGGTATTTTTTTTTTCTTTTCGCTTTTGTTTCTCCACTTCTAGGATGGGGCTGCATATGAAGAGGAGTACTAATAGTACCTTGATATGCATTATTGGGCCTCCACCTACGAGCCATAGCTTTTGGGTTAAATGATTTTTTATCTATTCAACCGTAGTTAATTTTTCAATTTTGACAACCATGGACCCTTTTATGAGTGCCTTTTTTATGATTGGCTAAATATGCTATTTCACAACATGGATTTGTGGCGTGTGTCATGTTTGTGTTTAATACAACTTTCTTGCTTATCAGATATGCCAGTCAACCTTACCTAGTTGATCTATCAATTTATTAACCATGGAGCCTTTTCTAAGTGTCTTTACTATCATTTGCTTGAATATGCTGTTTCACAGCATGGATGGGAAATACATTTTGACTGGAGGTGAAGATGATCTTGTTCAAGTCTGGAGTATGGATGATCGGAAGGTAGTAGCATGGGGTGAAGGGCACAACTCATGGGTAGGTTCTCTTCCAAATTGCATATTTTGTGCTTTTTCCTCTCTTCTTTTTTTTTTTTCACAAACATCTTATATACTTTGATCAAGTCTGGCAGGTTAGTGGAGTTGCTTTTGACCCATATTGGTCGTCACCGACTTCAGATGGTGACGGGGAAAGTGTCATGTACCGGTTTGGTTCTGTTGGTCAGGTATGTAAAGTGACACTGATTTTCATCCTTAATCAATTGATGGTACATAAAATATCACCCACTGTTCATTATCCTCATTGATGCCTTAATCAAAGATGTCATTGACTTTCAATGAAGTCTTTTTTCCAACTAAATATGGTTGGTTACATGAATCTTCCTCACTTGGCTCTATAAAGGGCCAAATTCCATTATATCACTTGTAGTTATATTTTTCTTAATTATCTCTATTAATGTCATTTGAAATCTTTGATTCCTCTATCATTGCTGTTAATACATTACCACTGCAGAAACTATATTTATGATGTGGCGTCCTTCCATAAATCCATTGGTTGTCACTTGTCACTGCTCGCTATTTTCTTTCATATAATTGTGTTTGGTTTTCTTCTTCCATTTTCCTCAACTGCAGCCAGTAGCTCTTCATCATTTTATTTCTTTGTGATACACACCCAAGTTATCTTAATTAACTTATTTCCTCCAGTGGCTTAAATGCGTATTTGGACTTCTCTTTCCCTTGTATAATGGCCAGTTTGGTAACTCTAGTTATCTTCTACTTCTGCTCTAAAAGAGAATCTCTACTTGTAGTAGAGGTTTAAGCCCTTATATAATGAGTCAAAAATCTTGACTTATGGGTATTGTGTAGAAGAGATCACTATGCTTAAGAAAAACATAGAATTTCCCTTTGTATTTTTAAAAGGTTGCTAGTAGAGTTACCAACACCACCTAAATCTTGAGGGTAAGTTTTGTTCTTGAATTTTGATGAGTGATTTTGAATGAGGATCCCTTTTCACTACTTTAGGCAATTTGACTGGAACTAAATGCTTGAACTTTTGAGAGAAGGGATAGTAGTTTTCACGACGTAGTGATGGCGCAGTGCCATGAGAGACGAGAGAGAAATCAAGAGGGAATTGGTAATTCATTAATCAATAATCCATAATGGTGTTTTTCCCAATCACATCCTAGTATATTTATAGACTAATATGACTCCTAAACTGACACTAATCAGGACTCCTGAACATACTCAAATTCTAACCAAAATTCTAAACAAAATATAAATCTAAAACTAAATAACAATCCAAATAAAAATAAAATAAAATAAAGAAATTCTAATTAGACTCTGACACTACACATATATCCTGCATCAACTCTCCCTGACTTGAAGAACTTGACTCCGACGAGTTACAATCATGGTACTGCCATAAAAATATCATTCAACACATCTTCAAACGACGCAAGAGGATGCACAATAGAAGAAATACGTGGAACGTGTAGACGAAGCAAAGAAACCGATGTAGGAATACTAATTGGCACAAGAGGCGCAAAATTCCTTGATAACGTAATATATTCTCCCCTTTGAAAATTAAACTAATATTCATATTATTAGATAAATAAAGTAAATGCGCATTAGGTCCAATGCTTCAAAGACTATGAAATGGGCTAGAGACACAGAGATAACATTTATAAGGATCAAAAGTAATTCCAATCAAACTCCAAATATTAGCATGTAACGTGTGAGAGTACAGGAAAAAGGACTCGACAGAAGTGGAATGATAACCATCAATAGGCAATGACATTAAATCATCTTCAAAAAGTGGTTGAATATCTCCTGAGAATGCAAACTCACTCTCAAGTGCGATTAGAGAAAAACATGGTTCAGGGATAATCTTGTGAATAGGAGCTTGAGGTTCCTTAGAAAATGATGATTGAAATGGAACATAGGATTTTGAAAGGGTGGGTAATACAGTTGGAGTAGGATGTGAGGATTCTGATGGGACTTAATTTTGAGGAGGAATTGGAACCTAATCGGTACTAGGACACTGGCTACCATTATAAAGTAGAGCGGGTTTGCTCTAAGCTTCATCCATTAGTTGTATCCCAAACATAGAAGCCAACTGAGACACTTTTTTTTTTTAGTTCAGCAAGTTCTACATGTAATTCTTCAGTATATTGTTTTTGTGCCAGAACTTGGACTTTGAGGTCAAGAAGATCAGCTTGAAGGGAGTTTTGGGCATCCAACATGGAACAAGTAATTAACATCAATAAAAGATTGGGATACTTTTTTTCCTTTTTTTGTTAAATAAAGATGCAACAAATGTTTATGAAATAAAGGCTAAGAAGATGCAACAATTTAATAACGATGGGCAACTAATGCAAATAAAATAAGAAAAGGTGTTAATAAAGTGTGGTAATATATGGGTAGGGTGTATGTAATATATGGGTATTGATTAATGAGGTAAATAAGAGGATGGTGGATATTGAATGGATAATAAAATAATGTTAAATCAAGGGGCTATGACGGTTGGTATTGGAGTCGAATAAGAAAGAATAGGATATGGATCTATGTAAATTTACCAAATTTCCACCAATAAAAATATTAATATAATTTGGCAAGTGAAGAATTATACCAGCATCGTATAAAGGTCTTAAGCAACACGTGTATCAAGCTTGCTATGGACTCCAAAGTGGCAATAAGGGCTTAAGGTGAACTGGCACACAAGATCAAGCTTCTTTCCAAGGTACTGGCACACAAAATCACTTCTCAAATTGCTTTCCAATGTACTTTCTTCTTTTGGTTCTCTATGTAACACGGAGAACAACGAGATCCAATTCGTAATGTTGGATTATTACTCGCAGCAACAGATGAGGAGAAAAGGATAAGAAAGGATCGAGAACTAGAAGAGAGGAGAAGGAGAAGAAAGACGAAAAAGAATAGTAGAGAAATTAGAGAAGAAGAGATATGAAGAAAGAGGGGATCGAAGAGAGACGAAGAAGAAAAGAGTGCAACAAGGAAGGCTCTGATACCAATTGATGTAGTATGGTTTTCTTCTTCTAGCACGGAAAAGTGAACCTCGCTCTCTTTGAAATGCATACGTTGACAACCAAACGCAGCACTAGATTTTGGTGCAACAACGTCGAGTTCTAGATATACACGGTTCTTCTTCGATCTCAGCAACATGAACATCAAAGAAAGACAATAGAATAGAAGAAGAGTGGAGACGGAGAAGAAGAAGAGAAGGAAGAGGAAAGAGGAAAGAAGAAAGAGGGCAGCGGAAGAAAGGCTCTGATACCAATTGATGGCGCAGTGCCGAGAGAGACAAGAGAGAAATCAAGAGGGAATCGGTAGTTCATTAATCAATAATCCATAATGGTGTTTTTCCCAATCACATCCTAGTATATTTATAGACTAATGTGACTCCTAAACTGACACTAATCAGGACTCCTAAACATACTCAAATTCTAACCAAAATTTTAAACAAAATATAAATCTAAAACTAAAATAAAGAAATCTTAATTAGACTTTGACACTACACATGTATATCCTGCATCACATAGTCATTTGATTTGTTTATTTATTTGTTTGTTTGTTTGTTTTGATAACTAAGCAGTATTTCATTGGCAATAGAGGTAGAGAAGATGCCCAACAAATAAAGGAGGCGTAAAGCGAAAGAACAACACACAAAAAAAAAAACAAAGCAAAACAAAAAGAGAGAGAGAGAGAGAGAGAGAGAGAGAGAGAGAGAGAGAGAGAGGAAAACAACATAAGGTTGAAATCAAGCTACTGTGTGTTATTATCGTCTTAAAACACAAGCAATAACCACTCACAATGAATCCCTTTATATTCCTTGAAAAACCTTAAGGGCCTGTTTGGTTTAAGATGCAAAAATAATTTTCGAAAATGAAATTTTTAAAAACAACTTTTTGTTGTTTTCTTGTTCCCTTTACAAATTTTAAGATTGGTTGAAAACCTGTTTTTGATTTTCTTAAAAATACATCAACCAGACATGTTTCTTTTTGGATTCTAAAGAATCTTCACTTTTGAAAACAAAAAATAGTTTTCAGATTCTAAACCAAGCGGGGCCTAAGAGTACAAGGAAGCCAAAACCTTAACCTAATGAATGGCATGAGCCTCTTAATTTCATTTCCTTCAGTTATATGTTAATTTCACTCCTTCCTGGACTCCAGCTGAAAGAATCATGCTCCAAATCCTTTATACCTCTGGTAGAAGACTTCAAAGATTCAGCACTATAATAGGTTGGGAATAAATTTTATATGATACCCAATTTGTGCAAGATTCCAACCAAAAGAAAATAGAAAATGAATTTCAAGTGATTGATATCTTACCCATTCAATTCACAAAGGTAGCACAGGGAAGAGTGGCATAACCCCTAGATTTCAAATGGTACCCCGTAAGTATCCGGGAGGAAAGCATTTCATATAAAAAATGCCAGAATTGATGCGATTTGAGGGCACCCAATTGAAGTGATAGGAAAATCTGTGGCTGTTGGAGAAATGGGATGAGTTCAATTGGTGACATGTGCTCATATTAGGTGACACGCACCTGTTTTGTATCTACTGTCTAGTGAGAGCAATCAGAATAGGAGTTGATGGGTGTTCCTTTAGACTTCTTCATCATCTAAAGGATTACCTGATTTCATGTAGTTGGGAAAAGGGCCTTTATTAAGTTGTATATCATTTCATGAATTACACATCTAATTCATAAATTGCTAAATATTTCATTAGTTGAAACTCATATCCATGTGTTATACTGTTATTTAAACATTATTGCAACTTACGTATTGTGAGCAGGACACTCAGTTGCTTCTATGGGATCTCGTAATGGATGAGCTTGTGGTGCCACTTCGCCGACCTCCTGGTGGTTCCCCCACATTTAGTACTGGAAGCCAATCTTCTCATTGGGATAGTGTATGTCCAGTGGGTACCCTCCAACCTGCACCAAGCATGCGAGATGTGCCAAAGCTGTCCCCTCTAGTCGCCCATCGTGTGCACAACGAACCACTCTCTGACCTAATATTTACCCAGGAATCAGTTCTGACAGCATGCCGGGAGGGACACATAAAAATCTGGATGAGACCAGGATATGGTGAAAGCCAATCGAACAGCTCTGAGAGCGTTCTGAGTAACAGTTTGAAGGAGAAGCCTCTTTTGTTGGGTAAGGTTGGCACCTCCAGTTACAAAGCAATAAATAATTAGTCCTTAGACGTGAGAGATAACTTTGCAACTTTTCTGCATTACTGCACCACCCTCCTCTGCTAGCACTAGTAAAGGTTTTTTTGTCCAATTCATATTGAGCAACAATGTAAAGGTAACAGGTGGCTGGGCTTTCATCACAACAATGTGCTTGCCATGAGATTAACCTATGGTTCCATTGTATATTTTTAGGGATAAAAAGCCTGGGATGACAGCAAGAAAAGAGAGTCCAACTTGTAAGCAAACATGCAGCAGGTTATACAAAATGGTTCTGTTGGTACAGTATTTTTAAATGACACAGTAATAATGGAAACTATTGACTATTTGTTTTGTTGAGAGCATATTTGGTATTGATTCTGGTATGCCGTCCATTCCTCTAGATCACAGTCCTCTTGGGTTGGGATATGGATTCTCCATTTTCATGCCTTATAGACACAATTTAGAGCAGCCCTTTATTTACAAACCCTAAATCCTTACCATACTTTTGTTTCATTATATGAACCTGCCATTTGGCCTCAAGCTTATCAGCATTGCAGACCCATGTAGGCACAGCAAACTGTGATTGTACTTGATCCTGATCATGATTCTTTTTTCATTAAATTGAGGGCACTTTGATTTCAGTGGTGAAACTTGAAAAATCTTTGAACTCACATTAGGTGAACTTGAGCAATAACTCAGGAAATTAAGCATATTGCATTGCCACCAAGCTGCTAAGGTTTGACCTCAAAAAGAGCTGGTATGATTGCCTTTTCTTGGTTGGTGCTTGTAGTTATTTATTAATTCTTCTTTGATTGCTATGGAAGAAGACAAGAGTCTCATTTTTTCTCTGCTCTTCTAGAAGCAGAGTGAATCTGTACCAAAATACCAACTCCAAAAACGTATTGGTCAGTGTAGGCATGTCACCTTCCCCACCTTTCTAATGAAACCATGTGACTGACTCCTCCTTCTCTCTTGGCTTGTAAGCATTGCAGAAGCCACTGCTTTAAGTTGTTGACTGACTAAGTGGAGCAGCTCTAAGATGGAATACAAGTCAAAGAGAACTGTGCCACTCATACAAAAGTGACTCTTATGAAATATAAACTCTATATTTCTTTCTTTTCTTTTCTTTTTGCTGCAAAACTATATATTTCTTGACTTAGTAAATTAATATAGCAGTGGAATAACTGAGCAATTTGAGTGTTGTTCTGAAACTAGAAGATGTGGCATTCACTTAATTATTAATTATTAACCATAACATGTCGGCAGATAATTAAATCTCTTAGTTATTAATTATTCTATTAAAACCTCGACTTAAACATCTAACTGAATCAAATCATATCATTAAAAGCACATTAATGCCTAACACATGCACTAATGCTAATCACGAAAACATTGTGCAAGTTTTCTGTACTATGATGCATTAAAATTCAGAGTCACCGAGATCTTCTAGGAGGGCACATTTATCTGATATAACATGATACGATAATGGTAGTTCTACATTCTCGTGCACCTTAGGGTTTGTCATAGTCTCAATTAATATTATACTTCTTAATATATAAATAAATAAAACTTCCTTGTGGGAAAATACCTAAAAAAATAAAGGACAGTGACCTACGTGATAATGACCAAGAACATTTATTATTTTCTTAGTGTTTGTCTAGCTTGTGGACACCAATATCAATATGGCAGCCAGCATGAAAATGAAAAAGATAAGGCCATTAATTTCTTTAAATTAATGACCTGTAACTTCACAATCAAAACGATAGCTGTACGTGATCCCTCTCTTGTCATTTGTTGGGCGGCACAATGGTTTCCGTCCTGGACATTAGCTTTAATTTAAAACTCCCAACTACATCGAATTTACTATATAAATTTATTTTCTCTACTTTAATTTTTTAATAATATTCTCATAAATTCTAGCCAATGAAGTTTTATGTTAATTTTAAATAATATTACTCAATTGCCTAGCAAAAAAATAAATAAATATAAAAAATATTAATTTAACTATATAAAAAAATACAATTATATGCAATTATAATTTTAATATCAGTAAATCATTCATTACATGCATTCATTAAGATGTGTAATACATGCAAATTCAACAATATTAATATTATAATTACATTTTTAATTATAATTTTTTAGTCATATTAACATTCTTTTTTTTTTTTTAGATCAGATTAATATTTTTAAATAAAATATCTCTATAATTCAAAGAGAACATAATTTAAAAAATATATCAAATCAATGGACACATAAATAAAAATGTGTCAGGGGCCTATAAAAGTAGAAAAATTTGATACCATTTAAAAAAAAAAAAATGATGCATGATTTAATGCCATTTCCTCGAATCATATATAGTGCCCCACTACACAGTGTCACAACCAAAGGTGTCACCAAGTATGTTCGGTACTAAATGGGCAAACTTGCAACGCGTGTGCACCTAAACCCTCCTCGTAACCCCACATAAAATATTAAAAAAACTAAGGGTGTTTTCGATAATTCGCAGTAAACTCAACAGGTGTCACTAAACCTACGTGGCACGTTTTAGTTAAACCGGGTCCGACAGTAACTTGGGGGTCCAAAAATAAAACCCAATTCAATGTGCCAACTTGATCCACGATCATTGAATCACGGAGCTGGGGCCCACAATCATTGTTTTCGAGTCTTGACTTTCTCTTCTCTGATCATCATCTCTTCGACTCTTCGTGTGTTGTTTCTGTTTTTTTTTTTTTGCTTTTTTTTTTTTTCTTTTTTCTCGTTTTCTACGTCCTCGAAATATCGTAAGTTAATTAACGATAGATAGCTCTCAGCTCTGCTGTAACTGTTCTTTTACTACAGTTTTATAAATAAACACAGAGCTTAAGCTCAAGCAATGCAGAACAGAGTCAAGCTAAAAGAAGAAGAAGAAAGAAAGAGTGTCAAATGTCGATGGCGTGTGATTTATGAAGTGGAACACAAAAGATGACTATCTTACTTCGATTCATTTACGTTTGACGAAGCGGACAAGCAAGAAAAAAAAGGATCAGAACAAGCAATTAAAACTGTTTAAATGGAAATTACGATTCCAGCTTAATAATAACAATAATAAGATAAAAAAAAAAAAAATCGAGTAGAAGAAGAGGAAATGCAGAAGCAGAGCTTCGTGATGAGGAAAGTGGGAGAGAAGATTGTGATGGTTGTGGTTTTTATGTTGATTTACATTGAGATTATAGTGTCGGTGGTGGGAGCTGCTACAGTGACGTACGATCACAGAGCGTTGGTGATCGATGGAAAACGCAGAGTCTTGATCTCTGGCTCCATACATTATCCTCGCAGCACTCCTGAGGTGAGAGAAACGAAAATCTGTGGTATTTGTGTTTGTGTTTGTGTTTTTTTTTTTTTTTGCTGTTTTTGGTCTTATTGTTGTTTATTTTGTGAATGTGAAGATGTGGCCGGAGCTGATTAAGAAATCTAAAGATGGAGGTTTGGATGTGATTGAGACCTACGTTTTCTGGAACTTGCACGAACCTGTTCAGAACCAGGTGCTTATTATGTATTAATCCTCGTTAATATTTTTGTTTTTTGGTGTGATTTTTTATTTGTAGTGCGTTTTGGGGTTTTGGTTTTGAATTTGTTGTTGAGTTGCTGCTTGTACAGTATGATTTTGAAGGAAGAAAGGATTTGATTAAGTTCGTGAAGACGGTGGCAGCAGCGGGGCTTTATGTTCATCTTCGAATTGGTCCTTATGTGTGTGCAGAATGGAATTACGGGTCAGTCATTGCTCATTTTTCTTCTCTGCACATTCCTAAATAAATTTGTGGTTGTTGACAAGTGCTATTGTTTGATTCTGGTGAATGCAGTGGATTTCCTGTTTGGTTGCATTTCATCCCTGGAATTGAAATGAGAACTGACAATGAGCCCTTCAAGGTTTGATTTTGCATACTTGTGAAGTATTATATGTTAGTTTCTATGATTTTTTTTTTTTTTAATCATTTCAGGATTTTGTTGTGTTATTCATGTTTTGCAGAAGGAGATGCAGAGGTTCACTGCAAAGATTGTCGATATGATGAAGCAGGAGAAGCTCTATGCCTCTCAAGGGGGGCCTATAATCCTTTCACAGGTTGGTTTGATGATGGCTTTTGTGTAAGAGGACCGTGGAAATTAATGTATATTATCTTGTTTTGAAGGTGCATTGGAATATTGTGATTGTTTTTTACACTGCTGATATAAGTTGCGGTTTCTAAAACTCTGTTTTTGGCAGATTGAAAATGAATATGGAAACATTGATTCTGCTTACGGTGCAGCTGGTAAGTCCTATATCAAATGGTCGGCAGCCATGGCTACATCTTTAGATACAGGGGTTCCATGGGTTATGTGCCAGCAATCAGATGCTCCTGATCCTATTGTGCGTTTGTGGTACTCTCTTTCAATTCGTTTTGTTCTTGCTGTATTTAAACTTATGTACTGTTCCAATCAAGAACAGTTTGCGTCACTTCCTTAACAATTTATGTGGAATCTTACAGATCAATACTTGCAATGGATTTTACTGTGATCAGTTCACCCCTAACTCTGACAAAAAACCCAAGATGTGGACTGAAAACTGGAGTGGATGGTAAGGTGTTATTAGGTTTATGCAACTCTTCTTCAAGTAAAAGCTTTTTTTTTTTTCTTTTTTTTTCTTGAAGAAACAGACAATCTTTCTTTAGAAGTTTTACTCATTTTTGAGAACATTTTTTTGGGCTTATATTACTAGGTTTCTTTCCTTTGGTGGTGCGGTACCATACAGACCAGTGGAGGACCTTGCATTTGCTGTGGCACGCTTTTTTCAGCTAGGTGGAACTTTTCAAAACTATTACATGGTATTGCTCTTGTTTTTTATCCTAATTCTGTTCCATGGATCTACTCCTAACTTCATCTTGATTGAGGTGAATGCCATATTCTGAAACATATGCATGTTTTTGCTTCTGGAACAGTACCATGGTGGAACTAACTTTGACAGAACAACTGGTGGACCCTTTATTGCAACAAGCTATGACTATGATGCTCCAATTGATGAGTATGGTAATCTTGCAACTAATCAACCTCATTTTAGAAATTTTTATTTTTTGTCCTTTACTGTAAGTCTGAATGTGGTTTAGTTGGCTTAAGGGCCACAATGTCCAAATTCTAACTCTTGAAATTATGAAATTGGAGCAGCGGTTGTAATTAGCATCACCAATTCCTGTGGTGTTTGCTGAAACAGTGGGAGTGGAGTCTGTAGTTGTCCCATGTTTTGTTATATTTGATGAATATCTTGTTGTTCTCCCTGTGTGTATCAGGAGTTGTTAGACAGCGTAAGTGGGGACACTTGAGAGATTTGCACAAGGCAATAAAGCTTTGTGAAGAGGCATTGATCGCTACTGACCCAACATTCACTTCTCTTGGTCCAAACTTGGAGGTAATTAGTACTTTGATTGGCTTTTCAATCAATGTCATGAACAATATTGCATGTATTTCTATTCTTTTGGAATCTGCCAGCTAGAACTTTATTAGTTTACCTTTGGAATTTGATTTTCTTTGGAGCAGTAGTCTAGAGCTTTTGATTTTATAGAACTAGGGCCTAAGTAACAACAGTAAAACATCCAAAGGGCGTTCCTTTGTTTTACAATTAACTTTATTCTATTATCTGTAAATTCCAATGAAACATTTTGATGAAACCATCTCCTCCTTACTTTTCACTGATAATTTAGTCGGTTTTAACTCTTATCTAAACTTTCTAGTCTATCTTGTACCCTCTAATAAGTAGACTATGAATTTGATTACCAATGCAAAACCCTTCTGGAGGTTTTTTTTAATTAAAAAAATAATAATAATAATTCACGACTATAATGTAGTTTAAGTTAGCATTAAAATGATATTGAATACTGCTGCAATTTGGATATATTTCTATCTCAGGCGCATGTCTATAAAACAGCATCAGGAGTATGTGCTGCTTTTCTTGCCAATGTGGGAACTAAATCAGATGCTACAGTGAATTTCAATGGCAAGTCATATCAGTTGCCTGCATGGTCTGTGAGCATCCTACCTGACTGCAAAAATGTAGTATTCAATACTGCAAAGGTATGGTTCAAGTCAATTACACATGATAAATCGTAGTACTTTAGCTTAAAATTGCTTGACATCTTTTTCTGTTATTCGAATCCAACTTTTACAGAGTTTTGAGTGGAGAAAACTTATTGGGCTTACCCAGACATCAAAAATATTTTGTTGAATATCTATGAGATCTTTTATAATTCCTTACTTCTACAAAAATGTTGTTATGTTTTGCCTCTTGTATGTATGTTTGTTTTGGGTATGGACTTAAAACACTGAACCATTGAGCAGTTGCAGTTGAGCATGTATGCAATGAATGACAGATGAAGGGCTGATTATTTGTAAGAGCTCATAAGGCTTTGAGACCAAATAGCAAATTACTTGCTTTCCTGTTACAGGTCAACTCCCAGGTTATGACTGCAAATTTCAGAAGTCAGTCATTGAATGATAATGCTCTGACAGCATTACAGTCAAGCTGGAGCTGGGTAACTGAACCTTGGGGTGTCTCAAAGAGCAATGCATTTGCTAAGCCTGGACTGCTGGAACAAATAAATACAACTGCCGATCGTAGTGACTACTTATGGTATTCAACTAGGTATTGAAAATCTGTTTTATTTTTAAAAATGTAACCTAAATCCTTGACATTTTTTATGGAGCAATTTTTCACAAATAATCATTTATCATTTGGCAGCATTGAAATTCAAGGAAACGAACCATTTCTTCAAGATGGAACTCAGCCCCTTCTTCATGTGGATTCACTTGGCCATGCCCTTCGTGCTTTTATCAACGGAAAGCTTGCAGGTGATGCCAATAGCTAAATCATGGATCAATATCTTTGCATTTTCTTTTAGTACCTATTGGAGAATATATTCTGAGGTATTTGGATAATTAACACATATTTTCTTTTAAGAATATAATTCTTGAACTCTTTGCCTTGAACACTTACAGGCCATTAAAAGAGGTTGAAAAGGATATGTTTATAAGGAATGCATACATTTTGCGCACATATGCAGTTTCCTTGTGTGCTATGAAAAAAATTTACACAAATACACGAGAACTTGGAACATTGGTGTCTAGGAAGTGGATGTGTTTTATGCAAGTCCATTGAAGCCTGTGGAATTTTGTAAGAAATGCAGAAATGCATTGAAGTTTATTGATAAAACGAAATTTCCACATCTGACTTCAGGATCCTTGCTGAAACCTCCCAAAAGAAAATCCAAGCACATGTGCATAACGAGAAAGCCTTGTAACATGTGAGTGATATAATCACCCATATTGGTTAATCAAAATGGGATACATAGTTTAGATAGTTGAGTGTAAATGAATTTTTATACTACATCCTACATACAAAAGGGTGGGCCTTTGCAACAGGTTGCTCTATTATGACCTACAGGTGACAGTTTTTCAAATCCAAAAACCACCTCTCCAACGTGGAGGTAAGGTTGCATACATCATCATTTCCCCAGACCCCAAAATAGCAGGAGCCTTGCATGCATTGGCCCCACCCTTTTTTTCTAATCCTACATATGTATATAGTTAAAGTTGGCTCAAAAACGTAAACATCAAATCAACAAACATAGATTCAACTCAAAACCATTATTAATATGACTGAGAAGGAAACTAGTATGAGCCTGAAATTGCTTCTCTGTTAACTGTATGAGCCATTTGAAGTTGGCTCATAAAAGTAAAAACATCAAATCAAAAGGCATGCTTTATCCATACCTTCAAAACTTAAATCCCATACTATGTTGTTGTCTAATATGGTATTGATTATGCAAAAGACTATCTATGAAATTGGCTAAGACCTCAATTGTCACCACTTGATAATACAAAGGTGTGCCATATGTTGAGGGTTTCACTTAAGTGTAGCATTTCTATTTGCTTAGTGCTTCCAACTTTATCCATTTAAATATATGCATATGAATTGTGAGTCAAACAAAAGATTCTGGCCTCTTTTGATGAATATGTACCTTTAAAATTGTATTATTGCACTTCAATTAGTTTTCTATTTGAATTGAAGAGCTCCAAAGAAATTGAATAACACACCAAAAGTTTTTAAAATTCTTGGTTTTAGGCATTCAATTGTTTACATAATCCTGATTTGAGAGGTTTTTATTTTTTTTATGAGAGCTTTTGTAGGTAGTGCAACTGGCAGTAGAGACAATGCTAAAGTGACCTTGGAGAAGCCAATCACACTTGTACCTGGGAAGAACACTATTGATCTCCTGAGTTTAACTGTGGGGCTGCAGGTTTTTCCTATATCTTTCCTCAAGTGTGAGAGATAATGTTTTACTCGTTTTTGTCTTGGAGCATGTTTACAATTTTGTTGTATCATTTATTTGAAATTAATGTCATCAAATTAACCAAACATTATCCCAAATGTCCAAGGTTTGCTGAAACAAACCTAGTCCTCCATTCTAACCTGTCTACAAGTATACATTTTAATAATTGAGATCCCTGTGATGATGCTACTGCTACCTCTATCCATGTTTGTTTTGGCCTTTGTCCCACTTAAGGAGGACCCTCTGACCGGCAAATTACTTCTAACTGGTGCTGTTACCAGTCTATATCAATCTAATGCCTAGACGATCAGATTTCTTATTTATTGCTTAAGGCAGCTACTTTTAAAACTTTGATGAATGCCATTCATTTCCTATCTTATGATTTCTAGGATTTTTTGTTGTCCATCCAGCTTGAGTTACAACACCATCTGCTCTTTCTAAATTCCCTGACTTATTTACTGCATGTTTTTTCCAAAAGAATTATGGAGCATTCTTCGACAAGACTGGTGCTGGAATCACTGGTCCAGTCAAGATAGAAGGCGTAAAAAATGGCAGTGCTATTGATCTAACCTCGAACAGGTGGACATATCAGGTAGATTCCTATTTTCACAGTAATGCATTATGTATAAATTAATTTGTTAATGAGAAATAGAATTTTCAGCTGCATATTTTATTTTGGAATTTTGATCCTTATCCTAGTTACAAAGGATTACATCTTAGAATACTGAGAAACTGACAAATCAAAAGAAGCATAATTGACCATTCTAATGAATATGCAGCAAATAAGACTAATTCTAATTTTTCTTTGGTCTGTATGTGGATATTCATTGGACGTTTTGAAAAGATTATATCACAAAGAAATGAATATCTCCTCTCTTATCCTCTTTTTCAAAAAGTGCAGATCGGACTAAAAGGTGAAGATTTAGGTCTTTCTGATGGAAGCTCTTCCCTGTGGGTCTCAAGTTCTGCCTTGCCGACAAACCAACCTTTAACATGGTACAAGGTAATCTCTTGGTATCAGTATTTTTGCACATCTAATTATACGTTTGGGCATTAATCACGCAGCATTTATACTACTGTATGTTTTACATTACCATTTTTCTTATGGAATCCTTCATACTTATTATGTAACTATATGGAGGTGTCTGCTTCTAGGATTTTCTGTTCTAGCATTGAATGTCTTGACATTTTTGTCTCCTGTGATAAAAATTGCTGTATTATCACAGCGCTTGGGTTCTCACACAAACGTGTATTTGTCACTTCAGACCAACTTTGATGCTCCTGCTGGAAGTGAGCCAATTGCACTAGACTTGACCGGATTGGGTAAAGGCGAGGCATGGGTGAATGGACAGAGCATTGGTCGTTACTGGCCTACTTATATTGCTCCTCAGAGCGGTTGTTCTGATTCATGTAATTACAAAGGGTCTTATAGCTCAAGCAAATGCCTCAAGAACTGTGGGAAGCCATCTCAAACACTGTAAAAACATCACTTTCTTTTTTTGCATGGACACTCTTTAATATATCCTACAAGTGATCTTAGCTGTGATCTCATTCATCTCACAGGTACCACGTTCCACGTTCCTGGACTAAACCTAGTGATAACACCTTGGTGTTGTTTGAGGAAATAGGTGGAGATCCTACTAAGATATCTTTTGCAACAAGAGAACAAGGACGCTTGTGTGCACACGTGTCCCAGTCGCATCCACCCCCTGTTGATATGTGGGGATCAGATACGAAGACAAGAAGAAAATCAAGTCCAGTTCTTCAATTGGATTGTCCATTACCTAATCAAAAAATCTCTTCAATCAAGTTTGCAAGTTTTGGAACACCTCTTGGGACATGTGGAACTTTCAGCCATGGCCGATGCAGCAGCACTAGGTCTCTTTCCATTGTTGAAGAGGTACCCTTTATTACTCACTTTCTTAATCTCCTCATTTATCTGTGTCTTTTGCCTTTTGCATCAAAGGCCCATGAAACATGTTTAAACATGTCATTATTTTAGACCCTTTTTTCTGTTACTAAATTACAAGATTGAAACACTCATACTTCGAGGTGTATTATTGTTATTTTTATTTGTTTCTCTCAGAATCATGGCTTTGTTTCTCTTTTACTAATGTGAAAAATCTACAGGCTTGCGTTGGATCGAAGAGTTGTCGCATAGGAGTATCGGCAAAGACATTTGGAGATCCATGCAAAGGAGTTGCAAAAAGTTTGGCAGTAGAAGCTACCTGTGCATGAATGAGAGATCTTCCTAGTATTTGACCCATACTACTGGGTGTAAGCAAAGCAGTGCCCTGTATTGGTCAATAACTTAAATAATTTTCTTGTCTAATTATAACAATAAAAAGGGTTTAATTACCACCCTTAAGCAAAAAGGGATTCACCTATGTATATTACATACTCAATTAGTGAAGCCTTTTTTTTTGTCAGAACTATACAAGGTATCCATCCATGCACGTTATAACTAGTGAACATTTTGAAATCACTTTGATTGGTACTCTAATTGATTTCTTTCACCATAAGGGCGTGAGAGTAAGTCTGTAAGTGATATTGGTTGCATATTTTAGCATAGTCATGAAGATACTGTAAACATAACATAGTGGTAAAGCTACGAGTTCATCAATATGCTTACAAGACATTCACTTGCTTTATTGAAGAATCAAACCAGTTTGATACAACTGTCTATGTTTCTATTATTATATATTAATAAAAATGTAAAGACAAAGCAACAATAGAAAATAAAAAGAAAGAATAATGGGTGAAGTTGGCTGATAAGTTATCTCTGAGTGTACTACTTATATATGGGGAGATCATTTCTCATCTGTTTATTTTCTTCAGGATCTACTGCTTCTGTATTTGACTCGTTGCAGTTACCTAACATCTTTAAGAAGTAACTGTGCCTGCAAAACAAGTTGAACAAAACATCTTAGTTGAAAAAAAAATGGCCCTTTCAGAAATCATTAGAATTTAGTGATTAACTTGGAATCGGAAAAATATATAGGTACCATCGAGTGTCTGCAGTTAACTCGGGGTGGAAAGCAGTACCAAGCAAATTTCCCTGCCTTAAAGCTATGATCACTTTTTCTTCTGATCCAGTCTTCTCCTAGACACCATGCAAAGCAAAGGTTAAGACTAAGGATTCTTAGATGCTGACAAGTAAAACTTCTAAGCAAGAATCAATAATGGATGAATTGAAACTTATTGGGGGTTGAACTACTGTCACAAATCACAACAGCTTGTCATGTGATGCAAGCTGCTTTTCTTTCACTAACAATTACCAAAGTCTATCTTCATCTCTATGAAACCACCACTTGATAAAACAATGACAAAAAGTGACTACATTGTTATCAAAATTGATACATTAAATTGCTTCTTGATTATATCTTCATCCAGTAACAATCTCAAAGAAAGTTTTAAATAAAGCTACACTTTTTAACACCAAAAATCAATTTTTCACATCATAGAATCGCCAAAAACACTGGTCCTAAGAAATTAAGCATGAATTAATTGCTATTCTTGCATATTACAACAATTAACAACTATAGAGAGGCCAGAGACTAATGCTTACCAATAAAAACTTAGTAGAAAATTTTCAACCGGATTATTATCATTTTACCCAAAAAAGGTTAAAATGGACAGAAAATCTAAGTAATTATACAAAATAGCTTCTTCTATTTTAGCATGACAAAAAAATAACTCCAAATCAAACTGAGCAAAAGGGAATGAATAAATGACTAACCTGCTGCTTGTCTGCAACAGATTTTGGATCTGTTGTTAGTTTTCTCGATGGAACCGGAAAATCAGCCAGTACATCAACTTCAGACCCGGTCTCCAGAACAGCAGGTGCACGGATAAATACTCCTCGAAAGGTTGCAGGCCCTCCTTCCTGAGCTACAAGCTCAGGTACAGAAATATCTGCCTCAAAGCTTTGAATCTGTAAAAACCAAGTCATATTTTCAAAACACCATGGTAATGAAATTGTAAGTGCAGGACATCTCCATGGCTACAGTGTTTCAACTGAGTCAGTTTTATGATAAGAATTACAGCAATAAGAGACAATAATCAAGCCTGGCGAGAGAAATTTGAGCAGTAGAAAAGAAGCAATGGATTTCTATATCAGAACCATATTGTTTCCTTTATTCAATACTTGTTTAATTAAGCTGCTGCAATATATATATATAATGAATTCAAAACATTTTGAGTAGTGAACAACCTGACTGCCAAAGAAATTTCGATGGACTGTGCAATCTAGTCCCCCAACAAGTTCTTGCCCTCCTTCTTTCTGCCCTGAAAACATGAAACTTCATTTCTCAATCTCGAAACAAACTTATGTTTCTCCTTGTATTTCTTACATGGATACATAACAACTAAACACTCAGAAAAAGAACAAGAAATCAGAGAAGAACTTACCAACAGCTTTGTTTGCTAAGAAGATAAGCCCTGCACAAGTCCCCCACACGGGCTTCCCCATTTTAACAAAATTACGTAGGGCAGGAAACTGCAAATTGAAAACGATAAAAACTCTAATTTCATCATTTTTTTTTATAGGAGAAAAGGAAAAAAAAACTATAATTCCATCATAGTTCCAGCTAATCTTAGAGAAAGAATCTACATCTTCTAATACTATGCCTTCCCTTCCAAATTAACAAAACTAAACCATATGAGCATAACAAAGAGTATGGGTGGGAAGAGAGAAAAAAAAAATTGAAAATTTATAGGTAAAATCCAATCTGCCAAGCGTTTCAGAGTATTCTACCAAATAATCTCAAATAACTTCATAAAATATACTCCCTAGTCAAATTATCATCAATTCGGTTTTTCAAGTCTTATTCAGTGCCCAACCCATGGTTTGATTTTCACAGTATTGCAAACCGAGAATGTTTTGTTCCACTGATGAATCAATCACTGAAATAAATGAAACAGTAAAACAGGTACAACCATTGCTTCTGCAAGTTCTAGATGCCATCCATCTTTTTCTTTTTTTTTCTCTGCCAAATAAATTTCTACCGGAATAGATTTGATGGGCATTACTCAAAACCCAACTGGGGAAAAGGGCATACGAATTCGCCCATGTTCCACCTCAAATTCTATTCCTTTTTACTGTGGTTCAGTCCATAAAGGGTGATTTACAACAGATATCAAAACAAATAAAAAACCAATAAATAAAAAGAAAAAGAAAAAAAAAATCACACACACACAAGAAGTGAAGAAGAAGAAGAAGAAGAAGAAGAAGAAGAAGAACTAACCAAGTTATGGTATGCGGCGAGCTTGGCCATGGTGGTACTCTCACCTCCGGGAATAATAAGGCCCCTTATATCATCAAGCTGTTCAGGCTTCCTTATCTCCACCCCCTTCACTCCAAGCCTCCTCAGTGCTGCAACATCCACCACCCACAAAAAAACAGATACAATAAACAGAGCTACTTCTCACTACAAATACACACAAACAAAGAAGATGAAGAAGCAAAGATAGATAGAATGAATTGCCTGCGATGTGCTCGTTGAAAGACCCCTGTAGAGCAAGCACGCCAATAGCCATATTGAAGTTCGACAGAGAAAAGGGTGATCGATCACTTGGGCCTTACGTGTTCCTATGGCTCTGCCTCTTCTTCTTCTTCTCTTTTTTTCTCGTAAAACTCTCAAAAGCAATTTCGTTTCGTTCGTACTTTAGTAGGGCTGCGGTGTTGTGTTGTTAAACTACAGTGCACCAGTACGTATGAGAAAATGGTGCTCCACTTCACTTGTGATTCTATAGAATTGCATGACTTTTAATTGTGATCATTTTGACTGCCGAATTTGGTGGGTTGATCATGATTTTGAGATCAAGTTGAGATACCACAGATCCATAAAGGTAGCAGTACCACCTTTGAAAACAGCACATTTTTTTTTCAGTCAAATGAAATGGGGATTGCATTGGGATCAGGTAGTTCAGGATGTTGTTGGTATCTAAGCAACTCTATACAACGTTAGCAAAAAAAAAATCCGCAATAGTAACACGATGACTGGGGGTGTTATTAACTTTGAAATTAGTTCTTCAACAAATACAATTTAAATTATAATTTTTCATATAAAATAATGTCAAACAAAAAAAATGCGTTTTTCAAAATTCGATTCTTAAATAAATGTAAAAATAACTCATAAAAAAAAAACCGACCACGCCATGATAGTTGGTGCGGGAAAAGTTTTATCATGGCGGCTAAGTCCTTTACGAATATTGGGTCAAAATCAACTAACCATATTAATCAACTATATTGATGAAGAAAAAGATTTCCCCTTGCAAAAAGAAATATTTTTTTTCAAAGCCCCCCTTGCAAAAAGAATTGAACACTTGTCTTTTGTGAAAAAGGTATTTTCACGCCAAATATTCTACAAGCCCTTTTACACATCTTTCAATTTTAGTTGATGCTAAAATGCCAATTCAAACTCTTCTAGAACATAAATCATAACACCGTGAGTGTTTAGGCCATATTTTATTTGTAATTCATGATTTCAGATACAATTTTCTATATGCAAAGTTTTGAAAGCATAAAAAATGCAATTGGTTGGGTTAAATTCAACAACAGTTTTCAACCTTTTCTTAAGAAAACAAGTAATTTTTTAAAAAATTATTTTTAATTATTTTTTGTTTTCTAATGCAATCCTTGTTTTCGATCACCCACCAAAATTTAGCCCTAAGTTTCATTTGTTGTACCTTTTTAACATTTTTTCATCCTTTTTTCTCTGCCAAGCTCGTAAGAACAATAATAAAGCAGACATTGACCATAGAAGAATGGATGGAAGAATCTGTGATGAAACATTCTCTAATCTCTATCAAACAAGATTCAAATATCATTAAAAAAATTGATGATTGTAAAAAAATAAATTCTACAATCCCAAGATAATTTTCTAAACTATAAATACAACAAAAATAACACCAACAATTTTAACGTAAAAAATCCTTCAAAGATAAGATAAAAACCACGGGACTCGTAAGCTGCTTAAACACTTTCACTATAATATAGTGAGATTACAAACTTCACCCTTAAGTGAATCTCTCACAAATATACAATATTTATGTATCTTCAATTTGTAGATAATACTTCACAAATTGACTCACTTTTTTTTTCTCAAAAAAACTCTCTAAGGCTCTCTGGATCTCTCTTATTAAATCTCTAAAATTAGATCTCTCAGATCTATCGAAATAAATTTTAAAGTTAAAGCTCTATTTATAGAACTCAAACAAAGACTTTTTTGTAATTATTTTGAACGCACGTGATCCATGCGGCCGTTGCTATTGTAATTATTTTGAACAGCGCACGTGATCCATGCAGCCGTTGCTATTGTAATTATTTTGAACAGCGCACGTGATCCATGCAGCCGTTGCTATTGGCTGCCCTTTCGTTCATCAGCCCATGTGGGAGATTTTTGTTAACTGCTCTTAGGTCATGAGGTGGACCAACAAATACATTATAACAGAAAATTTCATTTATTCATTACATATAAAATATAGAAAACCTACAAAATAATTGCAAAGTAATTGCAATGAACTAGATACAAAGATCCTCAACTTAGTAGCCTCTTTGAAAATTTAATCAATTGCTCAATATCCTCAACCTTGACAGACTTGCCCAATATCTCTACATCAAACTCCATCCACATATGCAATATTCTCAAATTAACTTCTGATGTTCTTAACTGGATAGCTCACATAACAATTGGAGAGGAAGAAAATCCTTGTTCATATACTCTGACAAAATAATTGCAATGAATAAGATACAAAGATCCTCATATCAAACCAATTTCTTACAACCCTCTTTGAAAATTTAATTAAAACCTGTTTCAAAGAATGTAAATAAAAATGTATTGAATTAATGACAGTAATGATCTTACCATAAATTCAAACACTGCTCCACATAAAAAGGTCCCATGAATTAGACACAAACATCTCAATTTATATCATGAACACACATCCAAATAACCATATGATTAACACTAAACTACCCAAAATTGAGTAGCCTTATTGATGGTAAAACGAAGTATAAGCCGTGATGAAAAGATGAAGAATCAATTTCGAATCCGATGTCCACACATATACGCTCCCTCTAAGAAAAAATTGCCCAATACCACATACTATTTTTAACTCCAAAATATTCTCTCCCCCTCCCCCCAAAGGGGTTAGGGAAGATATCAGGGGTCAAAGACTGAAAAAAAAAAAAAAAAAAAAGACCAACAATAAGCATATATCAGCGTTCATCAATTGGTCTCAAGCCTTTATGCTCAATCGACACCTCATTATGTTTATGTTGCAGCTCCCAAAAATGGGACGTCAACATCTTAAATCCTAAGTTCTTACACACCACCCGGTTATGTTATTGGTATTTCCATCAAAACAGTCATGTTTAATTTTCACAAAGGATGGATGGGGCATTATGTGTGTAACCCAACTTAGTTTTGTTTGTCACTACCCTCACACAATTATATTTCGCCTATATTATTATGATCTAAACAAATACCAATCGATAAGATTAAGATATAAAATAAATAAAACATGAAAAATACGAGTAACTTTCTCTATGTAGATTTCATGTCCGTGGACCTGAATCTCATCCAGAAGAAGTGTTCTCACTTAACCGTCGGCTTCTTAAACCCTAAATCCTAAATTTTAAATCTCAAGCTCAGTAAGAAGTCTAAAAATCAATGACAATAATAGAAAGATTGAGATGATGAAGTTAAAAGTGTAAAACAAATTCTAAAACTTTGATTTCATAGTCAGAAATAAAGAATAGCCATCATTTTACAATCATCTTTTTCATTTTTTTTTCCTTCTCCATAAACCCTTCTTAACATCAAAATTAAACTTGGAAAATGAAAACCCTAATGCAGTTCCTCCGTTCACTAATTCTTATGAACGAGAAAGATGCCCATTACTAATCAAACAACCAAAAAACACCCATCTCTTTTCACATAATATTATCCATTAAAATCCCCAATTTCACAGTGGGCACCTCCAATGAAACTCAAGGATCTCCACAACCTTGGCACCTTTAATCACCTCTAATAACAGCATTAAAATATATATATATATATAAACAATTCAACCCACATATAACATAAAACCAAGGGAAACTCACTCAAAGTAAAAGTGAAGAAACATTTAGCAGATTTTCTAGTTGACGCTTCACCCATATAGTTATCAAGCTTTAAACTGGTATCCCTATAGTGGGAGTCTTTCACTCCCTCATCTTCTACTCATATAGGAATGCAAGACTCCCACCAAAGAGATATCAGATCTAAAGCTCAGGCTAGGGTTTCATTCATGCTCATCACTTCCACGAATGACAAATACCAATAGCTAGCGTTTACATTTATAGATCCCCACATTTCATCTCATCCGTCCATTGGAACTTTTAGAAGGATCCAGAAACTCGGCCAAAAGTGAGCATTTCCTTTTGGTTCACGCAAAAAAAAAAAAAAAAATTATAAGAATATAAGGAAAATAAGGAAAAATTCACTTGGGAATAACATAGTTATAAACAGAGAACTTTAATCTTCTATAACATAACATAAATATAATAAATAAAATTTAAAATATTAGGAGGATGCAAATAATAATAATTTATTAATTTTTTTATAACATAATATAATTATAAAAAATAAAAAAAAAATATTAGAGAGGCAGTCGCCTACCCTTTAGGGATTCGCCAAATGTCACGGTAGAAGAAAAAAGAAAAAAAAAAAATAGCAACCTTGACTATATATGATGCATGTGGATTAATAAGGAAACTCCAAGTGTAAGTAACTAATGGGAGCCTAGGCAACCTCGAAACTAACGTTGATACACCTATACAAACTTTAATAAATAACATGGTTGAACTAACCTATAAATGTCGGCCTGGCCGGTGAGTGGTGTCAATTGGTGTCGGCAAGCAACCCATCACTAGTCCGTGGGCCTTAGCCCATTACTATGGACACCCAGACTTTCTTCTTGAGGCAAGAACGGTATAAATATTGGCCCGCCCACTCCAACATTAGTCCGTGGGCCTAAGGCCATTACTACTTCCCAAAATCTGGATTACCAAAGATACCCATTACTGCACTCTGCGTATCCCACGTGTACTTCACGTGCATGTACGCAGCTGGTCAAACGTAGAAAGTATTAACCATCACAACCATCTATTTTTAATGAAGGCAACCACGTGGATTCGATCCACTTTGTCTTTTCGGCTTCCTTTTCTGTTGACCAAAAGAGACCTTTGACAACTGATTTTCCTTGATCTTCTCATCATATGATCATCAAGGAAAATCAAACGGACCTCAGTCATGAAACGCAGGATAAGTAGGTTATGAGTATTTGGTCTTCTGGATGAAGGGTGGGACCCACCCACGTAATCGTGTCCCAGAGAAGAGAGAAGAAAGCGGCATTGGATGCCGATGTTGGCGCTTTGGTTGCTGCACTGGATTAATGATACCGACAGCAAGCGGCTAGCTAGGCAGTGGTGCTGCTACTTGGAGTTAAATAATAGATAGGACCTAACTTTGGCACTAGTTCTACTCTTATTGCAGACTTAGGATTGCTTTATTGAGCCACTAAAAGCCACTATGCTAACCCAATAGAAGTAATTAGCGTAGGTTTCCATTATCATCGAGGGTGGCTCAATCGTGACAAAAAAAACACACGTTTTCTTGCTAGTTGGAGTTTTTTCTTGTTTGTAAGACTCTTCTCTTCCTTTCCCCTTAAAACAAATGACTACAATGATGGGCACTTGCGGGTTATTAATGTTATAAAAATTTTATTTGTACATTGGTGCCTAACACTATTAATTATATGTGAATCACACATCTTATATTTTTAGTAAGAATCTACTTATTTATTTGAGAGGATTAGAATTCCAGTTATTCTACTTGATTAAGAATTTCATTAGAAATCTAATTCTTTATTTAAAATTTTATAAATAATCTTTAATAGGGTTGAAACATAGATATGAATTAAATAAAATATTTCTATTTTTTCTTCTCTTCTTCTTCTTCTATCTCTATTTCTTTTTCTCATCTAATATTTTCTATTTCTTAGCATCGTATAAAATATAAATTGAGATCTCCCTAAAACTTTATAACTCTACCCATAACTAAGCCTGAAAGGTACTTTAAGTAGAAGACAATATCAATTGATATGAATTGAATAAAATATTTCTAATTTTCTTCTTCTTCTTCCGCATTTCTTTTTCTCATCTAATTCTTTTTATTTCTAGCATCATATAGAATATAAATTGATATCTCATTAAAACTCTATACATAAACCTAAGAGGTATTTAAGTTAAAAATAATATCAATATTTATTAAGATCTAGATTTGCCAATAAGCAAAGCTAGGGTCACTTGGTTGAGTGACAACAAAACTTTGATAATGGTTGAGTTCCAGTTACTTTGAGGGTCTTTGGTGAGGTGACATTTCTACGTTATAGATCTCTCTTAAGCTTCGACTTCGAGGTGGGTATTGAAGGGGACCAATACACAAGCACACGCGCAATATTCCTTGTGAGATACCAGGGTAAACATTTTACCTTTGACCCCTCCACCTACACTTAAAAACAACATTTTTATCATTTCTATTTTATCCACCATTTCCTATTCACATAAAAATTTTAAATCAATCATTTTATCTCTTTACCACCTAAATTTTTATTCTACCTTTGTCATGCCATGACCCTAAATCATTTCCCTCTCTCTCTCGTTTCTTCTCTTATCTTCACCATTTATCTAAGTTTTTTAATCATTCAAAGGGTTTGAACACTATTAGAAAAATTTGTGAGCAATAACATCGCAAAATCTTGCGAAAAAATTAGATTATTTATGGTTTTATAGGCCTCGAACTCAAAATGATTCAAGTGTAATATTTGATCACAAATTGATAATATAAATTATGATTTTTACATGTTCTAAAATGATTTTAATGCTACATCGTTAGATTGGAATATTTTTTTACAAAAAAAAAGGTAAAAATGGTAGAATGAAGTGGCGAAAATGGGTTTCAAAAACTGATTTTGCGCACTAGAATCGCAAACGTCCGACTCACTAGAGTAGGACAATGCATTTTTTAATTTTTTTTCTTTTTTTTTTTCATTTTTGTCCGACCCTGATAGGCCAAACATATGAGATATGTTCGGCCTGTTAGGGTCGGACAAACTTTATTCTGTCCACCTACGCAGGGTCGGATACATCCAATTCAAGGGTAATTTTTTTTAAGTTTTGAAACTTATTTTTGTCTCATTTTCTCTTCGATTTTGGGTATATTTTATAAAAAAATACATTATAATGGTGAAAATGATAAAAATATATGCTTTTGATTCAAAAAATATAAAAAAAATAACAATATTGAAGATTAAAATAATTTGGAGAGTTAAATGATTGAAGGATTTAGAATAGATACTGAGTTGGGTAAAAAGAGAAGTGAAAAGATTTAAAAAATTTAATACTTATCTTTGTAACTTCACATAAATTATTTTTTTTGTCTTTTTAATTTTAAAATGAAGTGAATAAAAAGATAAAAAAGAGGGGGGTGAAAGTAATCGGACCTAAAAACACAACATTTTTATCGTCTTAAAAAGGCAGTAGATGCACCAAAAGAAAAGCTAAAATTAAACTACTTCATCTCATATATGGCCCCAATTGTCTCATCAAGAAAGTTAGAGATTAAGAATGATTAGACCCTTCCTGGTTTGGCGCACGTTCACGACAAACTTTCAGCGTCGACCAACCCACTACAGCGAATCATCCGCTCTTCCTTCTTCCTTCCTTCCTTCCTTTACATTAGACCCTTTTTTTTTTTTTTTTCTTCTTTTTGTTTTTTTGTTTCCTGTTAGATGCATCATCGTCACAACACACCACTTGCTACTTCTGGCCGCATCTAACTCTCCTTCCTTCCTATCTCACGAGGCTACTGAAATACAGTAGTAACTTCAAAGTTGACGTTGTGCTGACACAGCACACACACCCTTGTAAAATTAACTTTTCCTTTCTTGATACAGACGTCGGTATCGATTGAGAACAACACGAATCTGAACGTGGAATCCATGCTGTTCCAGTAACCGAAAGGTCCAAAACTGAGAAAATGGCAAGACCCATTTGCAGATTATTGCTGATTAACTGCAAAAAGCTCCAAAAGATGAGATGATGAGAAATCACAGTAAAACTCATCGAACAAACAACCCAACAGCTTATTTTTATTAGACTAAAAATGGAAATCCATGTCCGGGTTTTCTTCTGTTGTTTCTATCAATTTCTTCTATCAATCGGTGTTGTTAATGCGTTCGGTTCAATGGGTCCGATCTCCGCTGCATTCGGCGACGATGGGTTCTTCTGCGCCATTGACGCAAGTGGAAAACAGGAGATATTCTGCTGGGAACAAAACAATTCATCATCATCTTCTTCTACTACTTCTTCGTCTTCTTCTTCTGCCGCTTTAGCTGCTTATTTCAGTTCTGCTCTTCCTACTGTTGCTGCCCTCGCCGGAGGGGAGGGTTTTATGTGCGGCATTTCTGCAAACACTTCTCAGGCGTACTGCTGGAGCTCGGTTAATCCAGGTAAGGATCTCGTTCCACCCGCATTTCGTAACACTGCTTATTCCCACATTGCTGCTGGTAAGAATCATGTTTGTGCTGTTAGAGGATGGTATTACAGTAATAACGATGTGGGTGTTGTAGATTGTTGGGTAATAGGTGGGAAATCTGGGAAAAGTTCGGTTTTTTCGGGCCAAGTTTCGGGTTTTAATGTATCTGAGAATGATTTTGTTGTGAGGAAGATTGTTTCTGGAGAGGATTTCAGCTGTGGTGGAGTTAGAGAAGGGGGTATTGTGTGCTGGGGACCGAAAGCGGCGAAACTGGGGGTTTTGGGAATGTCGGAGATTTTTCTCGGGTTATCGTCGAGTAGGGATTCGATTTGCGCTATTTCAGGAGTTTCTAGTGAGGTGAAATGCTGGGGTGAATCTAGTTCTTTTGGTGTTCCTCCGGTGGGAATTCCATTTGTGTCGTTAACGGCTGGTGCTTGTCATTTTTGTGGAATTCGGGAAGATGATCATGGGATTGAGTGTTGGGGGAGTATTGATGCTTCTTTGGTTCCAAAGGGTCCGGGGTTTCTCGCTATTGCAGCTTCAGATTTCATTACTTGTGGTGTTAGAGAAGATGATCTGATAATAGATTGTTGGGGTTCTCAAGGGCCATTGCCTACTGATTATAGTCCTCCATTGCAACTGTGCAGTCCGGGACTTTGTTCCGTCGGTCCCTGTGGTGATCACAAGTTTTCTTTTAATGCCAGCATTCTCAGTGTTCCGGATCTTACTAACTTGTGTGTTAGGAAGGATTTGAAGGTATGTTCGCCTTGCGGGTCAAATTGCTCCAAGGGATTCTTCCCGTCTAGTGGTTGTAGTGAAGATGCCGATCGAGTTTGCACAGCCTGTTCACTGTGCCAAAACAGTTCTTGTTGGGATGTTTGTGGCCTTTCATCGTCGTCTGAAATGCAACAGCAGAGAACGCGTCGGATTGAGAAATTTGCGATCATCATTGGGTCTTCTGTGTCAGGTTTCATGCTCATGTTAATTGCATGGTGTCTTCTTCTTCGTATGACCACTACTAGAAAGGAAGAACAGAGGAAAAAGCAATGTACTTCTTGTATTGGTAAGCCAGAGGTGGAAGTGGACATAAATGTGGATCCACAGCCTGCTCTACCAGCGGCTATCTGCTTCGGGACAGCCCAAGTTTTCCGTCTTTCCGAGCTGAAGGATGCCACAAATGGTTTCAAGGAGTTCAATGAGCTTGGACGGGGAAAATATGGTTTTGTTTACAAGGCAATTCTTTCGGATGGGCAGCAAGTTGCTGTCAAAAGGGCCAATGCAGCCACCATCATCCACACAAATAACCGAGAATTTGAAGCAGAACTAGAAGTTCTCTGCAAAATACGGCATTCTAACATTGTAAACTTATTGGGTTACTGTGCAGAGATGGGGGAAAGGTTGCTTGTTTATGAGTTCATGCCACACGGCACACTCCATGACCACCTTCATGGAGAGCTCTCTCCACTTAATTGGAATCTCAGGTTGAAGATATCATGGCAGGCTGCTCGGGGGCTTGAATACCTTCACAAGGATGCTGTGCCTCCAATTGTTCATGGCAATATTAAGTCATCAAACATTCTCTTGGATTCTGAATGGGGGGCACGGATTGCAGATTTTGGGCTTCTGAGCACTAGTAACAAAGACCAAAGTGGAGATTGGGAAAATGATGTGTACAACTTTGGCATAGTATTGCTGGAGATTCTCAGTGGAAGAAAAGTTTATGACAATGATTATATGCCTCCGAGCATTGTTGAATGGGCATTGCCCTTAATCAGACAAGGTAAGGCAGCTGCAATTATTGATCGGGGGATTTCTCTTCCAAGAAATGTGGAGTCTTTGTTCAAGCTTGCTGAGATTGCGGAGCTTGCATTAAAAGAAGATCCTAAGCGACAGCCAGCCATGTCTGATCTAGCAATGTGGCTGGAACCACTTGTGAAGTGCGGATTGACTTTTTAGCTGTGTTTGATCTTATTGGTGGGATTTTTGAATCGGGTCGAAGGACACACATATACGTTTTGGTGAACTTCTTGTATAATGTGTTGCAACATTCTTTTTATACTTCACGAAGTGAAGGAGATCATAATTATCACGGCAAGGATTTGTATTTGTTCTTCTAATGGAATCTCTCTTCTACAGGTTCTATCCATTGAAAGTTATGGATTAGGGGACATGTGAATCAAATAAGCTCTTTGATACCACTTTGATGATGTTTATTCAATAAAAGAATTGTAATTCTGCTTTTTAAGCTGCTGAAAGCTATAAACATGTGAAATGGTTATGCTGCTTTTTACCGGATGACATGCATGTAAAATAACTTGTGTATATTCACTCTGTATCTTAAATTAATGCCTTTGTTTGGTTTGACATTGGGATTCTAATTTGTGTATATTAGACATTTATTTTTTCTTGAATTGTTTGTTTATGCTGTTAAGGTAAAAAATGTTTGTATTAGAACTACATTTTTCACATATTAGCAAAACTTAGTTTGCCCGTGCTTTTATGATCACAAGAGTTGTGACTCAGTATAGTATAATAAAAGCAGCTCCCACTCAAAGTTGGGGAGCCTCGTTGGTTACGGAATGAGATATAGGCTATGGTTGAGGGACGAAGTCTCAGTTTCGAGTCCGAGTTCGTGCCCACGCTTATGTGCCCACTCTGGGGAGCAGGGGTGTAGCGAAGATTTTTTTTTCGGGTGGGCTAAAAAATCTTTTTAGCAAAAATCTTGACGATACAATAAGAGTTGTAGGAGGTTTTGAGCGATTTGACCAATGATTTAAAGCTACAATTTGGAACTGCGATTTGGGCATCAAATTATGAATATTATGGAAAAATGTATAAATAGCTACGTTCCAGTATCCAAAATAGTTTAAGGTAGTTCAAGTATACGCAATGAAAACATCTACCTAGGCTAATTAAAAAAAAGTGACTCATTAATATTTTATAATGTTAATAAAGGTAGAGTAAGACTTAAATTAAAATAACATGAAAAAGATAATTATAAAATATATAAACTTATAATTTAAATATTATTATTTATATGAAAAGTCAAAAAAGTTGATTCATGTAGCAACCCACAATTTAGCAAGTAGGTACCAGAGATAAACTTGAAATACAAATAAATGTGGATACATATAGTATTAAAATAAAATGTTTATTTTTTTAAAATAATTAGTATATCTCACTTTTTTATTTTATTTTATTAGAAGTATTGTTTAAAAATAATGATAATGGCAATAGTGACATGGGTAATCTTTTCTCGTCTTTTTTTAGTATGTAGTTTTTTGTTTTTGAAATTTTCTAATGTTGATTTGTATCCAATTGTTGATTATTATTGGGTAGAAGGATAAAAATAGAGACAAATGAAGGGGAAGAAGAAATAAAAATAATTCTCATCTTTTTTAGTATGTAATTTTTGTTTTTAAAATTATTTAATGTCGATTTTGTATCCAATTGTTTATTAATTTATTAATTATTATTAAATTTTATTTATTAATTTATTTATTATTATTATTAAATAAAAGGATAAAAATAGATAAGGAAGAGAAAAAATAAAAATAATTAATAAAGGAAAAGTTGAATTTGAATCAGCAACCAAATACTCCGGGCCTAACCAACTGAGATACCTGGGTCAGGTAAGCCCATGAATAGGTCCACTTCTAATGGAGAGGGATTCCTTGTCACATATAGCTCCCGACTCCATAATAGTCTCGCCCTCGCAAAGGGGTTACCGAAAATACTGGGGCCAAAACCAAAATAGAAAAAGCAGCCCACAACATTCTTTGATCTTGAAAAAATAAAGAACAAAATGAAATTTCATTTTCTCATTCTGTCAACTGGTACTAACTGCATCATTTTTATGACCTTCCTTTGTCCTTGTAGATTTGGGAAAGATAAAACTGATACGTGAATTCTCAAGTAATAGTTCATTAATTGTATGCAGCTGCTGTTGCTTGCGGCATTACTGATTATGAATTTCAAGATCATTGGTTTCTTTCTTGAAGTCTCATCTTCTTTTCATTTTGGTTCTTGAATTTTGATTTGTTGAGTTGTTGTGACTCATAAATTTTCAAGTCAAAATAGAAAAATGTTGTGTGCATATACTATAATTCTTTCGCGGATTTCATTGTTCTTGTGATCATAAAGCCGGTGCAGAGTATTGGGTTTTGTTAGTTTTTGTGAAAAATATGGTTATGATACGACACATTTTGATCTCAACATCACAAATAAACAATTCCAGAACATAATGTCTAATCGCCTGAAGAAGAGGTTCAAAGAGAGTTGAATAGGGATGCGTTTGGTTCCCGAAACAAAAAAATAATCTCAAAAGAAAAAAATTAAAAAAATGACTTTTTATCATTTTTTAAAAATAATTTATTTTTTTAACAAAAACTAAAAAAAATAAAAAATTTAAATCTTTTAAACTAAATAAATTTTTAATATTTTAAAAATTTTAAATACAGAAAATTATATATAGATCACAAACCAGCTGCATATATTATCACCCACGTGTTTTTGTGAGCTTTTAGTTTTCAAATCTTTTAGTTTATTTTGTAGAATTGAAAGAAAAAAAATGTTGAAACATATGGAATTAAAGGTACACAAGATTAATTAATCAATATGTAGTATATTAATCTTATGATTATCATTGAGCTAGTATATTTTAGTTTGCACTACCATTTGGACATTTGCAGCCGTCTCCAATAACCATGACTTGGAAATCTAAAAAATTATACGTGAAACCATATAATTTTTAAAATTATTTAAATTGTATGTGTTGAGTCTGTTGACATATTACTATTTTTGGAAAATAAATTTTAAGTTCCAGATATATTTTTTCAAGTCATGATTATCATATGATGAATACGATACAAGTTGATTAATAATTTTTTCATAATTATTTTCTCAACTCAATTAAGCTTTTTTTTTTCAATTACATAAAGTCGATTACATAAATTTATTTTTTTTGCTCTATTTAATACATATAAATTATAAATATAAATATAAATATAAATATAAATATAAATATATATATATATAATTATTTCTTCTGATATTATTTTAAGTTTTTCTTTACTTTTGTATTGATCGGTAAACTCAGGTATTTAAATAATGGCTTTGTGGTTTCATAAATAATGTTAATTTTTTTTCATTTTTATTAACATATTATTTTTGTTGATTTTTAGTTGTACGTAAGAAGAAAAGATTGGAACCATGTGCGTGAGTCGTGTTTCTAACACGAGCCAGGAACCACGGTGGCACCAAACCCGTTTTCGGCCCGTTGCGGTCCGGTACCTATCTTGCTCTTCCGTTACAGAACGCAGAAAACCTAAGCCCCTTTTCTCATTTACAATCTAATACTAATAATCTCTCCTCTTTAAAATTTCCACTGTTTTCACTTTCAATCCGATTCTGTTCCTTCTGCATTCTTAATTTGTTTACGAATCTGAGTTTCTCGCGTTTGGAAAATCTTGATCTACGCTTTTCTCCAATTCGTTTCCCGCCAAACCATTTCTTCCATGGATGAAACTTGTCGTCACTTTCGATAATAGTCGTCGAATCGATTTGAATCGTTGGAGGTAGAGAAGAAGAAGCTCTCCTGTGAGACTGAACCTCAGGGTTCTGTTTCGGATTGAGATTTCGGCTTGTGAATTTGGAGCTAGGGTTTCGTTGTTTTAATTCTTGGTGAAAATTGAGGTAAACGCGAATTCATTATTTTGCATCTTGCTCCTGCTTGATACAATCGGAGAGTTCTATAGCGGGTTTGTCGGGTTTTGGAGCTCGCGGGTTATTTTATGTAGAAAACATCATCATTATTATTATTGTTGTTGTTATTTTCGTGGAACTGGTCAAGGTATTGTTGGACTTGGAGGAATAAAGAGGAGGTGTGTGACGCTGTTGATAATTGATTAAAGAAGGAATTTTTCGGTATGTTAGGGTTGAAACGAAACAATGTTTATTTAGTTACCTGCCGCGTTCTGTTGTGCGAATGGAATCCCTTTGAATAGTAGTACATCTTTGTACGGCTTTGACCTCCTCATTCTGATCGTTCTTCTAATCAGGTAATTTTTAGTTTCGATCTCAGTTTCTCAGTTTCTCTCTCAATTATGAAACCATTGATAGTTTTGAATGCACGATCCCTGATAATTTAGCAAACATTTTGATGATAATCGGATTGGTTCTCAATGTTCTATATGTAAAATTGCAGCTCTTCTAGGGCTAATTGAATTTGCTATGCCTTATATTTTTTGTTGTAGACGTGGATTTTCATAATTGTCTGTTATTTACTTTAAAGTTTGGTAAATTTGGATTATTTTGTACAGGTTCAAGCTTTGAGTGATTTGGATATTTTCCTCACATTTAGTTATACTTGAATTGTTGGCGTTGTTGGAGTTCCATATGTTTTGCAAGAGTAATTTGTTTGTGACGTTGACAGAGATGGGCTTCTGTAGTTGTTTCGGACTTATAAGGAAGCCCAGAAGAACATTGAGGTCTGGATCTTGTGCTGGTAAATGGGAGTCCCAGGACTTTTTGTTGAATGATAGTCTAGAAGATGAGGATAGTGTTCTATATAATGGGGAGGCAACTGGTGTCCTGCATGACAGTGATGGAGAATTGAGAAGTCGAGCAAAACGTTCCGAAGAGATTCTCTTGTTTAGAATTCAAAATGGAATGATATGCAGGGAAGTTCCTGTAAAGGAAACTCATGAGCTTATTCGCACAGAGGTAAAGGAGTTGATTCACTTAATAAACTTTGATATATTTTCTGAAAACTTCACTCTCATTCCCAATAAGCTTTCAGTGGGTCCTTCATTGATACTACACTTGAACCTTGCTAGCTTAATTCAACTTAAAGCTTCATTGGTTTTTGATGGACATGGTTGAACTTGCTGCCTGTTTAAGTGATAGGTTTCATGGTACCAAATTTGAGCCTCAAATGTTGCCTTTAGTTTGAATTGTGGATTCAAATGAAAGGTCAATTCTATTTATGTTGTGATCATATTATCGTCACTTCGTTGATGATATAAATTATAAATAGTTATGTGGTGTCTATTGCACATGTGTTGATAAAAGGTTGTGTTAAATATAAATAATTTCTTGGATAACTTGTCCAAACTGAAGCTTGTTTCTAAATCATTTATCTTAGATGTAGTCAATTATCCCCCTTTACTTACTAAATTTGTTACCCAATTGTTGATTTAAATTTGCAATTTAATGTCTATCACTTCTTAATGCATGATCAGGATGAAAATGGAAATAAAATGATTAATGAGTATGTTCGAGAATGCAAGATTGGGTCTGGTAGCTACGGAAAAGTGGTGAGAGTTGCTCTATTGATGTAAATAAGAAAAATTCTTTTCTTTCATACTTTTCAAACTGATGATAGTTGCCTTGGCGCTTCTGCTTTTGAAATTAATCAGGTATTATATCAAAGCAAAAGTGACGGAAGGCGCTATGCTATTAAGGTAGTGTTTCTTTTCTTAGTCTAGACACCAGAAACATGTACATTTTGTACAAGTCTGTTGTTGCTGGTGCTTCCTTTTGTCCAGTTTTGTGTTATGTTGTTTTTATTTCTTTAAGCAAAAAATGGTGCTTACTCTAGACTTTGGAGGTAGGAAGTGGTGATGATACAAGCGTTTTTAACCTCCACAAGTATGTGGCATTTATAATGGAATAAAAGGTACTTGAGAACTTGTATTGATATTTGAAATTAGACAAACCACAAACATAATTAAGAAAGTTCACATAGTAGATCTTTCAATCGAGGAAACTATCAACGGTGCTTTTTCACTGGCTCAAGGTTAAATCAATCCATTGTAGAGTAAATGTCTTACAAAATACACGTTACCTCTGAAAATCCACCAGATCTAATATTACTCTTTGATAAACAACAGATCTTCTGATTCACAGAAAGCTTCGTTGTAGATTGCATATGTTAAGAGCTTGAAACACAGAATGGTAAACCTTAAAGGTGTTGCTGCAGCAGTCAAGAATCACTTCTTAGAGAAGACTTCATTTGTTGCTAAAAATCATCAGTCCTCAGAATTATAAACAGTTTTGTAACTCAGAAAAATCGATTTCAGAAACAAGACACCTATTCTGTGAATCAGAGTTAAAATCTGTTGAAATCTCAAACTGTGAAATTGATTGCACTCACATTGAAATTTATTTCACCAAGATGCCTATTCCTTGAAATTGAAATCTATTTCACTTGCAACAAAATGCAAGTACAAATTTACTAAATATATTTAATCTAAATCGTTGGATTGGCATGAATACTACTAAGAGTCTTAAATTTCAAAAGTTTAAAGTCATTGTTTTCTCAGCAACATCAAGTGGTTAGGGACCTGGTTTATACTTATCTCTTTGAAGGTTTGACCATCTATGCATTGAATAGTTTCAGCTGTAGAACACATAGGGCTCGCTTGGTGTGCGGGATAGGATAAGATTATTTTTATGGGATGGGATGAGATTGGATTGGATAGGATAGGATAAGATTAAAAATAGAGTAATCCTGTGTTTGGTGGTATGTTTGTGATTGGAAAAAAAAAGTAATTAAAAAAAATTAAATTATAAAAAAAAAAATCCCGATTTTGTGAAATCGCAAAACCACCTGGTTTTGCGAATCGCAACAAAAGATTCACAAAACCCAGCAAAACAATTGATGATTTTTTTTTTTTTTTTAAACAAGGAAGAATGAGGGAGAATGAGGAAATGAGGAAGAAGGAGGAAGAAGAAGGCTGCGATTTTCAGCGTTTTTTATTTTTATTTTTATTTTATTTTTGAAAGAGAAGGAAGAAGAGGGTGAGATAATTTTATCCCACCCTTAGAGCCATCATTATTTTATTCCATTGTGGTGGGATAAAAAAGTTGATGGGATAAAAATTATCCCATCCTAACCGGCTACCAAACATGAGATTGAGACTAAAAATAGTCCTATCCCATCCAATCCCATGCACCAAACGGCCCTATAGGGTATACATTGCAATCTTCAGATATTTAAGCTGTTATAATGTTTCATGGAGTTTGTGTTATTTGATTTCTTATCAATACTACCAGTTGTAAATTTGTAATAATACTAGTCAATATAAGTCTCTAATGTAATTCTGTCAACCAGAATGTAAGTGAAGATTCAGGAGTGAACCCATATTTATCTCTTGACTGCTGATATGTGTTGATTTCGATTTGTAAATTCATTACAGGCCTTTCACAAGTCACATTTATTAAAGATGCGTGTAGCACCTTCAGAGACTGCTATGACAGATGTTCTTCGTGAGGTATGTTTTCCAGTAGCTAGTCTTTCCTGCTATGTGGAATAATCATGTAGATGTTGTAGTGTACTTAGGTTTTAGCAGATTATTTAGTTCTTTCAATTGGCACCTTTGGAATTGTGCTCTCTGGTAAATGGGGGCAGTGGAACAGCTTCATTTTCATTCATTTTGGGCTGGGGAATCTGATTCAAGTACCAAATGGTTTGAAACTTATGTTCCAGTGGAGCAGCTGTATCAGATGCTCGATGTACTTAACTAAGATGACCAATTTGTTCTAACCAGACCCATGTTTCTGATATATTCTTATTCACAAGCATCATGAGGAAAGTTGGTCAAATCTTTTTTCCGTCTTAACTCTGAAATGGTGTCTTATGAGTTATGAATCTGTTCAAAGTCATTTGCTATCCTTGGTTATGCAGGTTTTGATCATGAAAATTTTGAACCATCCCAACATAGTCAATCTCATTGAGGTGATTGATGATCCCAACACTGATCACTTCTACATGGGTATTAATAAACACTTTTCTTTTCTCTAGACTTGTTATTCATTGCAATTTTTTTCTTGATTGTACCTTCTAAGAACCGATTTTGAACAACTTCTAACATGGTAAACAATTCTTCTGACACACGGAAACTTTATTCTGTTGATTAGTTCTTGAATATGTGGAAGGCAAGTGGGCATGTGGAGGTTCTTCTCCACTGGGTGGCTTGGGGGAAAGTACTGCTAGAAAATACTTGCGAGATGTAGTTGCCGGGCTCATGTACCTCCATGCTCATGTATGATGTTCCAACATCACATTTGTTCTTTTGGCTGTCATCATATCATATGCATACTCTATGATGTACTTCACCTATAGCATGAGTTGAACATCTTTCTTATATTTCTGTTGATTAGTGAAATCAGATTTTTCATTTTATTTCCTTTATATAAAATTATTTAGATTTGATGCTTGTGTTTCTTGTTACACATTCTCTCGTAATTCTATTCTTTACCAGTTCTAGATGAGATTTCTTTCTTTTTTCTTCTTCTTTCTTTGTTTTTTAACTTTTTTTTTTTTTAATCTTTGAGAAAAGAAACTAAGGATGTATTAAAAAGTGAAGAAAGGATACAAAACTAGGCATCTTGCGCAAGGAAGACAAGACATTCTCCAAGACAAGCTCACAATCAATCCAAAACAGAACCCCTACCCCTTATCAACTCGTAAAACTTGTACCCTTTAGACAACTTAGAAGCACTAATCCTCAAGGACACCACTAGAGCGAGCTTCTCCAAACCCTGAACCCTTCCCTATCTATCCCTTCAAAGACTCTTTGGCTCCTTTCCTTCCACATAGACCACACCATTGCAAGTCTGCAAACACCACCACTCTCCGATAGTTTTTGAACGTAGCAAGGAGAACCTCTCTTGAAAATAAAGAAGGTAGAAGCCAAAAAGTCGTCATTGGGAAAAGCAGACCATTGAAGTAGCTCCTCCATCTCTGCCAAATACTCCTAGTAAAAGCACACTGCACAAACAAATGTTTGGTTGTTTCTGTGTCCTGCCTACACAAAGGAAACCAATTGGGAGAAAGCTTCCAATGGGGAAATCTACACTGCAACATCTCAACAGAGTTCAACTTATCATGCGTAAGTAACCATCCCAAAATTTTGACCTTTAAAAGAATATAAGCTTTTCACAAAAGTTGTGAGGGGGAAAAGTTGGTCTACCAGATTGGGAAATGAGATGGTCAAAGGACTTTGTGGTTTTGTTTGGGTCAATGGTACACATCAACTTATCCACCTCCACCCCTGTAGAAAGGTGACAACTCTTTAGATAGGCTAACAGGGAATCAACTTCCTTGGTCTCCCTATCCGTGAGGTTCCTAGATAAGTAAAGGTTCCATTACAATCCACCCCCTCACTCATCTCAGGGGAGCCCAAAAAGGAAGCGGCAGATCCATTGTGATTAGAAGAAGGGCTATTACTCACACACAAAGAAGCAAAATTATGAGACCCACACCAAACATCGTCCTAAAACCTAATGTGCTCCCCATTCCCTAATTTAAGCCTAACCACACTTTCAAAAGTCCGATAGATGGAATGAATAAATACCCATGGAATTCAGTAGGTGACTCTAGGGGTCAAGGCAGCATCCCTGGCATTATTCTGCATCCTGTGCCTATTCTTGATCACTCTGGCCCATACGGAATTTCGCTCTCGAGGGAAGCACCACAACCATTTCCTAGCCAAAACTATGTTATTGTTAATATTACCAATTGTCAGACCTCCCTGTTCCCCTTTGCCCTTAACCACCTCTCACTTGATGAGATGGCAACCATTAGTTCGCTCTTCTTCTCCCTGCCTGCTTACCATACGAGATTATGAGAATGTGTAGTACTATGAAAACTGCCTTTATTAGAAAATTAAGATCGTGTTAGATACACATTCAACCATTTTTTTACAAGAATATGATTTAGTTACTTGGTGGCCTACGAAATCACTGTAAATAAATATCTTTACAGGTCATTTGCCTCACAAATTGGATCGCTTCACAATTTAAATTTTGCATTCATAATCTGCATTATCTGAGAAGCTATGGAGAATTGTCAATTCTTTCAAACTGAAAAAAGTGTAACAACAATGAGTTTATACTGCTGATAATCTTGATATACTAGACTTGTAGCTGTTTTGGTATATTCAATGAGTTTGTTGGAGGTGCCTTCATTTTGTCTTGTCTCCTAAGTCCTATCTTAAGTTAATGAAACATTTAGGACATGGAGCATCCTCCTATCAGGTACTTGTCATCATGCTGTGAGGCTTATTTTGTAATAAGCTTTCAGTGAGAAACACCTTGTTCACTTGCAACTGTAGTGATGTGAGAATGGTGCAGGTGCATGAGTAAGAATACATGAGTTTATGTTGGTGATTGAGTTATGATTCTGTGACACTGTGAAATTTGACTTCCTTTTCTTCAGATTTGTATCACTCGGGAGTCTCTACCTGTGTGGTATTTTACATGTAAATTACTAAAGTGGACAGTTCATGACCTTGTTACCTTATTAGTGATAGTAGACTTTGTAGTATTTCAAGGTGCCTGCCTGCTAGAAAAGTTTATAAGGTCTGCCCATATCTGGGTTTATATTTGATATTTAGCTATTCTAACCAACCACTGATTACCCATTACTTAAAAAGAATGGTACTATGTTAATATATGTGAAAAAAATAGTAGCTTAATATATATATATATATGTGTGTGTGTGTGGGTGTGTGTGTGAAAACAACAATAGCGAACACTTAAAAATTATTGGAACTATTTGAAAAAATGGGAGAAGATTGTATAAAACTTCATTAAATGTTCAACCCCTTTGGCTACAACTTATAAGTACTTTTCGTTGCTTTTGTGTTGTCTGCTTTTTATTTGTATAAATTCCAGTTTTATGTGGTAAGATTCTGCATCCTTCCTTGCACTAGCTAGTATTGCCGACCCCTAACCTTTTTCTGTCACTTTACAGAATGTAGTGCATGGGGATATTAAACCTGATAATCTATTGGTTTCAAGTACGGGCACTGTGAAGATAGGGGACTTCAGTGTCAGTCAGGTCTTTGAGGTAAGAAACTATTTGCCTAACCTAGTATTTATGGTTGAGCATGGTCTGAACATATAGCTTTTATTGCATGAAATCATATTTTGAGGAGTTTAGATTGCTCCTGGTTATAATAAAACTAAGAGAAAGAAAAGAGAAAATGATATATATATAAAAACTTGCAAAACAAAGGAAAAACCAAAGATCTTAACCATATTAAGTGTATTAAGAGTGCTAATCAAAGAATCAAATGGAAGAGGAAATAGATCAAACAAAGGTTGAAGAATAACAAAATGAAACTCACGTGGAAAATTAGTGTAGAAGAGCGTAATACTTATATATATATATATATATTGTAAAATTTAACATGTTTGAGGTAAAAACAACTCAACTCAACTCAACTAAGACTTTTCCCAACTACATGGGCTTGGCGTTTGAGGTAATAAAACGAAAAAATGAAAATGCAGAGTTTTAAGACTAGATGGTATTCTTATTGAGATTTGGTAGTGTTTGGGGAAGTTGGATCAACTTAAAGAATGCTTGACGGGTAGAAGAAAGTTATTTTAAAACTTACATATAAAAATAAAGGGGATATTCAAAGTTGTGGACAGATCATCCTGGTATCAAATTCAGGAGTTATGCAATGAAATTATTGCAAGAGTAATAGAGAATTGAATAAGAGCTTAAATTGTTGTGTTGAACAATCAATTTGGATTTATGGTTGGTAGATCAACCATGGAAACTATTTTACTTACTAGGGTGATTAATAAAAAGGTACAAGGAGAAAAAATAGTTTCTCATAATTTTTATTTTTATAGAGGAAACTTAGGGTAGAGTACATAAAGATATAATATGGTTGTTTTAGAAATTAAGGAGTTACAAATAAATACACTAACTTGATAAATGATATGCATGATAAAATGATAAGTACAGTAAAAACTACTTTAGGAGAAACTAGAACTCTTGGCTCAATTGTTTGGCGTTTGAAATGCTAGTTCTAAAGTCACGAGTTCAAACCTTATTTCTTACCTATCAATAAATAATAGGAGAAACTAGTGAGTTCCTAATTATGATAGGTTTGCACCTGGGATTAGCCTCAAGCCTCTATCTTTTTGTTGCACTTGTTACAAATAATCTGACTAAACATTTTGGAGAAAATTTTCTATGGTATATGCTTTTGCTGATGATATCATGCAAAACTTAGGTATTTAGTTTTTTCGGTCATTCACTAGGAGGGATAAATATTAGGTGATGTCAACCATAGAATTAAATTAGGTTTGGTTAAGAGGATTTTATAAGCCCAATCATAGAATTAAAGTAGCTTTTGTGATCTTACATACTTAAAGTTGCAAGCAGTATTTTGTAAGATCATTATTAGCCCAACCATGCTTTTTGGAACCAAATGTTAGATAGTAAAAAAAAAACATGTTATTTGATTAAGTGTTAAAAAACTGCGAATGTTAAGATGAATATGTGGTAAAATATTAGAAGATAAAATAAGAAAGAAATATATTCTCTTCTCAAAAAAGAGAAAAAAAGAAGAAGAAGAAATAAATATATTTGGTGGGAGTAGCCCTAATTCAAGATAAAATGAAAGAGAATCAATTATGATGGTTGACCACGTATAATGAAACTATTAGATGCCAGTTAGAAAGAGTGGTTTATTTTAACTACTAATGAGATAGATAAACATAAAGACTTAAAATAAAATTGATAGGTACAATTAAGAAGGATACGACTACAGGTAATATAACTAAAGATTTAGTTCTTGATAGAATATAGTAGAGTAAGTAGATTTATGTAGCCTCTAAGAAAAGGTTTTGTTGGTTGAGAAGGTGCAAAATTTTTATGCTGGTCAAGACAGGAGCTGTGAAAGTGACTTGTGATTGAGAGTCTGAGACTCACCTCGATTGAACCTATAAAAAAAAGTTAATTTCCATCAGGAAGGAACCTTTCGATGATGTGAACATACTGTTTGGTATAGTTGATTTCTCAGCCCTGCTTGAAAATGCCTTATGTTGATGCATCTGAAACTATTGAAAACGATATTTTGGTCTCCAAGTGTTTTTCAACTAATTTACTTGAAAGGGCAGTGTTCGGAAGTCTTGGTGTCTGTACTGCAGATCTACTCAGTTATGTTGTATTTGTAGGACGATAATGATGAGCTTCGACGGTCACCAGGAACTCCTGTTTTTACTGCACCAGAATGCTGTTTAGGTGAGATTTTTATCTGGACATTAGAATTTAGGCTCTTGAAAATTCCAGGACATGGGGGCAGGTGAAAATATGATGTATTTTTTTCTGATAAGCAGGTCTAACCTACCATGGTAAAGCTGCAGACACATGGGCCCTGGGTGTTACCTTGTACCATATGGTGCTTGGGCAATATCCATTCCTTGGAGACACATTGCAGGATACATATGACAAGGTGTGCAATTGCTATTTTGTGATATTTCTTTGATGCCATTCTTCCATGGTTTTCATTGCTCTTCTTTGGTGAGGGTTGTTTCTAATTACTTAATATTAATAACAAAGCGTTCTCATTTTTCCAGATTGTTAATAACTCTTTATTCATGCCGGAGGGAATCGACTCACAGCTGAAGAACTTGATAGAAGGACTTCTTTGCAAAGGTCAGGGAGCGTGACATCTGGCTCAAATTTCCAAATTGGAATTGAAATTGTTTTTTCACCTATCTTTTTTTCTTAAAGGTCCATTTTTTTTTCTTCTTTGATATAACTTATAAATCCATAACGAGACCATTATGAATGACATTGTATGTGACAGATCCAAAACATAGAATGCCCTTGAATGCTGTTGCTGTGCATCCATGGGTTGTTGGAGGAGGACCAATCCCTCAGCATTTATGTCGTTGCAAGCGTGATATTTTGCAGAAAAAGGAGTCCGATGATATAGCAGAATGAATTCTCACATGACCATACTGACTAAGTTGGTGACACACCGAAGTTGTTCTGTACAGTAGCAAAGATAGGCTTTTGACTTGGGGAGCTCTGTCTGCCATGGAGGCAACCAAGAGCAGAACATGAAAGTACCGAGCGTGAGAGCTTTCAGTGATTTTGCTTTGAGTTGCCATCGATATTATTATTATTGTTATTTTTTTGTTAACAAAAGTTACAAATGCAAGTTGTGGCGGTCACAAATCGTCTGATTTAAAGTGTGAAGATTATGCATTGGTTTCTCTGTGTTCTTGTTATACCCCTCCATGATAGGCACCCAAGTGAAATCACTTCAGAGACGAAGCAAAGCCAGAGAAACTGTGACACGAACTTTACCCTCCTTTACTCTCATTACTGCTATCCATCCATATTTGTCGATTATATACGTCATGGAATGTAAAGTTTGTAAAACGGCCTGCACTTGCACTGTTATCTGAAACTTAAAAAATAAAAATAAAAAATAATAATAATTTAAAATCCACCTGATTACTTTGTCAAATTCCCATTATTTTTTGATCCTTGCTGCCTTTTGTTACGCAGGCCATTCTAGTGCAAGTTGTTTCCTTGCCTTTACTTGCGCTTATTGTTCAGTGAAAACTTCAAGCTCTGATCTGGGTTTCAGTGATTACGTGTGGTCTTTTGCCTTGCAGCAGAAGGAGACGCCATTACACTTGCAGAATCTGCTTGGGAAGTTTCGACAAAACTCCCTGAATCTCGCGCATCTACTCGTACGGTACTCAATAGTCGTAGATGTCAAAAAAAAAAAAAAAAAGTTTTTTTCACCTGTGTGTATGTATATAAAGGTGTGGGACTGGTCTAATGGAAAGTGGAAAATATAAAAGTGCGAGACCGTTACTGAGAGAGAGATCTGGGCGAAGGACAGGTGAAAGTATGATGGTCCCACGAGGAGGGAGGGTGGGTGGTCTCTTAGGATACATTAAAGAATAAAAGCCAAGAAAACTAAAGAAGTGTAAAATGTACAAGTATGCAAAAATAATAAAAGGAAAAAGGGGGAAAGAGAGAGGAGGGAGGGGGTGGAATATGGATGTGGTGCGGTGAGGTCGTAGTGGAGGGTAAATTACAAGAAAAGTTAATGTGGGGACATTAGGGTCTTCTCCCTTTTCTGCAATTTCTACTTGGTAGGACGAAATACTTCCTCTCATGTCTTATTTTTTGATTCGAGGATATCTATCCGCTTACCAATTTTACGGATTGTGGCCTACTTAGAAGAGGGGGACTCAGGACTTAGGATTCTTATTTTTATTGAACTGAGTTTATGATCATCGCACCAGTCTTAAGTTGGTTATTATCTGGGATCCTTCAGATCTGAAGGCTCACTATGGCTTAAAACAATAATTATTATTACTAATATAAAATCTTATTGTGATATTTTACAATTTTTTTTTTTTTGTTATTCAATTTTCAAATGGTGTTTGATTGGAAGTATTTAGAATGATTTAGTTTTTGGTCAATTTATCATTAATTTAGAAAGATTCATCCAAAAAAACCTGCAAATAAAATCAAATGTACTACATTAGGTTTACTAGAAAGTGGATAACTATTCTAGACTTAATAACAGAATGCAATGTACAATATTCATTACAAATATATTCTTCTTTATCAAAGACATGAATAGTGAAGAATATAAATTGCACATATTCTTCAGTGCTTTTGCTAAGTAAATGATACTCTCACTCATGCCACATGAGAATCTAAATATTTCAAAAGCATATGTATTAAAATCAAATTTTATTTATTTATTCCTTCTACTAATTTTATTTTTTTTTCTGGTTTCATCGCTGAGCGATACCTAGGTAGTGTATCCTTTATTAATCCACAACCTGTGTTAGACCACAAAGGTACAAAGATTTCTCAGTAAATGGTAGCTCCATATACAAATGACAAATAGGGTTTTGAACTCACAACCTTACTTAAGATAAATGAATGTCAAACCATCCGAAGCAATCAAATGTTGGTTAGCCTACTAATTCCATATTTCCATTTACTTACATGAAAACGAGTTCATTGAGTCAATAGATTCTCAAATCGCCGAGTTAACACGTGGTAAGAAAAAGAAGAAGAAAGCGAAAGGGAAACCCAAAGATCCGTCCAGGTGCGACTGAGTAAACAAAGTTCTTTTTCTCTTACTCTCAGTCTTTATCTCTCTATATTTTTTTTACATTTCATATCTTTATATATTTATTTATTTATTTGTAATCAATCCTTTTCCTTTCTCAATCAATCGGTTGTGTGTTCCAAACCGTGTCCCCGACACCGTCCGACGACTGAATCCGTCGAAATTCCGGCCAGAAAGGTGTCGTCTCCGGCAATCGCCGTCTCCGGCAATCGCCGTCTCCGGTAACCTTCTAGACCATCCGATCGATGCATCAGAATTTCCGGTGCCGAAGACGCCTTGTTCGGTAATTATTTGTGAATAAGTCTTGTAAAATTTGATTTGATTTGATTGAGGTTTTTGTTTTGTCTTTTAATGCGATTTTTGGTTTCAGTGTTGTAAGAATTTGTTCTTCTTCGTCTCGTTTAATACTATATACTATACTCTGTTTCTGGCATTTTACGCCAGAATCTGTCAATTTTGATCGCGCATCTGGTTCTGCAATGTCTTACTCAGATCTGATTCGTTAAAGTTTTTATCGATTGATTGACGCGTAAAAAATTTTCTGCGAAATTCTTCACTTTGATCTGATGATGAGAGCGCTGGAATTTTAGATTTCCAAAACTTTACTTAATATTACGCTTCGGATCTGATTCTTATATTATTCCTTTAAATTCGTGTTCTTTGGTAGACAATTGTCACAATTCAGACGAGATAAGACGGAGAAATCGGTTTAATCGTTGATAAATCCTGATATTCTGGTGGTGGAGCGATGGAAATCATAACATCATTTGAATTCCATGGGTTCTCCTTTTGATCTGAGCTCTATATTGGTTTATCTGGTCGTCAAACATGGGACCTTCTCTTCCTTTGTTGAGAATATGTCATAAATCTTTACGATCTATTGATAGATCATTATGAAGAAGGTTTCTTGGATGGGTTTTATAGAGGCTTAAGTCAATGGTTCACTGTGATTGGCAAAGGTGTTTCTTGGCTGCGTAGTAAGACGGTATGAACTTAATCACTTGTTAAGTTTGGGTTTTGTGGTTTCACTTGACTTGTGGTTTCCATTAACATCCTTTGGAAAAATGATAGGTGAAAGTAATTATTCAATTGTTCATCCTTGATGGGCGTGTTAATCAATAATAAATCACTGGAGGAAGAAGAATTTCCAGTATTGAAGATGGAATCTCAAGGAGGAGATTATGATGGCCGCAGCCGCAGTCGCAGTCGTGCTGGATCATGTGATTCTCTTCTCCCTGCTTTCCATGATGATATTGCTCTACAATGTCTTGCTTGGGCGCGTCTGTCGGACTATGTTTCTCTTGCTCGTGTTAATAGAAAGTTCAATTCATTAATAAAGGGCGGCTACCTTGACAACTTACGGAAACAGATGGGTATTGCAGAGTATTGGGTATATCTAGTTTGTGATCCAAGGGGGTGGGAAGCTTTTGATCCTACAACGAAGAAATGGATGAAGTTACCGAAGATTCCTTGTGATGAATGCTTCAATCATTCAGACAAAGAGTCGTTAACCGTAGGCAGTGAATTGCTGGTTTTTGGCAGGGAATTGTTAGAATTTGCTATCTGGAAGTATAGTTTTGTCCGTCGAGATTGGATCAAGTGCCAGGGTATGAATCTTCCTCGTTGCTTATTTGGTTCAAGTAGCTCTGGTTCAATTGCTGTTGTTGCAGGGGGCAGTGATAAGAATGGAAATGCCTTGAGATCTGCTGAATTGTACAATTCAGAGTCGGGTAATTGGGAGCACTTGCCTGATATGTACTCTCCACGCAAGTTGTGCTCTGGGTTTTTCATGGATGGGAAATTCTATGTGATTGGTGGAATGTCAAGTCCTACAGATCCATTGACTTGTGCGGAGGTGTATAATTTTCAAACAAAGGAATGGAGGAAAATTGAAGGCATGTATCCAAATGAAAGTAGAGCAGCCCAGGCCCCTCCACTTGTGGCTGTTGTAAATAATCAACTCTATGCAGTTGAGTACCTGACTAACATGGTGAAGAGGTATAACAAGGAGAAGAACAGTTGGAAAGTATTGGGAAGGCTTCCAGTCAGAGCTGATTCTTCAAATGGTTGGGGCCTAGCTTTCAAAGCCTGTGGAGAGAAATTACTTGTTGTGGGTGGGCAGAGGGGCCCTGAAGGTGAGGGTATTGTACTGAATTCTTGGCGTCCTAGTTTAGGTGTCAATGATGGAGCACTGGAGTGGGAGGTGCTTGATGTGAAGGAGAATGCAGGGGTGTTTGTCTACAACTGTGCTGTGATGGGTTGTTGAGTTTCATTCATTGCGCTTATGGAATATATGACCTGGGATCTTCAGTCTAATCTGGCCTTTTAGGTTTTTCTCTGCCTGTTATATCGATGGCTGACCACAATTATATTCTGTTTATTTCGTCTCTCAACTTGAGGGTGTAGTTTTCTCTTTATTTTCTGTAATCGGATGGTTCTCTCTCACCTGATTCTGCAGTCTCACTGCATGCACGAGACTACTAAGTAGGGAGAAGGTGAAAATGGTCTTGTAGCTCAAGACCTATTTCTTATCCACTGCCAATTTTCTTTCCATAAAATGAAAAAGGTTTATTGTTTTAGTGATTTGATTTTCCTTCCTGTTGATGCTTGGGTTTTTCTTGAAGACAACGTTGTGCATTTGTTTTAGGATTGGCAGGTCATCTTCTATCCCATCGTCATTTTTGTTTTCCTTACCATTATTTATGCAGTTATCTATTACAGTATTACTGACACATAGTACCTGTTTCTTCATCAAATTCATGATATGCAATGTACCAGTAAAATATTAAATATGTTTAATTCCTTAAGGCTTGAGATTCATTGAACTAATTATTTTCCTTGATTAGTTTTTAGTTGCTAGCGGATATCTTGATTTGGTTATTCATGGTTTTCATTTGCTTCCTGGAATGCTATATTTGCAGGCTCTTCTCTTTTGAATGTGAATATCATGTTTTTGATGTTCCTTCCTTGGAATTCTCTTGACATGCCTGAGACCACACTGTTTTTTGCACTTTTAATGGATGCACCTTTGGAGACTATTTATTCTAAAACACACTGTTATTCTATGTTGCTTAATTAGACTTGTGCTTGGTAAGATTATTACCCAGTCAATTTGCCTCTGTACTTGAACCGTGTGATCTTTCTTGCCTAGCCTTCTGAAACCATTTTTCTAGAATTTAAAGTATTTCCAAATGATTTTTAGTTGTTTCTTATCGTTCTTTTTTTTTTGCAATTGTGTTTGCTTATGCTTGTAACTGTCTTTTGCCCTTAGTTAATCATCCCTCTTTTCTTTATTATTCCTGCAAGATTGCTGGATTTGCACATTAGAACCATCTTTTACTTTATTCTTGCTCTCTTTCAATTACCCTTCTTCTTACTTCTTCATTCAAGAACCAATTGTTCTACTTCAGGGATTTCTGCATATCTGCAGTTGTTTGTTTGTTTCTCTGGAACATGTTTGCAATTTTTGCGTCTTATAATTTGAGAATCATAACTACTACACATTTACTTCTGTCCATGCTATATTTCTTGTTGCATGCATTAGAAACAGCCATTTGATTGACTCAAACAAATCATTTGCAAACTTTTTATTTGAAACACTAATCATTCTTTCCTTTTGCCAAATGTTTTATCAGCAACATTATCCTTCTTCAATGGTCATGTCCATTCTGGGCCATATTTTCCCTCTTCACATTTTTTTATCATGTATTTTCTTAGTAATTTTTTGAATGGAATTCCTTTCCTGTGATCCTCTAAGATATATTGACCTGATATCATATTCCATTTATTCTTTGGCTATTTTACTAGTCCTATCCGTTTTATTCAACCTTTTTCTTTTATCTCTTAGAAGTGTGCTGTAAATCCCTTGAAAGGTGTCAATTCTGAAATGATCAGACTTAGTTTTTATCCTATGCTGTCGTTGTCCATTTTGCCGTGCTCATTTGATGAACATTTTTCTTGACCTTAGGTCTTCTTTTATTCGAGTGGTCTATGTTGATCATCTTTGTATGCAAATTTTATACTGAGTCTAACATATATGCATCCATCATGACTACTCCTGAACATCCATTTTATCCTGCCAAGGCCTTGTCTCTCTCTTGGGGTGTGTGTATGGTTGTGCTACTGAATAGGCAAAGCTAGGCCAATTGGGATAATTGCCCTAGAACATAACCTCCTTCCACCAAGCAATGATCTGCATCCTCTCCCAGAGAACTTTGCAATAAAGCATGCCAAAGACGCTGGGAACAAGAAAAAAAAGAAGAGAGAATTAAAATGGAAAGTGAACACCTTCTAGTAATAGTCATTGCAAGTATCTGCAAAGATTGCAGAAGCCAAGAAGAGTAACAGTGCTGCTCTTGTGGTGATTGCTATATAGGATTTTATGAATGGAAAACCACACAAAGAAAAGTTTCCTTGAGGGCCTATATAGTTGCCTAATAAGGCAACAGGGAAAAATTTATAAGGAACATTTTGGGATTAAGCTGGTTAGAAGAGACTGGGAAGAGGGAAAGTTTGTAGAAAATGAATAGAAACAAGTAAAATGACTTAAGTGCCACTTTCTGTTCTGTTCACTCTTCATCTTTTTGGATGATTGTCCCCATAGACATATTAGTGTCTCTGATATTTCAAACTTCGTCCTTGAATTTTTTAAATCTTTCACATACTATTCACACCTATGGTTGCAGCATGAATATCATTTGATTTAGCTATAAGCGTCTTCCTCTTCAATGTTTGTAGGATGTCATGATGATCATGATTCATGGCAGTGTTTCAAATCCTTGCTGTAGTTACAGACACATTCTATGAGTGATTGCTGCAGAAACTTTTGTTAGAGTTCAAAGTTTAGATGAGTTGAAAGCTTATTTATTAGAAACCACATGATCTTTCTTGCAGAAAACTGAGACTACTCTGAACCTCTGGAGAATTGTTTAAATTGTTCAGTTGATAATGATGAGAAACTTAAGATGGTCAAATATTTCCATTATAAAGATGGTTATCTCATTTTCATAATATTGTGAAACCCTTAAAGATTGCTTCAAGTAGTCAGCTAGTAATGGGGAAAAGCTTTGAGGGTCCATTATTTCCATTATGGAGGTTGTTACTGAGTCATGCTGTTCTGAAACCCTTTGCTTCTAGTAGTCAGCTAGTAATGGTGGCTAGTAATGGTGAAAAGCTTTGAGGGTCCTATTATTTGCATCATAGAGGTTGTTATCTCATCACCATCTCTTCTACAAGAGTGGTGCAAATATTCTCTTGAGTCTTGATATTGGGTCATATTGTGCATGGATTAAGGACACTGCCATTTAATTGCAGACCTTGTAATCAAATCCTGGCTGCATCAAATCACTTGCATTTGCTTCTTCCTTCTGCAAGGCAAAATGTTTCATAGGTTATCTCATTGGGGGTACTTTACTACTTTCTGGCTTGACATTCCCTTTTTACTATTCTCATGCATGTAAAAAGATACTCATATTAGTGTAAGATATTTCATAAGGTTTTTTTTTATTTTTATTTATTTATAAATATTCTTGAAATGATGGGTATAAAGACGGAAAAATGTTTTGGAGACGCACTTTTTTAACATTGTTCTTGAGAGTTGTTGATTGTGTGATTTGAGGCGATTCAACAATTTTTAAGGACAATGTCAAAAAAATGTGTTCCTCTAACATTACTCATAAGGGGTTGAAATTATATCCCGCAGGGGGAACATTTGTGCCTAAGTACCCACAACATCTGGGGAATGCCCTACATTGAAGCTTAGGGCATTGTCATACGAACTTTATGTACCATTTTTTACTATAGATTCCTTTCTTTTTTTTTTTTGTCAAACACTCAACACACACACCCTCACTCTCAATTTTTTTTTACTATAGATTCCTTGATAGTATACACTGCAGATTCCTTGATAGTATACACTGCAGATTCCTTGAGAGAGAGACTTTATAAGTAGTGTTATATTATTGACATTTATAGCTGACCTGGATAGAATTATTACTATTAACGTACCATTAATTTTTTTTGAATTACGTGTAGATGCATAATTCAACGCAATCCTTGCATTGATTAAAATATTTCTATATGTCGTCTAAAAAAGTGTTACTTATCATTTTTCTGATTTAAATACCATTTCATGTCCTGCAATATAAGGGCCTATGGCCAATGGGATTGGTTGGGCTCTGTCCTGGGGCTTGGGCCGTCCTTATACATATGCAATTGTTTTTTAGAGCCGTTAAAATCACCCAATCAATCCTCTGTGTCCACTCACTTAAATTAAAATATAAAAAATAATTATATGTAAATTATTAAAATAGACATATAAAAATTATCCTACCATCTAATTCTCTCCTCACCCATCCATTCTTCAACTTTAAAGTTTTAGCTTTAATTATAAAAATGAGAAAATCTTTATTTTTATAAGTTATAAGTTAGATTTTTTGTGTTATTTGTTCATTTTTACTAGATCTAGATTCAAAATCATAAAAAAAAAAGGTTAAAATAGGGTGGAGAACCTCTTTCTCCGGTTGTAATGCCTCAATCCAGCCGTCGTGGACAGAACAGAGACAACCTGTCCGACCGGGTCGTTACGAACGACGAAGAAAGGGTTTCGAAACTCTTTCTCCGCCCCATTTTAACCTTTTTTTTCATGATTTTAGATTTAGACCTGAGCAGAAATGAATAAATAACACAAAAAAATTTAACTTATAACTTATAAAAATGAATTTTTATTTTTATTTTTATATCTAAAGCTAGGGCTTTAGGGTTAAAAAATAGGTGGGTGGTGAGGAGAGAGTAGGAGGTTAGGATAATTTTTATATATCTATTTTAGTAATTTTACATAAAGTTATGTTTTATTTTTTATTTTTTAATTTAGATAGGTGGCCAGAGAGAATTGAGTGAGTGATTTTTGCATCTCCTTGTTTTTTTGAATCTTTGGATACAGGGGATGGTTCGAGCCCAAGGGATCAAAGCCACCACTTTTCTCTCAAATGTATGTATTAAAATCAACTTTTAAACTCTGCAACTATATATTTTAACTGAGTCAAAAAAAAATTGAGATTGGGTGTTGGTTTACAGTAAGAATTAGATTCAAATTTATGCATGCTTTCATCAATATTATCAATATATATGTTGTGAAAAGATGTTCTATATATAATTATGAAATGCATTAAACAATAAAGCATTTGGCATATGTTCTGTGACAGCATTTGGCAAAAAATAAGCATGCAACTAAGCCCCACCAACAGGTTGTGCAGTGTTTCAAATAATGAAACACATTATTAATTTTTGTCTCAAAGTAAGGAATAAAAATATAGATGGAGACTGTAAGAAATAGGAAAAGATATATAAATATATACAGAGAGAGAGAGAGAGAGAGAGAGAGAGAGAGAGAGAGAGAGAGAGAGAGAGAGAGAGACGTATGCATCTTTTTTCTTTTTTCCTTCATGATATATACAATCATTCACCAAATTAAGCCAACTTCACCCTTCCAATGACAACGCCTCCTCCTACAAGTGCAGACAAGAATTGCCTCAGACCCCAGCCCCACCACTGATGAGTTTCAAGCATCAAAGCTGAAGATGAGATGAAACTGAGCTATATAGCTAGCTGCAGGAATAATTTATTTCTTTTTTTTATATTTTATTTCAACATGAAAGACATATGGGTCTCCTTGGACAGTAGCCATACATCACGACTTTATCATAGGCCATTTCATTCATTCTTCTTCATAAAACAATAACAACAACCTAAAAAAAAAAGAAAATGAAAAATGAATGGACACTATCATGGTATCATTATCCTAGATTTGGTCCTTATATATATAGTTAGATTTCTTGTCCTGCAGGTACTTTTGATGCGCCAAGGGTTAGCTGATCAAGAAAAATGATGCCATTATCCTGATAGTAGTATAAGCCTATATACGTATGTTAGTGTATGAGCACATGTATTTGCATCGTAATTTTTAAAAATAAAAATATGGATATAAATAATATCAACTTTTTGATAAATTTATTAAATAATTATTATTTTATCTTGTAATTAATTTTAAAATAAAATAAAATTATAATGTTTGTAAAGTTTATTTTGAAACATTGACAACAATGCTATATCAAGTATTTATATTACTTATATATATATATATACACACACACACACATATATATATATATATATATATATATTTGTGTTGGGTCCACCAGCATATACTCTACAACTGATCAGTATTCAGAAGTGAAATGGAATTGGCACTGGCTTATGAACAGAATTTGGGTAGACTGTTACATTGGAAGGAGGAAGTGTTGTATCTGTCCATTCATATGGTGTGGTATGCATGTATATATATATATCTTGTCATTTCTAAGCCACACATATTAAAACCCTGTTCTGTTGTTATTACTTGGTGGTCCCTTTTATTTGTCCACATCATCATCCTTTTGCCTTGGCATCTCAAAGCAAAATTATGAATGTGCCCTATTTGAAGTGCAGAATCGAAATGCTGGGCATGTATCTAGGGCTTGGTGATAGTCACATCAATGTCATTTGAAGTTAAAATAGATTTTAACATTTTCCTATGCATAACTAATATTGGACCACAATACCTTAATACCATCAAATCATATTAGACATTATAAATTTTTATCTCATCTTCTTTTGAGTGTGCACTATATATATATATATAGATTTAAGTTTTATAGTGAAAGGAAGCGTAAACAATGTATGTATGTATGTATAATCTGAAAAAATACAATTATATATTCATAGAGGTGTTACACAATGTAGGTAAGACATGATTTAATGATAATGATAGTGTAATTGTGCATGTAATTGCAATTTAATTTTTCGCTATTAAGAATTAATGGATATATAGGGTGTATAAATAAAGGCATACGTGGCGGTACAAAACTGAGTAATTTGGATAGTGCTTAGCTTTGACAACGTATTATAGTGTGTAGTGTCCAATTTTAAATTTGGACAATGTACTCGCCCTAATTAAAATAGGGTGGGTTGCTCACATTTGTTCAAATTTCTATAACTTTAATTTACAGTTATTATTGACAAGTAACATGTCACGACGTTTCTGACGTAGGCTGACGTCATGATCGGTACAACGTACTATACACTGTCATTCCCATATACAGTATATAAATATAGCATGTATTTCATACACGGATATATTTAGCTCATACGTATCAAATATGTGTATTATTACGTGTATATTTAACTCATACGTATAAAATACGTGTATTATACATCTTGATATACGCGTACTTCAACGTATGTATTTTATTAAAATTACGGGGTGTTACATAACGTTTATAAATATAAAATATAGACAACAATACGTATGATTCATGACTAAGTATCAACATTCAACTCAACTTAACTAAACTTTTTTTTAACCATATGAGGTTAAGTTACATGAATCTACTTCCTTCACTTTGCTAATTTAATCAGGACAAAGTTGATATTCAGATTATAAATAGTTACATATTTTTTAATTTTTTCTGTTTGTATTATTTTAGGTCTACTTCTACTTTTATTATTATCGTAGATTGTTAAAAGATCACTCTTTCTAAATGGAGTATAGAGTAAGTATCATATTCATATTTAAAAACTTGTAATGATATAATAGAAGTGATTTCACCATAAAGTTGTGTAATTAATAATGTATTTTTAAGTAGGATAATGAAAATTGACAATTTTAGTACTCTACACCTGACCTGACCTGATTTTGAATTCATACCCAAGTTCTTTTTAATAGTTATGTTGAACTTTTTCTTTATTTTATTTTTTTACTTTAAGGAAGTCAGGCAACCGAGTTTGTACACCAAGAGGGAGTGACTAGTGAGGTAGCTAGGAAGGGGAGTATTGTGGGTGACAGAGGTGAGGGAGAGGAGAAAAAACTAGAAATAGAGAGATGAGGGAGAAAGAGAGTAGCTGGATTAAACAAGGGGCAGAACAGAGAAGTGTTGTTTTCAAGGTGCAAGAGAGGGGAAGAGAACGTGAAGCATAACATGGGAAAACGAGCGAAAGAAAGAAAGAGAGAATGAGAATCTGAAGAGTAGAACTCGCCTCCAAACACCAAGGGGTTCTAATGTCTGACACTTGTATTCCCACCCTTGTTCCCTTCCAACTCTCTACGGGTTAAAATACTTACCATTTTTAATGTCCTCTCTCCACTCTCTCTTTTTTTTTTTTTTTTACCATTTCCCTTCTCTTTCTTTTTTACCATCTCCAATAATATTTCTTCAAAAACTTAAAACCCAAATAAACCAGCATATGTTTGCAGCTTTTTCTAGACCTGGAAGATCGATCGGCTCCTTTCACTACTGCTTCTGTCCCTTGTGAGTTTTGACTACCCCTCTCTCTCTCTCTCTATCTTTTCTCACCTTCCAGCAAGTGCAGTAGTACCCACCACCTACCCCCAATCATACCTAACCTTCCCTTCCCCACTCATCATCTAATTTCCTCCTCTCTTTTTTTCCATTCATTAATTTCTTCAATTTTCTTTATTAAATTAATTAACATATATAACTAGATGCAACTCATTAACAAATTAAGTTCTACATATGTCATGATCTCTTAACAGATATAATTAACATATGTCATGATTTCTTAATATATGATATATGATTACCATTTTTTATTTTTATTTTTTAAAAATAAGGAACGAAATAGACTAAAAAGATAGTAGAAGGCCTAGATGATCAGAAAGCAACAAATATATATATATATATATATATATATATATATATATATATTATTTTTTCAGACAAGACTGTTCAGATTTTAGGGCAAAGAAAGGCAATAGTTGGAAAAATCCAGGAAATATTAGGTTGCTTCATCGGGTTAAAAGAATTTTTTTTTAAAAAGAAGAAAGGGTACTATATATATGATACAACACTGCTTTAATAATAATATTAATGGACAGAAGTACTACTGGTTGGGGTCTGAAGATGTATAGAAGATAATCATTAAAGTGGAGGTACAATTGAATGAATTAGAAGTTAGATTATATTAAGGTTTGGACAACACTGAATTGAAAGCCCATATGTATATGACTGATGATATATATCACTTTTATTTCATAAAAAAAAAAAAAAAAGAGGGAGGGAGGTGGGAGAGAGAGAGAGAGAGAGAGAGAGAGAGAGAGAGAGAGAGAGAGAGAGAGCATAAGTAGTTGTTTTTTCGTAATTAAAAGTGTAGAGGAATCCCAAGTAATCCAAGCACTTGTAGACAAATCAGTTTCAGAAGAGAAAAGCAACCTTTGCTTTCCGATCCAGAAAAAAGGAAAAGAAAAGAGATTTTCAAAAACCATAAGTTTAGGAAATTGCGTGGTTATTGATCAGTACCACTCATCATCCCCAACCCCAACCTCATTTTCACTCTCTCTTCCCTCTTCTTCTGATCTCTCTATATTTATTGGGCAGTGGAGGAAGCTGAAATATGAAGGGTGCAATTTCATTCATGAGTATCACCCACAACTTCCATCCCTTTTTTTCTCAAATATCCCCTCTTTCTTAACCACTAAATTTTAGAAGACCAGACCATATACACCTCTAATTTTAGGCTGTTTGGCTTACGGTTTCTCACTAAAAGTAGGGAAAAAAAGAGGTGAATAAGGTGGTGTGGGGATCGTTTCTTAAGCTGTTTTTGTTGCCTCTTTCTCTTCTTTTTCAACGCAAAAGTTGGGTTAGTTTGGTTTGGTTTGGTTTGTTTCTAAAGGTGTGTGGTTGGTATGGGTATGGGCCTCATCATACCTCACCTTATTTTACTTTCTTCTTCTTCATCATCATTATCTCAATAGTAGTATACCATTCTTCATCTTCTTCCTTATGATCTTCTTGATGATAATGATGATGGTGGGTTATGGGTTGCATGCATTAATCATGTATAAGAAAGCATGTGCACTACATACATGTGATAACATACGAAGTGAATCGCGTATGTGCCTGGCTCCCTGTATGCCATTTGCAGAGCTCATCAAAGCATGATGGCCTTCGTATATGGCGTGCGAGGAGCCAAGCATCATATCGTATGCTACGTGCTATATATCTCATTCTCGATCCATCTCTTCATCATCACCATCATCATCATCTCTGGCAAGCTTATGTCATTTTTGCAAGGTATTGATCTCTTGCCCAAAACCAAGCAACCAAGAAGCTTAGCTGCAGGTACCTGGTTTTTCCCATTTGGAGAAGCTTGATCATTTAGTTTAATGCTATTTTAAAAGAAAACAAGCACTTTTATTTTTTATTTTGTTCCCAAATCTCACTTTTATTTATTTATTTATTAACTTAAGTTTTGCCTCATTTTTTTGTTTGAGCCATCACATGGTAGTATAATATATATATACTCTCAATTAATATTAATTATTAATCATCTGTTGCTGATGATCATCAATAAAAGATGTCTATTTATCATGATCTTCAATACATATCATCTTTTGTGCACCTCTTTGAACAGTTGTTAATTAATTAGATGATGATCGGATCCACCCATTTGTATATATTACCGAAATGATCTACAGATCAAACTGGTTTTTTTTTTTTTTTTAATTAATTTGGATGATGCTGCTGCTTCTACGCAGCTCTACTAGCTATCAGACATTCCTTTGGACGCATGGTCAGAATGAATATTAAAGTACTGCCTGTTGCAGCCTACTAGGGAGCTATGGCAAGCATATGATGGTGGATTCCTTATTCCTAGCTGCTGCCCATTTTCTATTTACAGATATCTCTGTACTTATTTCTCTGCTGTGATTTCTTTTGTGTGATCTGTATGTATATATGTTTGCTGCAGAAGAGGGGCCATATATTTTATATATATAATGGTGTTCATCAAAAGGTCCAAGCTTCAAACCCTACGGATCTGCACTAGCTATAGTACCATTAACACTGCAAATGGCGCACCATCAAGTGATCGTTTGTCTTAGGTTAAACTAACCTAACTTTATATCAATAGAGCCATATATGTAATATATTATTTTATGTGGGTATTTTGGTTACAAAATAACTGTTGTAATTTTAGGGTTTTAATTCCTGCAATTTATTCTGTATAATGTAGAACATTAATTTATTTAAACTCAAAGACATTATATATGGTAATTAGAGTAACATTTGCATTGCCATTAAATCCACTTCCAGTTATTTGATTAATTGTTTAAATATTTTTCTTATCTCAAGCAATATATATAGATGGAAAGTAGATCAGGCTGTTCTTTGTTGAATCTGAACATTATTGCAGTTTAGAAAGAGGGGTATTGTAACTTTAGTCATATATGGTAAATTCACCAACTAGGCATACATATATAATAAATCAATGCACTGTTGTATCAATAACAATTAATATTTACTATCTGATATTGACTGTTATCCGGATATGAAAAATATGGAAAGCAATATTTGTATTATATATCAACATATATTGCACATATTTATGCATTATATTCACATGTTAACCATTTATCTCGATCACTTTTTTGAACATATATGTAGGCATTCATGTCTATACACTTTATATTCTTTATCAAACCTCTGAATATTATCTTTTTTCATTTTGTTAATAATTAATCCGATGTTTCTCATATTTTAGATCACTTTAATTTGCATCTTTTGCAAGAGACAACGTACATGTATTGATTACTGGTGCTTCTATACAAAAATGATCAATATTAATTATTAGTGAGGAAGGAAGAAGAAACACTGGGTTATATACTTAGTATTATATTTGTGGATGAAAAGTAGTATGTATACAATGAGTTTTATATATAGTTTAAAAATCTTGTATTAGAAATATTAGCTTGTGGTTCAACAAATCAAATTACCAAAACTAGCTAGAGCTAGGGAAGCAATATGAATCAAGTGCTTCTAATATTGCATGTTACAGCTAGTCCTCAATTGAGCTTAATTATAAGAAAAAAAAAAAAAGTAATAAAATGATGTATTGATATATATATAATGACTTTGGACCTTTTTGATACCTACCATATATTGTATATCATATATATGTGCAAAAACATTTATTTATAGATAAACCGTTGAAAGCTTATTGTTCGAAAAATTAAATACTAGATAAGTGCTAACATATTGGTGAGAAGAATTATAAAGATGTTTTTTATAATTTGTTACTCTGAATCAAAATTAATTAATTAAAACACACCATATTTTACGATGATCATTAGATATTATTCTGCTTTTTCAAATCACAAATCAAATATATGATTATTGGATGGTTTTCAACAACTATCTTATCTTTACTATTTGTTTTTTTTTTTTTTTTCTAAAGTGTGTTGCAAAAGCATTTTCTATTCAAAAGAGTAGTTCTTAGGAAAATCACACAATTTTCATTTTTTTTTCAAAAGTCAGTAGGGTTTCTTTTTATTTTATTTTATTTTTTACTTTCATCCATGGTTTTATTTATTTATTTTCAATTAGTTTGCAGATAAAAAAAAAAGAGCGTAGGAGAGCAGCATCATATATATATATATATGTAAAAACGGAAATGCCTTAATTTACAAACTAGCTAGATTGAATTTTATTTAAATTGCTGGGAATGATCAGTGGGAGATCTATACTGGAAATAACAGATGCAACAACTAAAATTAAGAAAGCGAACCTGTGCCTCCCTGGCTACCTATATATGTCTAAGAGTTCTCAACCAGTAGTAAGCAGTACCATGTACTACTTACTAATCGAATATATTCCTTGAAGAAAATGGTGATGTTTTAAACACTACCGCCCCTTACCCTTATCACCCTTATTTTAGCTCTCTAGAGTTATATATTTATTTATGTTATTTTTTCAAAAATAATTTATTGCTTTTGCTTGTTATTCCCTTTTACCAAATATAATATTTATAGACTTCATCTAGATACACGCTTACATTGTGTACATGCTAATGTTACAGCTGATAAGCAAACTCAAGAGGGACCCAAAATCTTAAGGAAGGTCGAAACCCACAATATATATACTTCGAATATAACATATATGCTTTGTGCACTATGCCAACAAAATTCATACGTATAATACATTGTAAGTAAGGATGAGTATTTTATTCTCAACAAATTTTCAATGTTAACTCCTCGGCATTTTACAAGGGCTAGCTTTACATGAATGAATTGACAAAAAATAATTAAGATTGTAATTTAAATGTCAATTTAACTCATAATAGAGTGGAGTTAAGAAAATAAATTCATGTAGCTGATCTTATATAGTTGAAAAAAGCTTTAGTTACCAACAAGTAGTAACTCAGTTGGTTGAGGAACTGAATATAAGTGAGGTCGAGGCACATTATTGGGAAAAATGATGGTTGTAAAGAAATAAATTCTACAATCCCAGGATAATTTCCCAAACTAAAAATACAACAGAAATAACACCAAAGATTTTTGCGTGGAAAACCTTCTAAAGATGAGGTAAAAACCACGGGACCCGTAGGCCGCTTAAAGACTTCCACTATAATATAATGGGATTACAAACATCACCTTTCGGTGGATCTCTCACAAATACACAATACCTATGTATCTTCAATTTGTGGATAAAACTTCACAAATTGGCTCACACTTTTTCTTCTCAAAGAAACTCTCTTTGAGACTCTCTAGATATCTAGAATTAGATCTCTCTGAATATTTGATCTCTCTCAGATGATTTTGAAGAATGACATTAAGGCTCTATTTATAGAGCTCAAACATGGGCTTTTCTGTAATTATTTTGGACAGCCCACGTGACATTTGTTGTTGCCGCCCCATGCATCCCATGCATATGTTGAATTCATCACCCACGTGAAATCTGCTGGCTGCCTTTTGTTGAATAATCTGGAAATTTATTTGGTCACCTTTGTTGACAACTTAGCCGCCATTCAAAGATGTGGACCAACAAATCTCCCCCTCCACCTCATGTGGAACAGGGCTCCTCCACACCTACAATCTCTCTACAAATAGCAAGCTTTTCTCTGGTTAGGGACTTTGTCATCATATTCGCCCCGTTGTCATTAGTGTGGATCTTCTCAACTTGCAACAGTTTATTTTTCAGCACATCACGAATCCAATGATACCGCACGTTGATGTGCTTGGACCTCGAATGGAAGGTTGAGTTCTTGCTGAGGTGAATTGCGCTTTGACTGTCGCAATAAAGAACATATTTTGCTTGGTTCTGATGCAACTCTTGTAGGAACTTTTTCATCCACAGGATCTCCTTACAACCTTCAGTGATTGCAATGTACTCTGCTTCTGTGGTGCTTAAGGCAATACACTTCTGTAATCGTGATTGCCATGAGACAGCTCCCCCTGCAAATGTTATTAGGTACCCAGATATCGACTTTCTCGTATCCACATCTCCAGCCATATCTGAATCTGTAAATCCTTCTAATACAGATTTATCATTACCAAAACATAAACAATGACTAGAAGTACCTCTAAGATACCTGAGTATCCATTTGACTGCTGTCCAATGTTCCTTTCCAGGATTTGATAGAAATCGGCTCACAACACCAACAACATGAGCAATGTCTGGTCTGGTGCATACCATAGCGTACATTAGACTGCCAACTACCGATGCATAAGGTACCTTGCTTATCTCTGATTTCTCCTCCTCGCTTGAGGGACACTAGCTCGCATTAAGCTTGAAGTGGTTTGCCAGTGGAGTGGTAACTGGTTTAGCTTTGCTCATGTTGAACCGCTCTAAAACTTTCTCAATATACTTATCTTGAGATAGCTAAAGTCTCTTGTTCTTCCTGTCACGAACAATCTTCATGCCAAGGATTTGCTTTGTGGGTCCTAAGTCTTTCATGGCAAATGATTTGCTCAACTCTTTCTTCAACGTGTTAATCTTGCCAATATTTAACATATCATCAACATAAAGCAAAAGAATAATAAAATCACCATCAGAGAATTTCTTGATGAAGACGCAGTGATCAGCTGTCGTTCGGTTGTACTCCGTTTTCTCCATGAACTAGTCGAACTTTTTATACCACTGCCTCAGTGCCTGTTTCAAACCATACAGACTCTTCTTTAGCCTGCATACCAACTTCTCTTTTCTTTTGACTTGGAAACCTTTGGGCTGTTCCATATAGATTTCCTCGTTAAGATCACCGTGTAAGAATGCGGTTTTTACATCAAGTTGTTCAACCTCTAGAATAAGACTAGCTGTCAAGCCAAGAACAACTCGGATTGAAGACATTTTTACCACCGGTGAGAAGATTTCATCGAAATCAACGCCTTTCTTCTGTCCGAATCCTTTCACAACCAATCTTGTTTTGTATCGAGGTTGCGAGCTACCTTCTTCGCTTTTGATCCTGTATACCCACTTGTTCTTAAGGGCTTTCTTTCCCTGCGGTAATTTTACCAAGTCAAATGTGTGGTTCTCATGCAAAGATTTCATTTCTTCCTGCATGGCTTTCATCCACTCAGTCTTATGCTGGTCAGTGATAGCTTCGCTATAGCTCTCTGGTCCTCCCCCGTCAGTGAGCATCACATAGTCGATAGGAGGATATCTTTGACTTGGTTGTCGCTCTCTGGTAGATCTCCTTAGTTGTGCTTCTGGTGGGACTTGTTCAGGGACTTGTTCAGGTTCAGGAACTTGTTCAGGTTCAGGAACTTGTTCAGGTTCTGAACTGTGATCTGGTGGAACATCATCATCAGTATCTGGTGTAGCTTCCTTGTTATCTGAATTTGTTGATGAAGAGACTGGTTCCAGATTAACTGGAAGTTCTTCTGATTGTGGCTTCTCAGGTTTCTGAAAATCCTCGATCGTCTGATCTTCAAGAAACACCACGTCTCTGCTTCTGACAATCTTTTTGTTGACAGGATCCCATAATCTGTAGCCAAATTCTTCATGGGAATATCCCACAAAGATACACTGCTTCGCTTTTCCATCCAGCTTGGACCTCTCGTCTCTAGGGATGTGAACAAATGCTCTGCAGCCGAATACTTTCAAGTGTTTGTAAAAAACGTCTTTCCCCGTCCAAACCTTTTCTGGTACGTCGTAGTTCAGTGGAACTGATGGAGAAAGGTTGATTAAATCGACTGTTGTCCTCATTGCCTCCCCCCAATAGGAGTTTGGCAGTTTTGCATTTGAGAGCATACATCTGACTCTTTCACAAATGGTTCTGTTCATCATCTCTGCGACACCATTGTGTTGAGGTGTCTTTGGTACTGATTTTTCCAGCCTGATGCCGAAACTTCTGCAGAACTCCTCGAATGATCAGCGATACTCACCGCCATTGTCTGATCGTACACACTTCAAACGTCTGCCAGTTTCTCTTTCAACTTTTACATGAAATTGCTTGAAAACTTCCTGCACTTGATCTTTAGTTTTCAAAGAAAAGGCCCACACTTTTCTAGAGTGATCATCTGTAACACCCCGTAATTTTAATTACATATATATGTTAAATTACACGTATATCAAGATGTATAATACACGTATTTTATATGTAATAGCTACAGGTGATAATACACGTATTTTATACGTAGAAGCTAAATATCTGCGTGTATAAAAATACATGCTATATTTAAGGAGTATGAGCAAATAAATAAAATTATTAAATAAATAATATAAGTTTTATTAGTTGAATGGGTTGATTAATGCAATAGATGAATTGAGTTGAATTAAAATGAAAAATTTATGGGGTGAGTTAGTTAGCTCTGAAGCATGAGGAGCATAGGATCATATGTTTTATATCTATTTAACACCACTCATTTCTAAGCTCTCTCCACCGTTAAATAAAAAAAGAAAAAGAAAAAAAAAGAAACAAAAGAATAATGACAAAAAGAGTTGCTGAACGAAATGAAAAAAAAAAAAGAAGAAGAGAGAGAACATAATGAAGAATGAACGCACGAAAGAGGGAAAGAAGAAGAACGGAAGGGAGAACGCAGAATTCACGCGAAATCGGGACTTGCGGTAAGTGATTTTTACTCTTTTTCTTTGTGAAATTACTATCTAAGTTAGATGTAAACTTTCTAGCAGAGTAATTTTTACTGTGGAAGTCGTTTTACGGCGTTTTCAAAAATTGGGGTTTTGACCCAACGTGAATAGAAAATTCGCTAGGAAGGTAAAAAAATGCTCACTGGACTCTTAGAACCTTGAATATGTGGTTAGATTCAATTTTATGATTTTTGGAGACCGTTGGACAATTTTAATACAATTTACAACATTCGGATGAATAGTGAATAGTGAATAGTATTGTGAACACTGATTTGAAATCATAGATTCGTAGAGAACAGAATTCCGGACGTTTTGATACTAAGATCGTGATTTTTGGATAATTTGATATTTTTAGTAGCTACCGATATGATAAATGATGATTCTCATGATAATCTATGATTAATTTCAGTGTTTAAATTGAGAGCTTAAGGGCATGGATAAACACTCTTGAGGAAGCCCTATTGTTGCTCGATTTTAGATGTTGAATTAGAAAACTCGTGTAACCACTGTGAGTATAGTTTTCTTGATTTGGTTCTTGTATGACATTGTACGCGTATAAAATGTTTGTTTGTATGCATGTTATATTTATATATACATTGAGTTTTATGGATCATGCAAACTGATTTTAGCAATTGGAGTTTTTCATGATGAGGCTTTGTGATTCGTCATTGTCATTTCGTTAGGAATTAGACCCAGATGAGGTTTTGCGAGTCCTCATTGTCAGTAGGTATGTCCTAACAAGGGTTGCGATCCTTGAAATGACTGTGAATTGGGTAATAAGAGGCTGTGTCTACCTTGTACGGCCATATAAGGGTTAGACCCGCTCTCTTGCCTTACGGAGGAGGGAGATTGTGCATTATGTTATTGAAAATCATGAAATTTATGTTGTTGACATATATAATATATTCATTGAATGATGCATGTGTTTAATAAGTGTTTGAAATGATTTTAAATGTCATATTTCTCTAAATGTATATAATTGTCATCTCAAGAACTATATTCACTGAGGTGTTGTTTGCTCACCCTATTTCCTTCAATATTTCAGGTATTGACTCGAAGGGAAAAAGAACTTGTCTGGTAGGTGTATGTATGCTTGGAGGAAATAGATTATCTTTATGTTATTTTGATATGTATAATTATCACACACGATATATATGTAATATCACCTAGATGGGTTGTGTGGTAATATTATATGAGGAAATGAGGTGATCATAGATATTTATCATGTGAGAATTTAATTTGTGGAATGACTGGAATGAATGTGAGTGGAATGATCATCTATATATATATATATATATATATTTTTGATTTGATTTGATTTGTGGTATAAAAAAAAAATTATGTACATTTTGGGAAGGTTTGTGAGAGTACGTGAAGGCTGACAGTGTATTATATACTGTATATGAGGATGTACAGTGTATAGTACGCTGTGCCGGTCATGACGTCAGCCTACGTCAGGGGCGTCGTGACATCATCAATAAAAGTCACAAAATAATGAGCACCTCCTAGTGTCTTACAACTCATTGTACAGACATCTATGTGTATTAAATCTAGAATATTTGTCTTTCTAGATGGTGGGGAACTACGAAATGCAACTCAGTGTTGTTTACCCATAATACAATCAACACAAGTACGTAAAGATGTACCTGTCATTCCTGGCAAGTGCTCATTCTTGGAAAGAATTCTGAGACCATTTTCACTCATGTGATCGAGCCGCTTATACCATAACTCGGTGGGAACTTCTTTCCTCATGGTATTTACTTCTTCTCTACACAACTTGGCTTCCGTGTGGTAGAGTGATGCATCTTTCTTGCCTCTGGCTACTACCAAGTTTCCTTTGGTGAGCTTCCATTTTCCTTCACCAAAGTTATTATTGTAGCCATCGTCATCAAGCATTCCGGTGGAGATCAAATTGAGGCGGATATCTGGAACACGCCTCACATCTTTTAAGAGTAACCTGTATCCAAGGTTAGTTTCTAAATAAATATTACCGATGCCGATAATTTTGGATGCATCATCATTTCCCATCCTTACTCATCCGAAATCACCTTGTGTAGGCTGAGAAGAAATCTCGTCGTGAGGTGACATGGTAGGACGCACCTGAGTCAACTACCCATGTAGAGTCTTGACTTGCAAGGTTGACATAATCAACATCTCGAACAATGACAACTTCTTCAGTAAGAGTTGCAGTGTCATTTGTTCGGGTTTCTGCTTCTTGATTTCTGGATCGTTCCGCCTTTAACTTTCGACATTCTCGAATGAAGTGTCCGGGCTTGCCGCAGTGATGACACTTCTTGTCATGCCACGATCTGGATTTTGAGCGTCCTCTTTGCTGACTTTGGTTACGAGGATTTTTGCTTTTACTCCTTCCATGTCATTCTTGCTTGCCTTGTTTTTCCATGACAAGTGCTTCACTTTCAGGAGTATAACCATTGTCTTTTCGTCGAGACTCTTCGTTCAGCATTCTGTCTTTTACCATATCCATGGTAAGCTTGCCTCCAGGAGCTGAGTTACTAACTGACACAACTAGAGTGTCCCAACTTTTTGGTAGAGAACTCAGCAACAACAACGCTTGTAGCTCGTCATCTACGATCATCATCATAGAGTTGAGTTGATCTACAATGCCTTGGAACTCACTCATGTGTTCCGATACGCTGCTTCCATCTTTATACTTCAAATTGACTAAATGTCGTATCAGATTAGCTTCATTCTGTACGGTTGTCCTCGCATACATTGTCTCCAACTTTTGCCAAAGAACGTAAGCATCGTGTTCATTCGCAAAATTATGAAAAATGCTCTTGTCGATCCATTGTCTAATTTGAGCAGCACATTTTCTGTTCAACACTACCCGATTAGGTCTGTGCTAGTTGTTTTTGATGTTTTGTCATTTGTCGGAGTTGTAGTCACGGCTTCCTCCTTTGGCATTATAATCGGCTTCCACAGATCTTTAATGTATAAAAGATCCTCCATTTTCGGCTTCCAAATTGCATAATTAAATGCAGTGTGATCATATTGCATGTGTTCATATTGCCTGTGCTCTCCTCCATTTGAGTCTTCAATCAACAGGTTTCGCGGAGCTTGACACTTCACCGGCGATGAATTTCCGGTGATAAATAGTATTATATAAATAGTATTCAATGAATAGTACCCCTTGTGAATAGTACAATGTGAATAACGTTTTAGTAAATAATGCTCTGTGAATAGTACTCTATGAATACTATTACTATTCCAAATAGTGACTGCTAACAAAATAGTACTGTATACGTGAATAGTATTGTATGTATGAACAATACCTTCGCTGAAAACGACCCAAGCTCTGATACCACTTTGTTGGGAAAAATGATGGTTGTAAAGAAATAAATATTACAATCCCAGAATAATTTTCCAAACTAAAAATACAACAAAAATAACACCAAAGATTTTTGCGTGGAAAACCTTCTAAAGATGAGGTAAAATCCACGGGACCCGTAGGCCGCTTAAAGACTTCCACTATAATATAATGGGATTACAAACGTCACCTTTCGGTGGATCTCTCACAAATACACAATACCTATGTATCTTCAATTTGTGGATAAAATTTCATAAATTGGCTCACACTTTTTTCTTCTCAAAGAAACTCTATTTGAGACTCTCTAGATCTCTAGAATTAGATCTCTCTGAATATTTGATCTCTCTCAGATGATTTTGAAGAATAAAATTAAGGCTCTATTTATAGAGCTCAAACGTGGGCTTTTCTGTAATTATTTTGGACAGCCCACGTGACATTTGTTGTTGCCGCCCCATGTATCCCATGCATATGTTGAATTCATCACCCACGTGAAATATGCTGGCTGCCTTTTGTTGAATAATCTGGAAATTTATTTGGCTACCTTTGTTGACAACTTAGCCGCCATTCAAAGAGGTGGACCAACAGGTCTCTAGTTCTAGCCTAGACGTGCCCTCATTTATCCGCTTCTGTTTGAAGGGTCGGTCCAAATGTCTCTGTCGTGTCTAAATTCGGAAGGATTAGTCTCTCTCAAAATAAAAGAAAACACCTCTAGGGTGCCAAAAAATCGATAATAAAAAAATTAAAAATAAAAAGTCTTAATTGAGTTGACTTGATATGAATTGAATGACCAAAACAATTAACAATAATAATAGTAATAATATATATTACACCATGAGTATATATATCATTATATATATTCAGTGACAAGTATTGATTTTTTGTTGGATACCATCAAGCACGGCTTAGCTGATTCTCATTTGGATCCAACCACCTGTATACCACCATCGCATAAGCCAGTCAACTTTTTCAAGTCAACAAAAAATAGAGAAGAACCCTACTCCGAAGCACACCATAGCAAAACCCTTCCAGTGTAGCTGCTTTGCTGCTTCTTGACTTCGCTGTCTTCACTTCTTCAAGAGCAACACAACCATTTTTTCTTTTACCCTGAACTTCGTCTAAGGTTTGCGTTCCCATTAATGGGAAACATCGGAAGTCGCAGAAATCACAATCGAAGAAGACGTGGAACCCAAACCACCCACCCACCTGTCTCGCCCTCCCAATCTTCCACCCGCCCTCAAATCCCTGCAAATCAGGATGTTTTTGCTGTGCCCGCTCTTCACCCTTCACAATTCCCAAACCCTAATCCGGCTCAGCACCATCATATGTATTCAGAAACCCATGTGGGAACTACTGAGCAACCCAATTTGATAAACCCTAGCGCCATCGCCGCTGGTCCACCGGTGGAGCATCAGAGGGCGGTGACGGTGCGCAACGATGTTAATGTTCGCAAGGAGAGTCTGAGAGTGGAACCGGACGAAGAGAATTTAGGGCATTTTCTTGTTACTTTCAATTTTAATGCCACGGTTGCTGGAAGGTAAGGAATATAAAATGTTTGATTTTTCAATTTGGTTAAATTGCAATTGGGGTTTATGTTTTTCTGATTGATTTAGCGTGGTTTGATTGATTTTTTTTATTGGAAAGTTTACATCTTATTCAATCAAATAGAGATATATGTTTATTCCAAAATAAATAAATAAAAGAAAAAGAAAAAGAAAAAAACATGGAAGAATGATGGTTGAGAGAAGGAACAGAACGAAGCCCAAGTAAATAGGAAGAATGGCACCATTGGAATTTAGGGCATTGTGTGTATATATGGTACAAGGTGTAACATTTTTAAAAGAAACAAGAAAATTAATCACTAGTACGCATTTCATGTCTAAAAAACAGAGTTTTGTAATGAGGAGCACTCATCAATGCATTAGGGTTACAAAAAGATGTATTTCAAGGGTCTGAGATGGTGTGCATATATTATAAGTGGTTTCCTTAGCAATGTCTTTGTCAGTGTAGGAAGAGCGGCCTTGGCTCAATGGTTGAGATTGCTTTATTGGAACCTGAAGGTCAAGGGTTCTAATCTGTAACCAACCTCTCTAATGTGGAGGTACGACTGTGTACATCCTCCCCTCCTCAAATCACGCAATGGCAGGAGTGTCGTGCATTGGGTGTGCCCTTTTCTAAAAAAGAATTTCTTTGTCAATGTAGGATGGGAATTTTAGGCTTTTGTTCATAGTCTCAGGTTATGCAAGGAATTTGAATATCATGGTGGAGAATAATTATGATCATGAATCCTTTGAAAAGATCGTAAATACTAAGTGGTTCAAATATCATTGGGAAGAAAGTTCATGTCTCTCTTTTGATTATATGTAAACATGCAGGGATCGTGCTGACCAGCCCCCCTCCCCCTTCCCTTTCCTCAGTGCACGCATGCTAGGTGGCATTTGTTTTAGAGGGAAGAAAGTGAGCAAAGTAATTATGAGGTTGAATCATCTTGAAGAGAAATGTGTGAGGTTGTTGTGACTTGTGACTTGATTCCCCCCTACCTTCTTCCCACCTCACCCCCCAAAAGAGAGTAAATTTTGGCATCATAGAGAACCCCAGAAATTGCTAGAAATATCATGAACATAATAACATATCTTGTCATTACTTTCATCATTCCTTCCATTGTCCTCAAGTTTTATTAGTGCCTTCATATATGTGCTGCATAGTGTTGTGTTATTTGCTCTTGTTCATGAATAAATTTGGACAAAATACTTGATCTTTAGATCTATTGAAATCGTACTGATCAGTAGGAGTGACTCCATTTATTTGTGTAGAGCCAACCGCAAGGTTTTGATTGGGGTTTGGGATTTGATGACAGAGTTGAAAAGCCACATAAAAATGCTTGTTTAATAATCAATTCTTGTAACAAACATATATCCTGTGTGTTATTTCTATTGCAGGCGTAAGATTTCCTTTTTCACTCACTCCATGCTTTGATCCCCAACCACTTCAAAATTAGATCCTTTATTCATGGGAACCTCTTGTGGGGAAATTGGGGACAACAAACAGTTGATCTATATCTTTTTCAGCCATCTTTATGCATGAAGGATTCTTGACTTCTTTGGTGTAGGATATCTGTTAATATTTTGTTGTGTTGTCCCTTGATAGAATGGAGTCTAGGAAGCGTATTCATGTAGCAGACCCCATGTTGTACAGAAAAGGTTTTGTTAAGTTGAGCGGAATTGAGGTTACCCCCTATTTTTCTTTATTAATTTTGTTGTTTTTTCTTTTAAGTTTCATAGTGCACCTTGATTTATGAGCTCTGATCTGTATGTTATGTTTAAATTTGCTTAAGCATTTTACCCATTTAAAGGTTGCACTCCTCTTTTCCAAGCAGCATCACTATTATTTTCTTTGCAAAAGAAGACGCAGAGTGTAACCTGACACCAATGAAGGAAGGACTACTCGAACCAGTGACAATATCTTTTCAACAAGGCCTTGGACAGAAGTTCAGGCAACCTCCAGGAACGGGAATTGACTTCTCCCTCTTTGAGGAAAAAGAAGTATTAAAAGAGGGTCAGGGGGACATGGAATTATATCCCCTTGCTGTTAAGGCAGATGCTTACCCCTTGGATGAAAATGGGTCAGAGGGAGAGAAACCACTGAATGGAAATGTAACTTCACAGATCATACTGGCAGCATTTGAGAAGAAGAAGGGTGAGTACCGGGTGAAAGTGTTGAACCAGATTCTGTGTATGAATGGTACAAAGTACAAACTACAGGAGATTTATGGAATTGGGAATTCAACTGAGGACGAGTTTGATGAAAACTTAGGGAAAGAATGTGTAATCTGCTTGTCTGAACCACGGGATACTACTGTCCTCCCCTGCCGACACATGGTAAATACTGTTTTGCATTCATGACTTGGTGCAGGACCAAATTATCTAACCTTGTTATTAGCATCATGACCAGCATGCAAGAGGTCCATGGACTAACCATAGCAACTAACTGGGCCTTACCAAGTTATCACACTTGATTATCGGCTCGTTCGGTAAAGCTTTTGCAAAAGTGCTTTTTCATGAAGTGTTTTTAGAAAAGCTTGTCTCGCCAAAAACCATAAAAACTGTTTTTCTACCACAGTTTGGTCCAAAAGTAGATGTTGTCAAATGCCTCAAAAAACTTCTTTTGGTGTCAAAGCAGTTTTCAAATGCTCAACCAAACGGTGTCTAACTTGGTACTAATGACTATACTAGCCCCTAAAGACATTATATCTAGTTTCAAGGATCTAGGATCATTTGATAGCCCACTGAATGGTGGTTGGTTGCAAAGTAACTCCTGTTTTGGTGCGGTTTGATTGGCAAAGATGGGAAGCAGGTTTTCTTTGCCATCACAGTTTGTGCGTGGAAGCACTATGCTTCTTAAAAAGCTGGACAAGCTTTAAACTCACAGGCAGATTTTTTTAAAAAAATTTCCCCTAATTGAAGAACTGCATCTCCATGCTTTTCTTATGGAAATATTTCAATACTAATGGGCAACTTTTGTGTTGATGCAGTGTATGTGCAGTGGGTGTGCCAAGCTTCTGATATTCCAGAAGCATCGATGCCCAATCTGCCGTCAACCTGTTGAGCAGCTCCTGGAGATTAAGGTTGGCAACGATGATTAACCAAAAATGTAAATCTGTTTGCTCTTTTCCTTTTTGTATTTGTCAAATTAGATTGAGACGGTCATAGTACCTGTGGACTAAAACACTATATATATAAATGACGCATTGTACCAGAAACATTCCACCCAAATGTACATCTTCAGGCATAAATGAGAGTGAGAGTGTTGGATTGTTTGAAATTACCTCTGATTACATGTTTGCTCAAGGTGAAGTTTAGTTTTAGATGCTGGGGACAACTGATGAATCCTGTTGTAACTTTTGCTCAGGAGTCTGTATCTAGTTGTATTCTTCACATCTTTTCAAGTAATATATACTATCTTGTTCCTTTTTTTTTCCTGAAACTCCTGTTCATTTGGATTAGTATTCCACTCAAAAATTGCATCTGCCCCTATGTTCAAATAATATATCATCCTCCATGTTGTTGTCTCAATCGGGTTCTCGTGTCATCCGAGTGGTTGGACCTATTTCCATCGAACAGACAAACAGCTCTTACTCGAACGACCTCGGATCACAAACCCATATTGTTAGATACTGATGAGGTGAGATGGGGTTCATCACCATTCAGATTTGAGAATGTGTGATTCTCACATAAGGAAATTTTTATGAAGGTGGGGAAATGGTGGCAGGGTGCAAATGCATTTGGGAGAGAGGGGAACATATTTATGATTAAACTCAAGATAATGAAGGATCTCATCAAAGTGTGAGATAATGTGGTCTTTGGTGCAACAAGTCAGAAGAAAAAGGAGATTGAAGATGTCATTGGGTCCTTGGACGCAATGGAGGAAGGAGGTGATTGGTCAGCTGAGTTGGATACATTCTGAAAAATTTACAAAGCAGAATTGGGAGAACTTTGTCCCAGAGAGGATAGAATGGCCCTACAAAAATCCAAGATCAAATGGCTTAAAGTAGGGGATGCGAATACAAGTTTCTTTCATAAGATTCTGAACGGTTAGGAAATGCAAGAATGTTATCACTTCAATTGAGAGGGATGATGGGGTGCGTGTGTCAGAGGATGGAGAAGTGGAGAAGGTGATTGTGAATCACTTTTTGAACATGTACAATGCTGGAAGGGATTACGACTGGGAGACTGAGGGGCTCGACTGGGGGCCCATCTCTCAAGCTGATAAGGAATTCCTTGAAAGACCTTTTCAAAAGGTTGAGGTGAGGGAGGCAGTTTTTGACTGTGATGGGTCGAAAGCTCCAGGGCTAGATGGGTTTACTATGTCCTTCTACCAGAAGGCGATTGAGAAGTTCTTTCACAATGGTATAATAAATAATAAGGCGAATGAAACTTATATTTGCCTAATTCCAAAGAAATGTGATTCTCAGAAGTGTGAAGGATTATAGATCGATAAGTCTTGTCACTGGTTTATATAAGATCATTTCAAAAACTGTCATCAAGACTTAAGGTGATCCTTCATAAAATTGTGGATGAAAGTCAGGCAACTTTTGTTCAAGGAAGACGAATTCTTGATGTGGTGTTAGTGGCCAACGAGGCAAATGAAGACTATAGGGTTGGAGCTAAACCAAGGGTGGTATTTAAAGTGGATTTTGCCAAGACATATGATACGTTTGACTGGGGATTTCTCAGACATGTTTTGCATCAGAAAGGTTTTGGTGAGAAATGGATCAGTTGGATCATGGGTTGTGTGAGCTCAATTACTTATTCTGTGGTGATTAATGAAAGTCCAAGAGGGAAATTTGCGGCCAAGAGGGGTTTGTGCCAAGGTGACACACTATCTCCATTTCTCTTCACTTTGGTGAGTGATGGATTAGGAAGGTTAATGTACCGAACAAGACAATTCTCCATTGTGAAAGGTTTCCAAGTAGGGAGGGATAAAGTTGAAGTTTCTCACTTGCAGTATGTTGACGACACATTATTCTTGTTGCATGGGGAGGAGACTAATGTTACCAATGCTATGAAGATTTTACATTGTTTCTGTGAATTCTCAAGTTTGAAGTGAATATGGCGAAGTGCCAAGTGGCAGGGATTAACATGAAGCGTGTTATTAAGAATTGCCAATTATGTTGGGTGTTCAGTTGGTGTATGGCCTGTGAAGTACTTGGGCTTACCATTAGGGGGAAATCCACAATCCAAAGTATTTTGGGATCCAATCATCGACACCATTTCACGTAGATTGGAGGGTGGAAGCAGACATTTCCATTGAAGGGGGAAGACTTGCTCTGATAAGATTTGTCTTACAAGTTATCCCATCATACTTTATGTCATTGTTCAAGATCCCAAGTGGCGTGGCTAAATCCATTGAGAGGAAGATTAAGTCTTTCTTTTGGGGGGGAAAGAGGGGTCATGAGTTGCGAAGATTAGTTAAATAGGAGATAATAAAAAGACCAGTGGAGGAAGGGGGTCTTGGTATTGGGAATGTTTCTCTGAAGAATGTGGCTTTATGCGGGAAGTGATTGTGGAGGTTTATGAATGAAAAAAAATCACTATGGGCAAGAGTAGTGGTTAGTAGATACGAGCCATTTTCTCTTGTTGAACGGGGTGGTGGGTGGAATAGAAGTGGAAGATTCACTTACAGAGGTCCGTGGAAGTTCATCATATCTTTAGCACCATCGATTATTGAGCATGTTCGCCCAGGGGTTAGCAATGGGGAGATCTTTCGTTTTTGGAAAGATAAATGGGTGGGAGACAGTTCGTTGACAACATATTTTCCACATTTATATAGATTGTCTACCAACCACAATCATCCTATCGCGTCTTTTATTAGCCACATTCTTGCATCTTAAAACCTAACATGGAACTTTTATTTCCCCATAGCTCTTACCATAAGGGAGCAAGATGAAGCAGTTAACCTATTAGCTAGATTAGAAAATGTTCCTCTGTCAAATTCATTAGATCTCTTAGTGTGGTCCCTACACCTCTCCCTCAATCAAAATCCCTCCCTCTTTCCCTTAGCGGCATTTATATGGAAATCACTGGTTCCATCGAAAGTAAAGGTGTTTGCTTGGCTATTGGCTCATTGGAGGTTAAGCACATTAGACTTATTACAAAGGAGAGTGTCTAATATGTATTTGTCTCCACAGTGTTGTATCTTATGTTTTCGGGCGGAAGAGAATCTGAATCATCTTTTCATTTCTTGCCTTATGGCGAGGAGGCTGTGGGAGGGTTGGTTTAGTTTCTCGGGAGGAAAATTCTATCCACCAACAAGCATTGATGACTGCTTATCTATGCCTCATGGCTCTATCATTTCTACTGTGGCGAAAGAGGTGACCCTTGTTGCTTCGTATGCCACTCTTTGGCTCATTTGGCTAGAGAGGAATAGTCGGATTTTCAACAATATATGTAAGGAGCCTACCAAACTTTGGGAGGACATTAGATTTGTTGCTAGTTCCTGGGTGCATGCAGTGGATATTGTTAAAGGCCCCTCTCTTTCAGACTGGTTGCTCTATTGGGGTAGTTGTCTGTTTTAAGTGTAATGGATGGATGAGTACTTTCAACGCACAACATTTCATTGTGTCCTTTGGTTTCCCAGTTTCTAAGGGGAATCTCCACCGTGATGCATATAGGGTGCCCTTGGTGGGTTATATATTCTGCTTTGTTTTTTATTCTAATAAAAGCATATAAAGAAGTTTGGGTTTAAGCTTCATAACATCTTTCATATAAAGTGTGAAACCATTAATGAAATGTTGATTTAAATCCCATGTTAATCAACCTAACCAGCATTATTCAGACCTCTTAAAAAGTGCCCAACTAATCCTCAGCATATTCTGTTGATTAATTAGAAAAAAAGAAAGGAGAACAGCTAATTAAAAAGGAGGAGCATAAGTCAAAAAGGGGGTTCACATTAGAATGTTAGGTATGCAAAAGATAGGAAAAAATAACAAATTCATTTCACAAGACGTGACTATAAACAGCGAGCAGATTAAATGCATGCCCCGAAAAGCTAATACGTTTACAAAATTAAGCCAAAAGTAGGCCCCAACTCTGCATGATTTGCAAGAAACTCAAAACCCTTTATCCATCTTACTAGTTTTTTAAAAATATATATAATTGTTTTTGCCAAGTTTGTTTGATCCGTGACGACACTTCTTAAAGTTGCCGATGGGTCAACAATGATGTCTACCCTGACTTCTTTTTCTCGACTCTATTATAAGCTCTAAAGCTCCTTTAACTAAGCAATTTGCAGAATAATAATAAATACTGAGAGCTGCCAATCAGATCATCCACTACTGTTGAAAAAGTTGTAAAATCCAAGAAGAAGAAGATGATAATGATATGATGAGGAGAAGCCAAATCGATTATATCCCAAAACATGCCAAATTTTATCCAATGTCACTTTCTTGTAAACTTGAGGCTCATGTAGCATCAGTTTATTCAGAGAAAAAATGCAATCGATAAAAAGGCCTCCTATTACCAACGTTCGGTTTAGTGGTTTAGAGAACTCGTTTCAGGAAACGAGTTCACGAATTCGACTTTTCACTAGTATTGACTATTAGAGGTGTCTCCCGCTCGAGCAACCAGAGGCCCACAAGGGATTAGTAGGAACTGAATACTCCCGTTTATCAAAAAAAAAATAAAAATAGAAAGGCTTCATACTAGGTTTTGTTGGGTTCAAACTTTATAATCTAGGTTACCCATTTAAAAATAAATAAATTATGATTGTATGGTTAAATTGAAATCCTGAAGCTCCTCCTACCCCCAACCTTAATTATGTTTATGCTATTGGAAAATGGATAATTAAACATGATTTTTTACCATTTTTAACTAAATATTAAAGTGAGACCCTCAAGTGATTTTGGGTAGGACCAAGTTGATTATTAATCTTTAATATGTGAAGATTAAGAATATATAAGTATTTAGCTATACCCATTTATATATGAATGAGAAATTTAGTTTAACGTAGCCTACTTGATATATGTAAAGTGGTGAAATTTAGAAATAATCTTTTAGTCTCATGCAGGAAAGATAGAATTCTAATTATTTACATATAAGTGTAGCTAGAGTACTACACTTGAATTTCAACTAACACACATACACACAAAGAAGGCTCGGGGGCGATGTCGCCCATGCGACACAGACGAGCGAGTGTTCAAGGGTGTTTGGGCGACTTAGGGCACAACACTTTGTTGTGCGGATCGAGGTAGATCGGACGAATGGGATGCGTCCGCGAAAGATCAAATTTGGGACGTCCAGATATGATGAATGTAGTTATCTGTCTAGGTTCAATGTACGAAGATTCGACGGTGTGGGATCAGATGCACTGATCAAGACCGATTGGATCGATCGCGATCCAATGGTGCGAGATCGGTTGTGATGAGTGGAGCCGTTAGATTGTGCCTAAATCGATCGCATACGATCCAACGATATACGATCGAGTGCGTCAATCAAATTCGTTAGATCGCGTTTAGAGGCGATCATACTTGATCCAACGGTGCAGAAACATCCATCATGTACAACCGCGATTTGCCTATAAATAGAGCACTCCAGAACTCGGAAATTCATTCCAAAAATTTCAAAATCTTTGAATTTTCTTCTATTCTTTCTTCTCTGCTTTTAGCATTCTTTTGTGATTGAGTACAACCAATTTTGATTCGATTATTCTTGTAAGTTGAAGTGCTGCTGTCACAAGAAGGAGATTGTTGTATCTTAGAAGACAAGTGTCATACATCATGAGCACTTAAGCGAAACATAATTGTCTTAAGGACATATAGTCACACTCTAGCCTCAATCTACGTCGTTACTCTTTTAAAATAATAATTAATCTAGTTTAACTAGACATAATCTTGTCCTTAATACCTTTAAATAGTGAACGAGAGACAACTTGCTGCTCTATAAGATTGGTATTCAAGTGAGACTATTGTAACTCTATCACTCAAACCAGAGACTAATCTAATTAATTATTTTGAAAGTTAAAAGATTGCCACCATACAATCAACATATGCTGCAATTATAATGAATCCTCCTTCTCACAGGCAGCTTCCATACAATCAACATATGCTGCAATTATAATGAATCCTCCTTCTCACAGGCAGCTTCCTCGTGAAAACTTTGATGCTAGAATAAAGCAGGACAAACTCACAACCGTGTACTTGGTGTTTTCAATTACGCTTATGAGTTATGACCCATCAACCAAACATTGTTGCCCCTAGAGCTTGATGGGTCCACGGACAGCCCTCTCTAAAGCCATATAAAATGCTAGTTTTGTGCCCTCAAGTGTGGGTGGACCTATATGAACTCGTGAGGAAGAGCCCCACTTTCGCAATTAAAATATATAATGCGTTTGGTTAATGATTTAAAAACTAAAAATATATTTTAAAAAGTGAAAAACAAAACAAAACGTGTTTCCTGAGTAAAATCTTGAAAACTTGTTTTCAGATTTAACAAAGTAAGCGCATTTTTTGCATTTTCAAATTTTTAGATACTTAATTTTCAATTTTTTAGAAACTTAACAACCGTGTCCAAATCACAAACTAAAAGCTTTCTACACCCTGTTAAAGACTTTCTTCTTAATATTCTGAATTTTGAAAGAATTAGTAGGTAAGTTCATGGAGCTCATTTTATTCATCCAATTCTAACAAGAACACTAACAGCTAGCAAGATGGTGATGCTCATAGGTGATTGGTCAATGGTTCTGTCTTCTTCTGTAAAGTGGTAGATAGGAATGGTTATTTGAGGACAAGACAATTAGTTTGTTGTTCTTCCACATGTTCATCCGATTGTACTTCTCAAATTAATGAGACAGAATCTACTTGTTAGAGAATATTATATCATATGAAAGATGTTAATTGAATAAATCATGTTTTTTTTTCTCAGTTTATCCTAATAATACTCAATCACCCTTCTAATAAGCCCTATTAATTATATTAACTTATATTTTTCTAATAAGCATTGATGCAGAGACCCTATTGTTGGTGAATGTAGGACCTCAGTCCTACAAAAGCACAACTAAGTTTTTCAGAAGAAAACAGAAGATAAAAGGAAACAAACAAATAAGCAAAGACACCATCATCCATTTAGTCACAACTGCCTCCTTCCCAACCACTCAATAAAGATATACATAGAGAAAGGGAAGAAGAACCTCTTGGGTTCAACAATCATAGGGTCATAATCATATAAATGTATTATACATTTCAAACAATGCAGAGAAGCCCCCATCCGAGGTTAAAAAGAGAATGGAGAAAATGAAATTTCTTAAAAAGTTAGCCCTTTTCTATGACCACTCTCACTCGCACAAAACTCCAAATACTTCAATCCCCCTACAACAACACTAGATATGGTCGGTTGTTGAAAGATCCCGCACAGTGACTGACTCTCCACCACTAGAAAGAAAGTATGATGAAATGAAAAGAACAAAAAAAAAAATTGAAAAAGGGCTGGACTTACCAACCAGAGAAATCATACGGGCTTGTGAACATGACCTCACTCTCCAGCTTCTGGAGCTGAGGACGTAAAAAAGGTTAACAAGGGTATGAATGAAAAGGACACATAAAAGGGTAAGTTAAGTAGTATGAAAGAGGCTCTTCCTATAGTCCTACTTGCAATTTTGAAGGCCACCCAAAAATTCATTTTGACTTCAAACCTGCAAGTAAAACACACCTCTTCCTCCTTTTTCTTTTTAATCTTCAGAAGATTGAAAGGTGGAAGAGAGACACGGCATTTGCTGGGGCCACAGTGGCAAAGAATCCCCAATTAGATCTCCCAAGTCCCCACCACTACTGGTCAACAGGTGCACTCCACTCCCTGGTTTTTTCTTCTCTTTTCTTTCCTTTCTAAAGCAAAAGCTGATGTGTCGCTTTTTACTTGTATCTTCTCTGCAATTGTCGGAAAAAACCAACAAAATGACTCATCAAACTGCACAAGAAAGCCTGTGACTTGGAAGTAAAATTCACTGCCAAACTAGCAAATGTGAAAAAGAAAAGCAAGTGAAGCTATTTGTTTTGAAGATTGGGCAACTCACTTTTACTTTATCTTCTTTTTAAAATTTACATCTGGACAACACTTTGTTGGAGATGGTAAATAAATATTTACAGAAGCAAATTGCTAAGGTCAAAAGTCAGAAGCATCACATGACCAAAACCATGTGTATCAGATATGGAACACATCCCCCATTGACCAACATGGAACCAACTTAAGCAGCACCCAAGTAGCTGCCTAGTGGGTCATGTTTGGGTTTGAAGAAAGCAAGGTTAGTTGACCATCTAACATGTTTGGGTATAGCTATAAACAAACAAGGGTATCTACAAGAGATTTTAGCTAAATAGGAGTGAAAATTTGCAGTACATAGCCTAAGAACAAAACAAAGAACTGTTCCGTTTAGTTGAGCTTGGTCGTAAATAGGTGGCCTATTCAATTTGGTTTTTTCCACAAGACACTACAGCTCCCCATGGCATCTATATGGTTGAGATCAATTTGGTTTTCTCTAGTGTGACATGACACGACACGACATGACAGGATCCCCTGACCATTGCCACACCTAGTTGAATTATATTCTAAAACTATTAACTAGTAATTGGCAATAAGGTCAAACTGGATACAGTCTTCTCAATACAATCTTCACCCTGCCTATTGCCAGACGTATAAAATGGAAGTAAATAAACCAACCGACAGGTTCCCACTTTACTGTATCTTAAGCAAAGTTAAAAAAATCAATGATATGAAGGGACAAAAGTAGAAGAGGACAAGGGGAGAGGGTAGCTTTAAAGAGACAAAAACCAAATAGCAATTAATATAAGGAATGCAAGTTTATTAAGTGGAATTTTTGGGACCTCAGAGGATAGAGATCAAAGTTTTATCAAACAGTCAAACCCTACCGTACCATACACCTGAGGGCACTCCTCCATTTCCTAAGTACATGCCCCACCGACAAAATGGTTTTCCTCCCCCCTCCCCCCTAGATTTTTAGAAAAAATTTTAAGCTTGTCTTGAATTAGAAAAGAGAAAAAAAAAAAAAAAAAGATATCAAACGATTCTAATGGTGTCCCAGGTTTTGTCAATTATCATCAGCTAAAGAAGAGATGAAATATTTACTTAATGGAAAGAATTCTACTAAATACGGAGGAAATGGAAATGTTATCCCTGTTTCTAGGTGATTAAATGTCAAAGCCCAAGCATACCCTTAAAACCCTCCAAACATAAATAAATAAATAAATAAAAATGCTGGCTGGGAATGAAATGCTTACTTCTTCTCTATTGAAGTTCGTGTGGTTTTTTATGCGGGTTTTGGAGTAGGTTGCTTGAATGCCACAGTGGGAGCTATTCTGCAACTCCTCCTTTGATGCTCTAGCACAAGCTCTCCGGCAAACCAATCGAGCTTCTCAAAATTACTCTGCTCGCTAAACATCTTCCCACCAAAGAGCACCGACTCAACATTCTTTTGTTTTAGCATCTCATCGGCAACTCCAACCAGCATCTTCACATTAGTGGGACTCGGGTCAGCATCCACATTAACCCCACAGCCGTGCAAATTCGATCCATTTGCCTGAAATTTACACACCTTAAATCAAAAGCAAACTTAAAGGGCACAAAGTCAATCTAAATCACTACAATTCAGCCATTTCATAATATATTCAATTATAGATACTAAGGCAGATGTTGCAACTCAAGTCAAACTCAAAAGTAACAAAAAACAAACTAGGTAATGGTGCATCTAAAAGAAAGTCTCATTTATGTATTTAAGAAGGGGGGAAAAAAAACGCCGCCCTTTGTTGCAAATGAGCAAATACACTCGAATTTGATTCCTTTCAAATGAAGGAAACATTTGCCATAGAAAAATATGGCAACACTTGGGAATCAACGCAACAGAGCATTCCTATACAGATTTTGTAACATCAATAGCCCAAAACAAGAACTAAATTTCTTAAAACAGTAACAGGATTTTGACTAGACAAGAAGAATTATAATAACAAGAACACACCCCCAACTCTACAGGCGCATGTTAGCCATTTAACCTAAAAAAGCAAATTGACCAATCTTTGAAGATGCCAACTGGTTGTAACAACAACAGTTCATTAATAAAATTAACCCAAGGCGCACGTTAGACTCGTGGCGAAAAAGAGCATAGCATAGCATCGCAGCATACCTGAATACGAACGTAACTGCTGCTCCGGCTCTGGCCGAACGCCATGGCGACGGCGTGGTCGACCAAGTCGGCGGCGCCATCTCCGGCGATCCTCGCCATCGGTCTCGCCCACTCCTTCGCCTTCCACCCCTTCACCTGCTCGTAACTGTAACTGCTCTCAAGAAGCTCACCACTTCCCAGAGACAACACCATCAAATCCTCAACACCTCGAACGAACGGAAACTCTTGCTTGTTATGCAACACATGCGTGATCGCCGCTGCAGTAGGGTTACTCATCGCGAGCCCTCCTTCCACGGCCAAACACCGAGTCAACCCGTCGACGGACCGCATCGCCACTGGTTCGAACACGGCCGGTTCGGCCGTCGTCGCCCGGCAGACCTCCCAGATCCGGAAATCGAAGCTCTCTGTTTCCAGAGCATCGGCTCGGGAGAAGAGAAACGGCGCCGAGCTCGAGAGATCGTAGCACGGAATCAACACCGGCTTCAACGTGTCTTTCAGAGTCAAGCTCCGGCCTTTATCGGAAAACGCCTCTTTCATTGCTCGCTCCAAGCCGGCGGTTGCCGAGCTACAGGAGCTCCGGCGGAGTAACCGCCGGAAAAAATGGCCTTTTGAGGAGCTTGAAGTAGTAGTAGTAGTAGAAGACGGTCGGAAGAATCGTTTTCCCTGTTCTGCTAAAAACTTCCAGGTGTCCTCTGCTCGGAATATCGGACGGTTATCGCCTTTGGTGGCGAAGAGCATCGACGTGAAGATGCCTCCGACGCCGGTACCTGCGGCTACGTCGAAGTAATCGGCGATTCTAGCGTCTGGATTGCCGGACTTTGTTTTGAGAGCTTGTTCGAGGTAGGCTAGGGCTTTTCCGGAGAGGATCCCTCGCATTCCGCCTCCGTCGATGCTGAGAATGCAGATCTTGCCTCTCTGATTCTTTATCGCCGTGACGCCATTATCTGTAGCTGCTGCTGTTGCTGTTGCTGTTACGGTTTCTTGCTTTGTTTCTGGTGCTGGTGACGAAATCTGTTTGGGGATCCAGAGCTTCTGATCGTCGTAGCCGAAGAGAAACTTGCTTTCGAGAATAGAGAAGATTTCGTAGCTGAGCTTGTCCGTGTCGATGCTTGGTTCCTGCAACTCCGACGGATTACACGCCATTCCCGTAAAGAAGCTGAAGTAGTAGGTTTAGGTTTAGGTTTAGGTTGTTTCAAGCTCCGTTAAAAACGAAAATTCTAAGATTCTATCTGTTCAGCTGATTCTGCAATCTTCGCAAAGACCGAAATCCACTTTGCATGCTAAATTACAGAAACAAAGCTTTAAATCTTTTGCCGTTTAGGGGGCTTTCCAAGGTTTAAGGTTCAAAATCCCTTGCTCTTATACGATTCAAGAAAATTTCACTTCTGTTATTCCCAAAACCGTTCCTTTTAGCTCATTCAAGCACCAAATTAAAGTGAAAGCTCACCACAGAATTTCCGGTAGATTTCAGCTTCTAATCCTTTCATTTCATTCCAACACGAAAAAATAAAACTAGAAATTGTTAGCTTCAATTTCTTTCACAATCGTATTGAAGAACATGCTCTTTCTGTAATTCATCTTCGTGAGTTCGTAGAAGTAACTCCTGCGATCATCATCCCCTTCTCTCTCTCTCTCTTCACCCTTTACAAACACATATATTTATATATACATGTGTGTGTGTGTGCGCGCGCGCGTGTGCGTGTGTGTGAAGAAATCAGGCGAAAGCTACAGTGGAAGAGATGAAACTGGGAAAACTGAAAGAAACCCTATGATGATGAAGAAGATGAGGCACATAAATGCAGGAGTTGCAGAGCATTTCTGTCAGCTTTATCGCCCGACGAGTTTCAGACCCTTTTCTTCTTCTTCTTCTTCTTCTTCTTTCTTCTCACCTCTTAATTTCTCTCTCTCTAGAACGAACCGTTTTAGCGTTACCTTCTTCGTTGTTATATATATAAAAATAGTACGGTCAGTTAAATAGGGTCACCGACGGTTGTTTGGTCAAAGATAAAAATCAGAAAGAAAAAAAAAGACTGGTAGTCAACGATTTGGTTGATCCGACGGTGGAGACTTATTCTGAGTATGTTCCTGATCATGCGGAGCCGTGATAGACGGTCAATTTGCAAATTTCATCCCGCCAATTCGTCGTCTGCGCGTGGGCCCCACCCCCAAGCGTTGGTTAAAAACCGCTCTTTTTTTCAGTTTTACTTTTTTTTTAAAATTCTTATTTTTATGTAATTATAGAATGACAAATCTGCCCCTCCATCCTAGCCTCGTGAGTTGAATGTACGTTACGGGAGTTACCGGTAAAGCTGTACCGTAGTGTACCTTGGTTGGTCGGTAACTGGTGCGACAAACTCACCTGGTTGAATCAGTGGAGAATCGGAGGGTTTGTGTGCCGGTCAGTCTTGGAATGCGAGACTCCGTCCTCTGTAACGGTTGAGTCTCCTGTGAACTCTGTGCCGCGGAGGGGATTTGATCGGGACGCGTCATTTTGATTGGTGGTGTCGGTCGCGAGATCAGAGTTTTATTACGTGGCTTCATCTCAACGCATGGCGCAAGGGAAACGTTTTTATAATACTTGTGCTAATGGTCGATAGAGACTACACTTGACTAATATAGTTTATGGTCACATTTGTTACCGTGAAAAGAATGTGCATCTTTAATTATAATTATAATTATAATAATGTAGATTTTGTCAGTTTGAAAAATACCCTAAAAAAAGACTGGAAATTGGTAGGTCGAAGGGGGCAATAAATGACTTGGGACTTCCGTGCACGACTGGTACAACAAGTTTTAAGTTAGATTTTTATTTTTTTTCTTTAATTTTATATTTTATTAACATATTTTCTAGTTATAATTTATTTTTTCATAAAAATAAAAACAAAAAAAAATTAAAAAACAAAGTCAATTTGTATTAATCAAGATTTAAGCCATCCCAACGCTCATGATTCTTACAAAATATTTAGTACTAATTATTAGTAGCAGTATGGATGATGATGTTTTAATAATAATGACAACAAGGTGGGTGTTGTCTTCAGGTTTATTTTTATGATGCTGAAATAGCAGTGGAACACTAAATGTGAGAGTAGTAATTGCTTAAGAAGAAGATATGCCGCAACATTAATATAAAGTAGCTGTAATAATTATACGGTATGGTTTTAGTAGATACGTGAGATTAGTGCTCTCTAGTAGTTATTGTTGTGCGGAAACTAAGTAAAGTATGAAAGGAAAAAACAAGACAACGGATTTAACGTGGTTCGGCAAATTGCCTACGTCCACGGGAGACAACAAACTTGTATTATTAGAGAATACAAAGTACACCCTTAGGTGAATATTACAGACTAGATCTCTTAAGAATAGATCTCAGAACAGAACTCTCTAACTCTCAGGAATGTCTTTGAAAACTGAAGTTGAGCTCTATTTATAGGTGTAATCGGGGGCAAATATGTAATTTCAAATATATAATTTAATATGGTTTTAATATTAATTAAAACCAACTTTCGGCCAGACAAGCACGCGGGTGGTCCCCACGTGCGTGCTTGTCTCCCACTTTCGGCGGGTGGTCCCCACACGCGTGCTCCACTTTCGGCTGGTGGTCCCCACACGCGTGCTTGTCTCCCACTTTCGGTGGGTGGTCCCCACGCGCATGCTTGTCTCCCACTTTCGGCGGGTGGTCCCCACGCGCATGCTCCACTTGTCTGCCACATGTGAGTGGTCCCTACAAATCTCCACCTCCACCTCATGTGGATCAAGGCTCTTTCACACCTGCAATCTCCTCCACATGTTGCTGCCTCCATTAGTGCCCTTAGGCACTACGAGCTCGTGAGATATTGATCAAGTCCAAACAATGTTGGAACTTGATACCTGTAACCACCTTTGTAAGCATATCTGCAGGGTTATCTGCAGTTTTGATCTTTTGCAGAAGAATACTCCCTTCTTCTACTATTTCTCGAACAAAATGAAAACGAACATCAATATGCTTCGTTCGACTGTGATGAACTTGGTTCTTTGCCAAACAAATGGCACTCTGGCTGTCGCAGAAAACTTCAACATTCTTCTGCACAATTCCCAAGTCTTTAATCAAACCATGAAGCCAGATTGCTTCCTTGAAAGCTTCTGTTACTGCCATGTACTCTGCCTCTGTAGTAGACAAAGCAACTGTTGACTGTAATGTTGATCTCCAACTCACTGGTCCTCCTGCCATAGTGAAAACATAACCAGTAGTAGATCTGCGCTTGTCAAGATCTCCAGCATAGTCCGAATCCACATATCCGACTATATGCTTACAACTCTTCGAATCTCTCTCGAACTTTAAACCAATATCCACAGTACCATGAATATACCGTAGAATCCACTTCACTGCTTGCCAGTGGCCTTTACCAGGGTTGTGCATGTAACGACTTACCATACTTACAGCATGTGAAATATCAGGTCTGGTACACACCATAGCATACATCAAGGCACCAACAGCATTTGCATATGGAATCTTCTCCATTTGCTTCTTCTGATCCTCGGAATTTGGTGACATTGATGAACTTAGCTTGAAATGTGGTGCCAATGGTGTGCTCACAGGTTTTGTGTCATTGCCGATGTCAAAAGTTTGAAGAACTTTCTTCAAGTACTGAGTCTGAGTCAAACAGATTTTGCCTTTGACTCTGTCTCGAGTTATCTCCATCCCGAGAATTTTTCTGGCCTCTCCAAGATCCTTCATTTCAAACTCTGAGCTCAATTGAGCCTTGAGCTTGTTGATCTCCACCTTGCTTTTAGATGCGATTAACATATCATCTACATATAAAAGCAAGTAGATAAATGTTCCATCTTGAAGTTTGCGATAGTAGACACAATGATCAAACTGACTCCGAGTATATTTTTGCCCTTGGATGAAGCTGTCAAATCGCTTGTACCACTGTCTCGGTGACTGCTTCAGGCCATACAATGACTTGCTCAACTTGCAAGCCCAATTCTCCCTTCCTGGTACTTTGAATCCATCTGGTTGAGACATATATATCTCCTCTTCCAAATTACCATGCAGAAAACCAATATCCATTTGCAGCCAATTGATTTCTTTCCTTTTGGAAGTGGAACCAACTTCCAAGTCTGATTCTGATGGAGTGATGTCATCTCCTCATTCATTGCCATTTTCCACTTATCACTTTCCATACTCTGAATAGCATCTTTGTAATTGTATGGAATATCGTCTCCGGTGACTGGAAATGCATATGCAACCATGTCAGTGTACCGAACAGGTTTGCGGATTTCTCTTCTTGGTCGACTGGTGGCAATTGAATCTGGTTCTTGACTGATGTCTGGTCCTGGAGCCTCCAACTCAACTGAGATTTCCTCTTCTTCTTCAGGATGGTTGGATATCTCTGCTGACTTGCTAGGAGTTACTGGAATATCTAACTCCACCTGTTGAGACAAATCTGGATCGTGAATTTCTTTATCAGAAACTGTATGCTTTAACATCACGGATTCATCAAAAGTTACATCTCGACTTTTGACAATTGTCTTTGTATCAGGGTTCCATAGTCGGAAAGCCTTAACTCCCTCACTAAAGCCCATGAAAATCGCTTTCTTGGACCTAGGATCCAGTTTGGATTCCTTCACATGGAAATATGCAGTGCATCCAAAAATGCGCAGAGAATCATAATCTGAAACGGGGTGTCCAGACCATACCTCCTTGGGAGTTTTGCCATCTAGTGCTGTTGCAGGAAGTCGATTGATGATATGAGAGGCATATGACAAAGCTTCAGCCCAAAATGCCTTGCTCAGTCCAGAATGAGATAACATGCAGCGAACTTTATCTATCAAAGTACGATTCATGCGTTCAGCAACACCGTTTTGTTGTGGCGTGCCTGGGACTGTGAAATGTCTGACAATCCCTTCATTCTCACAAAATTTCTGAAATGGGTCTGACTTGTATTCTCCTCCATTATCAGATCTGAGCCTCTTAATCTTCCTTCCCGTTTGGGTTTCTACCATTTTCTTCCATATAAGAAAGGTATCGAGCACTTCATCTTTGTGCTTCATGGTATAAACCCAAACATAACGAGAGAAATCATCAATAAAAGTAACAAACCAACGTTTACCTCCCAATGAAGCATTTTGAGAGGGTCCCCAGACGTCGGTATGAACATAATCTAATGTTCCTTTTGTGCGGTGGATGGCAGTTCCAAACTTGACTCTAGTCTGCTTGCCTAAGATACAGTGCTCGCAGAAGTCAAGTTTCCCGGTTTTAGCACCTTTCAGAGAACCTTGCTTGATCAAGGTTTGAAGAGCTTTCTCTCCAACATGTCCGAGCCGCATGTGCCAAAGTCGGGAAGTGTCTGATGAATCATCATTAGAACTGGTGCAAGCTGAGACACTTCCGATTACTGTGTGTCCATCAAGGAAATAAAGATTTCCTTTCTGAGTACCCTTCATGGCCAAGAATGCTCCACGTACAACTTTCAGAACTCCACCTTCAATGGTTACCTTGTAACCGCTGGAATCAAGGACTCCTAAGGATATCAGATTTTTCTTCAGATCTGGAACATATCTGACGTCCGTGAGCCGTCTTGTTGTACCGTCATGCATCTTAAGGCGTATAGTTCCAATACCTTTTGTGCGGCAGGTATTGTTGTTGCCCATGACCACGACTCCTCCATCGAACTCATCCAACTTTGAGAACCAATGGCGATTTGGACACATATGATAGGAACATCCGGAATCTAAAATCCATCTATCAGACTGAATGTCTATAGATGAAACTGAGAACGCAGAATCTTCTTCAGCTTTCTGTGCTACATTTGCATCTGTCTTGCCCTTATTTGGACAATCTTTCTTCCAGTGTCCCTTTTGGTGACAATAGGCACATTCATCCTTCCCAAGACGTTGACGTGATGAAGGTCCTTTTGACTTTGAGCGAGATCGGCCTCGCCCCCTGGATTTATCAGATCTGTTGTTATCCCTGCCTCTGGAGACTGTCAAGGCTGCTGGTGATGCTTCCTTGTGATCGCGCTGGTCCTTCCTTCGATACTCGTTGTTCACCAAAGCATTTGAAACATCACTGAATTTAACCTCATCTTTACCATATAGCAAAGTTGTTGTTAAATGTTCATATCTTTCAGGCAAAGAGTTTAACAACAATAGTGCCTTGTCCTCATCAAGAGGGTCGACATCAAGATTTAGTAGATCAGCAAGAATCTTGTTAAAATTATCAAGATGTTCACTCATGGAGGTACCTTCCTTGTACTGAAAACGATAGAGCTTCTTCTTCAGGTAGAGGCGGTTCTCTACGCTTTTCGTCATGTATTTGTCCTCCAGTTTCTTCCAGAGACATATTGCCATAGTCTCTTTCATGACAAAGTATTTCTGATCTTTGGCCAAGCAGAGTCTGATTGTTCCACAAGCTTGACGATTGACGAAATACCAATCATCATCGGACATATCCTTGGGCTTGGTTTCCAAGGCGATATGTGAGCCTTCTCGGAATAAAAGATCTTGAACTTCGCATTGCCACATACCAAAGTTGTTGGTGCCGTTGAATTTCTCCACCTCGAACTTTGCATTAGACATCGAACTTCTTTGCCAAGGCCTGCTTGTGCTTGGAATTTCCTCTGCCATTTAGACCGAAGATATTTATGACTTAGCAGCTGAATCTGTAGAAACTGAGTGCACGGTTGCGTCCGGAACGGTCGAAAATGGTGGAAACGAGTCTGACTTTGCTGAAATCAGACGAAAAATGAGCCGAATAAGGTTGGTCAACAAGAATTGATGAATAGGGTCGGGCTGAACCGAACTGGGCCGTGAACAGTGACGGGCTGTGAACAGTTCTGGGCTGTAAACAGTGACGGACCTAACAGTTTCTGGGCTTGAACAGTGACGGGCTGTGAACAGTTCTGGGCTTGAACAGTGATGGACTGTGAACAGTTCTGGGCTGTAAACAGTACGGGCTGTGAACAGTTCTGGGCTTGAACAGTGTCGGACCTCGGACCGGGAACAGTATCGGACCGGTGAACAGTGTCGGACCGGTGAACAGTGACTGCGGGCCGGTATGAATAGTGTACGCAGTGGTCGGTATGAACAGTGAACGGCTGTTTCCGGTGTGAACAGTGCTGCCAAATACGGTACGGGGCTCAAACTTTGATCGGCTCCTGGGGACTCGTTTCTTCTCCGTTTTTCTCGCCGTTTGTTGCGTTGGACTCCTGAGAACAAGAGCTACCTCCTCGGGTGATCAGAACACAGTTTTGATCACGTTTACAGAAACTCAAAATTTCGACACAGTCTCGAAATTTCGACAGTGTCCGTTTTTTCTTCCAAAACTTCACCTTGGCTCTGATACCAATTTGTTGTGCGGAAACTAAGTAAAGTATGAAAGGAAAAAACAAGACAACGGATTTAACGTGGTTCGGCAAATTGCCTACGTCCACGGGAGACAACAAACTTGTATTATTAGAGAATACAAAGTACACCCTTAGGTGAATATTACAGACTAGATCTCTTAAGAATAGATCTCAGAACAGAACTCTCTAACTCTCAGGAATGTCTTTGAAAACTGAAGTTGAGCTCTATTTATAGGTGTAATCGGGGGCAAATATGTAATTTCAAATATATAATTTAATATGGTTTTAATATTAATTAAAACCAACTTTCGGCCAGACAAGCACGCGGGTGGTCCCCACGTGCGTGCTTGTCTCCCACTTTCGGCGGGTGGTCCCCACACGCGTGCTCCACTTTCGGCTGGTGGTCCCCACACGCGTGCTTGTCTCCCACTTTCGGCGGGTGGTCCCCACGCGCATGCTTGTCTCCCACTTTCGGCGGGTGGTCCCCACGCGTATGCTCCACTTGTCTGCCACATGTGAGTGGTCCCTACAGTTATGTCGAATTACAATGATAGTGTTGATGTTTTTGGTAGTGATTTATTGATCATAATAATAGGTGCGACAACAGTAGCTAGCAAGGTAGGTAGCGATGCCACTAATACTAATACTAGTAGTAGTAATAGTCCTAGATACGGTAATTTAATGTAATTCATTTCATTGGTTAAGAATCAAGATAGATATAAGAAATGTTCCAAACGCCACTATATGAAAAATTATGAATGTTGGCTTAAAAACTTTTTCGAATAAATTAACGTTTGATTGGTTGAATGACTCAGGATGATTGTCTCAAGAAATAAGATCATGAGTTTGACTTTTCAGTAACATTAGCCATCGGGGTGTCTCTCACTCTAACAACCAAGAATTTAGGGTTAATTTAGTCGGTATCTGTAACACCTCATAGTTTTAATTAAATACATACATTAAATTATCATTTATATAGGATGCGTGGATATATACAAGATAACTGAATATAGGAGATTATGAAATGCTAATGATGATACACATGATTACATAATTACGTAGTGAAAAAAAAAGATGATATAATTTGATAAATAAATGAAATGAGAATAACTAGATATGTGGATGAATTAACTATATATAATTTGATTTGTGGTATATCATAAAAAAATATAAATTATTTATTTTATAAAAAAATATTTATATATAATAAAAAATATACTATATCGGTCATAACGCTATCTTACAACTTATGTTTGAAATAAATGATTGAGTCTAATGTATGTTTGGAATAAGTCGTTGAGTCGCTTCCATGATCTTCAAAGCAGACAACATTATTTTTATTTTTTTTCTTGTTTTGTCGCCTAAACATTTTTGGACGCAAGTACGTCGGCGTACGTGCGCGCCACGTGAGAAGTGAGAACCAACTGCCGGTAACGCGGTTTGACGCCGTCTTACGACATAACCGAGTAAAAGCGCGGGGGCCCACTTACAGTTGATTTATCCGTTATAACGTCGTTAACCGACAAACGGAATATCCACCAACTTTGTCTTGACTAGGGCAGGTTTTTTTTTTAATTTTCTTTTTCTTTATTTTTGGATAATGAAGCTCTAAAGATTAATTATATGTTATATAAAAGTAATTGAACGAAGCAATGATGAGAGAGGCCCACTTAATATTCCATGGCGTATTCTGAGCAAACTTTCGTTAATCAATTAATTAAGTAGCAACAGAAGAAGAATCAGGAGACGTGCCAGAGGCACTGCAAGATACGTGATAAGGGCATTAGAAATGTAATGCTGTTGATGATAGATTAATTAGAATTATTGGGAGTACGTTTTGTGAGTGGGAGAGACTAGAGAGGGGCCGGGAAAAGGGGATTAATTAATGTGGTTTGGCTTATTTGGTGGAAGTGAGTGGGCAGTAGTAGCAGTATGTAGTACAACAACAACGCACACTGATGTACATAGTTTATAGTTGGGAGTTGGTGTGATGTAGTTGTGGATTTGACAAACCTCTACTCCTTGCCACTACCACTAATAATTTTGTAGGAAAAGTTGCCTTAACGTTCAAAAACCGTGCTTTTCCCATTAATGATTTTCTTTGAACGATAATCACGGTTTGAAATAGCATTAGTGACGAGGCCAGGGAGGGGGAACATGGGCGTCGCTTTCTTTGAACGCTGGAAACAGATACTCGCCAAGGTCTCAACAATATTCATTGATAGTATTATATATATTCCCTTTCGTTGCCCAAGGTATCTCTCTGTCTATTAGATTCTTAGTTCAACGTCTCTTACAACTTTCACTAATGACTACTTCCTATTTAACTCATTTAAGTTTACATAAATTCGTTTCTTCTACTCTGTTATACCAATAACTATTTAGAATGATGGTTAAGAACATTCTTACTCATCATCAACGTTAGTAATCAGAGATCAAATTCCATATAAAAAAAATTATATTTATAACGTGATGTAGACTTACAAACCTTTTGTTGCAAACATATTCTTAATTTGTAGGTTATGTGACAATAATGTAGAGATGTGCTTAAGGCTCCTATGTCGTTATCATTATACTTATCTATTAATTAATGTCTTGATAGCCCTTCCATTTATAAAGTGTCAAATCTTAAGATAATTTTATCTCTACAATATTACTTGTTATTAATTGAGAATTCATATTACATGGGAGCAATCTTCTTTCCCAATTAAAATCATTAATTTTTATGTATAGCCTAGTAGTAATATCAACTCTTCATTACTAATTTTTCACACCTTATGATTACCCAAATGAACCTAATTGTCTCTATATGTGTTTGGTATGTATCACTTCAATACCCTGTAATTAGAACTTTCATTCTCCTCTTGTTTTAAATTTACCTATCTAATTAATTAAATTACTTTAATATACATATAGACCTTTAATTGGAAGGCTTGTAGTCGACAAAGAGATTGAAATTTCAAATGGTCATGATTGGGAGCGCGGAGAAGGCTGCATTGGTACACGTTTGTAATTCAAACGTAATTTTGGAACGTTTTTGTGAAGCTTCCTTCTTCCTATTTTTGCATTTGTCAATAGGGTTTAAAAAAAATACTTTTGGATAGAAACGCAAGTACGCTCTTACAAAGTAAGAGAAAGATATTTTGTAAAAATACTCAAAAATTATATTAAAAATTGAAATGTAATCACGATATTGACTTGTTAAATGTGTCAATCTTGCATTTTTTTTAATTTTACGCCGCAACGGAGTTTCTACTGCGCACCTCCTAAATAGAGCCAATATCAAATTAAAATGCGTTTGTAAAATTAACCTGCTTTCTGTTGGTTTCCATCAAGACTAAAAACCCTAAAAAAATAAAAAGATGTTGGGTTTGGCTAGGCCACCACAAATGATCCTTTATAAAGTTGTAATATTAATGTTTCCACGCGCGTTTTCACCCTCCATAGGACAAAATGATTTATTTTTCACCTAGCTAGCCAGCCTAGCCACCCTGCCCCATAAATTGGTCCACCACCAGCTGAGCTCTGCTCTTTTCTTGCTTCACCTGTTCTTGGGGTACTGTTTTCAAGATTGAATGCTACAGTGCTTTTTGAAAAGTTCTCCTGTTAAAAACTTTTTTTAATTAATGAATTAATGTATAATATTTAAGATGATATATTTTTCATATCTTTGTCTTTTAACACTGAGACAACACCTTCCAGCAAATAAAAATCTCACTTCCAAGTATAATTCAACTTCAATTTTGCTGTAGATTCACGCTATTGCGCCGCTAGCTTTTAGAGATGGAAGTTTGATTAATTGGAGTTAAAAACTTAATTAATTATTCCAAACCCTCAACCATAAATATCCATGGTATCACATCTTTTCAGATAGCTTTCTAAATGAAACTAAAATATGGGGACCAAGGGCTTTTTTATGTGAAATCTTGTTTCCACATACATATTCTCGCATTTGCATTATAATACATGAATATATGTTTAATTTTGTTATAATAGCGCATTTATTTGGGTAATATGAAAGCTTGAATGTGACAAAACACTCAAATCAAGGATAAATTGTCTATTTTGAGTCTTACTACATTTGTAAATTTGCCCCAAATATGCACGCAATACTCATAAAATCCATCTAAATAGTTAATTTAGAAAGCTACCCTCAACCAAACACGTGATAACTCTTAGGGAATAACCTTAAGAAATTGTAAGCATACACAAAAGAGAAAATAATAAGACAAGAGATTTAACGTGATTTAAAAAAAAAAATCCACAAACACCCAATTCATTATTAATTGAAGTTTATAATGAAAAACTATTTTATAAGCTTTCTCTCACAACTTTTCTCACACCACACTTACCTCATCTAATATAAACTCTAGTTATAACTGAGTGTATATACTAACTTAGCATAAGGGTACAATTATAATTTTGTACATAAACAAATAAAATAATTATTTTGATTTCATAATTTAATGGTAACTTGACCAGAACACACGTAGTCCACAAATATTACGTCGTTATCAAGGTTTCTCCAAAATGTGTATTCAAATGTTTGAAATGATTTCTTCACTTATAGGCTATATTTTGGATGTAAATGTAACGTTCCTCTCTTACCAATGACTATTGCTTAATTTATTGGTCAAGCGGCCTTTTTTTTTTTTTTTTTTTTTTTTTTTTGCAAATTATGGTTCACTATGTTTTGGGCTTCGTTTACATATATTGTGGATGAAAGGCTCAAGCATGGGCTCAGCAAGGCCATTATGACCCAAAGGTTTTTAAGTGAAATATTCTTTGGGCTTATTGAATTATTGGTAATAGTTTATTGCTAGCTTTAAAAATTTATACATATATAGGAAGGTTTCTAAAATAAAGTGAAGAACTTCAAATACTCTTTGTTAGTTAAATGGATACATCAGTTACCCATTTCCAATACATTATAATTCCGAATCATATATAATATAATAATTTTTATTACATTGATCCTAGCTATTGCTGACATTCATGAGGTGGAGAAAATGTTTGGTTAAAAGGTCATGACTAGTTACCAAGTGGAGGTCATTGCTATTATTGTCAATACTTATTATAAGCTAAGTATATGTATAAAATATGTGTGAATATCACATCATCAGAGGCATCTGATGATGTGATACCCACTTACAATACCACTATATAATCATGGACAGTACGTTTACCTGTTCTAATTAATTCTCCCATTTTGGGTTCTAAAAGTGATAGAGGCTTTCCTTGTAATCTTTTGAAGAAAATACCCTTTTTTTCAACTTAATTTATAAGCTTATTGGTTCCATTTTTTCATAATTCTATGCATTAATAAGAGCAAATTAGCCCTTTATATATATTATTACTTAGATCCTTATCTCTTTAATATATTTATATTTCTTTAGCTTGTAAGTGACCTATCTTATATTTATTTATATCACCTTGAGGGGGATGATCTGTTGAGTGTTTGAGTTGTCCATCTTAGTTAAAATATTATCCTCAAGAACTCGTATGGAATATTTTTTTAATACAACATATAAATGAGGTAACACATGATCGTGTGTGTTGCTATCAAAGTAAAAGATGCTAAGGTTCTTAGCAAGCAGCTTTAAACATGCATGCTTTTGTCACTCTCTTATTAATGTTATTATTCTAACTAGCTTTTGCCATTAACCATCAGAAGTACTACTCCAATTTAAAACTCCAGAAAATCAGGACCATTAAATTAGATTCTATTTTTCCTATTCCTCCTTCACAAACATTCTAAACATATATGTAATCACTTTGCATAAAATATTCAAAGCATATAATAGATGGCACACTCCCAAAGAATTAATTGTACTTATTATCTCGAAATATTTAAATCAAATTAAGACTATATTAGGGTAAACTCTGACACCTAGCTAAATCAATATTTTGAATGAAGGTGGGGACGATCATTAATTAAATAATTCCAAGACTGAGAACCTTATGGATATTTTTTTATTATCAGTTTTTCGATATATGTGAGATGTCTTATTTTTTTTTGGACAAGACTAATATTTCTGAACTCAGGCATTACAGAGTCGTTTGGGCTGACCCTCCCAACAGAGACAGATAAATGGGGGCACACTTAAGTTCTAACTCGAGACTTAGACCTTAACTCTATTTATACTTAATATTTTAACCAACTGAGCTATCATTTGTTGTTTTATGGTTAATTTATTAATTTATGAAGTTGGAAGTTTAAAGTTTTCTACCATATTCTTTCATTTAATGTTATGTATGTACAAGACTTTCTTACTTAAAAAAAAAAAATTATTCCAAGTTTCTAACTACAAGAAAGTGCAATTATATGTATAATCGTTGCTTATACTATTATGATCATTAGATGTGTATATATTATACATCTTAAATAATATATGTTGTGTATAATCTAAAAATCATGACAGTACTGTAATTATACATCTAGTTATACTTTCTTGTAGTAAGAATAATATTTTAATTTGTTCCTTTAGATAAGAATGTATGAACACCAAGACTAAAGGTATATATAGTAGGATGATTAATAGATTAAAATAATGACACCAATTTGCAATATTCAAGTGGTGTAAATTAATTGTTCTCAAATGTTCTATAACTTTAGCCAAGGTGGATCAAAGTTGACTAAAAATTCATGGAAATCACAATCATCAACTATGATATATATTCTTTCCACTACACCTCCCCACTTCACATTAATTCATGCCCAGTTCTACCAGTTTTCCACTTTGGCATTCCTATACCTTTCTCTTGTCATGCAACTAAAGGTTTTGAAAAGAAATTAAGACCACTTTACTCTATTTATTATTATTATTTTTATATCTGTTAATATATATTTTTTTGAGAAATTAAGTGCACCATCTTATATAAAATAATGTTCACCTTGGAGGGGACCTCCCAGCTGTTGGGTGATTGACTAACCATTTTAATTTAAGTATAATATGCTTTTTTTTTGTCTGTTATTTAAATATATGTGATCTAGTGATGAACTAACTTTTGCCTTTAACCATCCTAAATCTAATATATATAAAACGACTGAAAAAACCACAACCATCAAAATTTCTTGTCATGTTCCATGACTAACCTTCCAAAAACTTTTACTTTACACATAATATTCAAAGTAACATTAAAGAAATAGTACAGTTAAAACGATTTTAAAATATGTACTTAAATTTATATAATTTATATCTAAACTGTTTACCATATTATTAGGTAGAAAAAAAAAAACAGTATTCAATTACCATACACTACATAAGTATGAGTATGATTTTGGGTCATAAAAATATTTTTCTTAGGACACGTTTAGTGTGCAAAATAAAATAAGATTATTTTTTAAAGATTAGATTGGATTGAATTAGATTGAATTAAAAATAAAGTAATCTTGTATTTTGTGGCATGTTTGAGATTAAATCAAAAACTAATTAAATTTTTTAATCAAATTAAAAAAAGTTAAATTACATAAAAAATAAAAAATAAAACCTGGTTTTGTGAATTGCAATTTCAAAAAACCAGAAAACCCACCTGCGGTCCATGATTTTTTTTTTCTTTTTTTTTTAGAAAAGGAAGAATGAGGAGGAAGAAGAAGAGAAAATGCTAGAATGAAAGCTTGTAGCAAAAAAAGGAAAAAGAAAAAAGAAAAAGAGATTAAAAATAATTCTACCATTTTGGTCGGAATTGTTTTATCCTGTTAGAATAAAATAAAATGATGATGTGAGATTATTTTTATCTTATCCCATCACACACCCAAATATTAAATTTGAACTATTTTTCGTACAATTTAATCATATCCTATGCAGCAAACTGGCCCTTGGCCCTTAAAAGAAGTATTGGACTTATTCTGTAATCACACAAATATTGCTTTTACAAGTCAACCACCAAGAAGGCAAAATCGGGCACGACAAGTTACATGAGAGGAGCCTTGACTCATTGAGAAGCATGCTAAGTTTGTTATTATTATTCTTATTGTTATTTATTTTACGTAAGAGAAATTTGTGTCAAAATGAAATTATAATTTCAGAATCAAATCCTAATTATAAAAAGAAAGAGAAGTTCAGAAAGAAAATATATGATAAAAAAAAAAAAAGTGATTCTCAATCATCGGTTGATATTCCTTAATCACAAAACTAAAGATAATGAATATCAAGGAAATGACTGTTTTAAGGTCTCTACAAGAATTGATGCTTATCAATAGCGTAATTTACTTAATATATATATATATATATATTTTTTTTTGGGCTATTGGTAGAAGATGAGGGTGTACCGTGATCTCTAATTGGGTCAGGGACGGCTATTACGGTCGAACGCACTTGGGACCGGATAATATGTTGAAAACTTGTCCCTTAGTTATTGAGGTTAGAACTCCACTATATGTACTTAAATATTTTGCTCAAATTCCATTAAAAAGTGAAATTTTCAGATTATTCCCTTATTATAATTATACTTTTTTTTTTACAGTTTATTATTATATATAATAAACACTCAAACCCTTCTATATCACATACTCAATAAAAAAAAGAATAATAAAGATCAACACCCACAACTCAAATATATACGTGGAAAAACTCTAAAATAAAAAAAAATCCACGAGCAAAAATAATCCACTATCAATATAATAAGTATCTCAGAGGAATTAAACACCTCAAGTACTTCTATATCATATAGTATACAGATTTGAGACTTTGGTAAAGAAGAATAACAGAAAGATAATACTCAAGAGAAAACTAAAACTTCAACCGCGTCATGCGCACAAGTTCTTAACTCTAAACTCTTGCACAAAGCTTCTAAGGACCAAACTTCACCTTCTTCTAGATCTCACTTACTAGTTGGGATGATCAATAAACAATGAAAGACCTCCTATATATAGACTTTCTAGCTACAATATTTAGAAACTTTGTGACCAACAAAAATTTCTCATTCTACACTAACATGGTTTCCTTATTCCTACATTTAGATCATAAAACACTTATCCATATTTAGAAAGTCTTAATTACTTTCTAAATACATGCTTCATGTTCTAAAACAACAAGAAATTCATGTTTGAGCCAAAATTCAACAATCTTCACCTTGGCAAAAACACCAATGCTTCATCTGCTTCAATCTCATGTTTTTGCCATTTTGTCCTCGTGGGCCATGACACTCAATGTTGAGAATCACCCAAGTCCAAGTCACCATTGAACTTGCCAACTGAAACCCACTTTCTGATCAACCTTTTAGACCCAGATCTTGCTCCACGTGCTAATCTTGGTTTACTCATCTACACGTATAAGTTTCTGTCTTGAACACATTTAATGATCATAGTTGACTTTCAGAAAACTTTCAATACTCCATCTTTACCAGAATACCAATAACCTTTAGAATCTAACTTAGAAAGAGAAATCAGATTTTGAGTATAACTCGACACATGTCGAACATTATGAAGTGTAATAACGAGTCAGTCAAACAACTTCACCTGAACTTCACCCACTCCCATTATTGGCCTTTGGGAGCCATCAGCCATCGACACAAACTCCCCACCAATACACTTTGCATACTTGTCAAACCATGCCTTGTGTACACATATATGATGTGTGGCCCTGGTATCAATCACCCAATTGTCCTTATACTGTAAATTTTCACCATTAACAAATGCCATAAGAACAAAATCACCGTTAAACTCAACGACATTCAGATTGGTACCGTCATCTTCGACATTCTTGTTTGTCGACTTGGAGCTATTTGCCGAACTTGCTCATTTTCCTTTTCAATTCTTGCAATTTTTCCTTTGGTGTCTTAATTGCCCACACCCCCAACATGTCCCCTTCACAAACCTTTTAGGATTCCCCTTCTTTCCACCTACTACCAATGCCGAACCCTCAAAAGAATCATTACTATCACATTTTAATCTTCTCTCTTCAGAAAGTAGCGTACTTGTAACTTCTTCAAGATTCACAGTATCCTTCCTATACATTAACGTAGTCTGAAGATGCTTATAAGAAGCTGGAAGGGACCAAATCAGTCGAAGTACTTGATCTTCATCCTTAATTTTTACTCCAATTGCTTCTAACTCTGAAACAATACCATTGAGGACACTAAGGTGATCAGTTATTGTTGTACCTTCTTCCATCAGCAACGTGTGGAACTTTTCTTTAAGATACAAACGATTTGAGAGACTCTTTGTCTTATACAAGCTTTCTAACTTCTTTCAAAGATCTTTTGCTGTAAAATTACCCTTGATATTTCCAAGGACATTCTTTGCAAGACAAAGCCGTATCGTACTAGTAGCTAATATCCAGCTCTTGCCAATCCTCATCACTATCTTTACCTTTACCTATCAAAGCTTTTCGCAGCCCAGACTTAATTAATAAATCTTTGACTTGCAATTGCCACAAGCTAAAATTTATTTTTCCATCAAAGTTTTCCACATCAAACTTCAAGTTGGATGAATAATTCGACATCTCTAAATCTCTTCACACTTTAATGAATCAATTGAAGTACAACTCGAACCATAGCTCTGATACGATTTTGTTGGGATAAACACCCAAGCCTTCCAATATCACACACTCAATAAAAAAAGAATAATAAAGATCAACACCCACAACTCAAATATATACGTAGAAAAACCCCGAAAAAAGCCATGGGAAAAAATAATCTACTATCAATATAATAAGTACCTCAGATGAATTAAACACCTCAAGTGTTTCTATATCAGATAGTACACAAATTTGAGACTTTGACAAAAAAGAATAACAGAAAGAGAATACTCAAGAGAAAATTATAACTTCAACCTCGTCACCCGCACAAGTTCTAAACTCTACATTATTGCACAAAGCTTTTAAGGACCAAGCTTCACCTTTTTTTAGATCTCACTCACTAGTTTGGATGATCAATAAAAAATGAGGGACCTCCTATATATAGACTTTCTAGCCACAATATTTAGAAATTTTGTGACCAACAAAGATTCATCATTCTACACTAACATGATTTCCTTATTCAAATACATCTAAATCATAAAACACTTATCCATATTTAAAAATTCTTAATTTCTTTCTAAATACATGCTTCATGTTCTAAAATAACAAAAAATTCATGTTTGAACCAAAATCTAACGAGAGCTTATTATTACAACTATAGTGATATTATAGCATAATAGTTAGCTTTTTTTTTTCATATATCCTCTACCAATATATGTAAATTTCAGTCATTAAATAACTTTATACCTCTTGCAAAAAAAATAAAAAAAAATAAAACTTTATACCTCAATACTCATATAGGCAAGAAACTCAACTTATCTAAGCAACTATATATATGAAAATCTTATTTTAAAAGCTACATATGTGAATAATAAAATTGAAATAAAAAATCTTTTAATGGAAGAGATAATTGGCACAAAAGTTGTACGCTCGTGTCTAGTGGTAAAAGTGGGTCTCAAGCCAACTTGGAAAGCATTTTTGACGGGTCCATAAGAATGTTTTGGAGGTGGAACAAGAATTAATATAGAAGTTTCTGAGTTTGGCTGTCGTTTTTGATCAAAATTTTCTTTTCTAAATCAGTAGAAGAAACAAAATTCAAAACTCCAGCAGCTGGAAGTTTATTGCAGGAACATAATAGTGGCAGGAGATCTATAGGGAGAGACAGAGAGATAGTGGAAGGCAGAGTTCCTGATGATACTGTTGTGTAGGCCACTAAACCCACCATTTTTTTTGGCCATAAATGAACACACACTGCTTTTTCATTTCACTTGTCTATCTTCAATCACCCATTCCAAGAACCATTATATCTCTTCCCACTTACTCTGTCTCTGTCTCTGTCTCTGTTCCCTTCTCTTTGATGGGTACTGCTTGAATTGTACAATAGTATTCTGGGTTTTTTGAGTTTTCTTATGAATCCCTTATTGAATTGTTAGAATTATTTGTTTCAAATTTACTTTCTTTTCAGTGTTGTTGTTGTGTTGATAGATTTGGGGGTATTGGGTGTTTGGGTAAGATATGATGGGCTCTGGAGGAGAAACCAACTCTGAAGAAACAAGTGACAGAGCAGATGTTTGTTCAATCCAGAAGGTAAATTTCTGCTATTTTTTTTGGGTTACCCAACATGATTTTTAGATTTATTTTTATTTTTAGATTTATTTTTTTGAAGATTTTTATCACTAAGTTTTGTAAAGTACAATATTAGTTTTAGCATAGAATCTTTGTTGCTCAGGTCTTAGTTTCGAAACTATTAGGTTAAAGAAACAAAAATATCAGGGTAGGTCTGATCTTTGATAATTCGTTCTTATTCATGGAGTTTCTCTGTGTTTACTTCTTCATTTTCTCCATTTCTTTGATAATTGAAATCAGTTTATGAGATGTTGGATTAATTATGTATTTGACAAGAAGAAATTTGGAAATCATGATTGCCCTGAGAATCCCAATATATCATTAAGAACTAGAGAATTTAGTAGGGTTTAAGAATCTTCCATACTCTTATCAATATTTTAAAAATTACTTTGTGATATATATATATATATTTTTTTTGGTTAGATAAACATAGATCTTTTAAGTACCATGGTTAAACATGGGTGTTTTTTCTAGTTCTCTTAAACTAGAAAAATCTAGATTTTATTTCTGAAGGACATTAGGAAAAATTAGCTAGTCTCATTCAGTAACTGAGTCTTACTTGTGTAGTTTCCTTGATTTATTGCATTCGTTTCTTTTAAGTTTCATCTTCTCATTTTGTAGGCCGAGGAGCATATTATTGGAATCACTGAAGAAATTGTCCCCGTTCATCAGCGGAAACGACCAAATCTCTCCTTGAAAGTACCTCCAAGAAAAATTGAGGAAACTTTTGAAGATTTTGTGAGTAACATGCCCCCAACACCAAGTGCTACTCCAACAAGAGCAAATCTGCTGAAAACGCCAACCCCTTCTTTTGCAAGAATAATTGGATCCCCAAACCAACCGTCGTCTAGAAATAAATCGTCCATAAAAAGCTTGCTGCCACGATTAAGCTTCAAGTATAGAAATTCAGCTTTAGATATCGAGAAAGGTGCCATTCCAGCTATCGGAACTCCATCAATTGGACCCCTCAAAAAGTCTTCCATCTCAACTACATTTTCAGTTACAAAGATATTCACGCCAAGGATGAAGAGAACATCGTCTCTTCCTGTTACACCGATCGCGCATTCTAACGTAGAATCTGTTCATGGGGGAACAATAGTTGATTCCCCAAACTTAATTGTAAGTTAAGATTTGATAAGCTTTTTATTTGATCGTGGTGTAAATTTAAAAACGAGTGCAATTAAGAAATGTTTGCATCAAAATCTAACATTGTTTTTGTTTACAGAAAAAAGAGGCTCAACGGCATGTGACTCGTTCGCTTTCAATGCCAGTGAACAGAAAATCAAAAAACACACGGCGAATGGACTCTTTAGGTTGCAGATTTCGTGTGGTATCAACTCCACGAGTGAGAGAAGGGAGCGAAGAAACATCGAATAGCACTCCAATGGTAAATGCTGGTATATCATTTCTCTTTATCATCTTAAATTGGACCTACACTCAGAGTTTAAATTTGTCAATTTTTAGACTTTGATCACTTTTCTAATGCCAAACATTAGTTGTTTTTACTCTGGTGTGTCTTTATATTTGTCAAAAATTTGTTATCGGCCAAGTCAATTAGTAGTGGTAAAACTTTAAAAGGTAGAATTAGAAATTGCTTGATATGATAACCAACTTTGTTAAAAAAAACAAAAAAGAAGGATTTTATAACCAACTTGCTAACACTAGCTCTTGTTTCAGATATCAGTGATGCTGAAGGTGAAGATATTCCCGAAGAAGAGGCTGTTTGTAGAATTTGTTTAGTTGAACTTGGTGAAGGTGGTGACACCCTGAAAATGGAATGCAGCTGCAGAGGAGAACTTGCACTGGCTCACCAGGAATGTGCCATAAAATGGTTTAGCATAAAGGGTAACAAGAACTGTGATGTGTGCAGGCAGGAGGTTAAGAACCTCCCTGTTACCCTTCTTCGGATCCAAAATATCGAGACCATTGGTAGAAACACGGGTCACCATATGGCAACTCTTCAATACAGGCAAGTGTATAAGAGAATCTTAATTTTCATTAATTTACTAAGATTATTGAATGTAAGAACAACCATTGTTTGTCCAATATGAATAATGCCGCATAGCTTTTAACTATTATGAACTAGAATCTTAATTTTCTTTACAGATGTTGTTTTGTAGCATTGTATATTTATCTGTCATCATTTTTTTTTTTCCATTTGTGAAGGTATTATGGAATTAGTGTTCTTATAACAAATTGTTTCAGGATTTGGCATGACATGCCCATTCTTGTGATTGTTGGCATGCTTGGATATTTTTGTTTCCTTGAACAACTTTTGGTAAGATATCCTCACAATTCCCTGTTATGTCCAGCATCTTCACATCTACCAATCATTTATCTCAAAGAGACTTTCTATGCTTTTAGGTTGGCAAAATGGGAACTGGTGCAATTGCCATATCTCTGCCATTTTCCTGCATATTGGGTCTTCTTGCTTCCATGACATCGTCAACTATGGGTAAAAATTGAAACATGACTATGCTAATATTTAGACTCTGTTTGTGCTCGTAAAATTGTTTCTAGTCTCATGTACTGAACTTTCTAGTTTCTTTTCTTTGTTTTGCATCCAGTGAAGAGAGAATATATCTGGGTCTATGCTACAGTACAATTCACACTGGTGGTTATCTTTGCTCATCTTTTTTACTCGCTGGTAAATAGCAAAAACAAATCCTTTTCCTCATTTCCATTGCATTAGAATTGTGGACTGAAAAGAGCATATTTGTGTATTGAAACTAATTTGAGCTAACATGAACATAAGAGCACTTACTTATCTTTTTTATTTGTTTGGTTTTAACAGCTTCATGTGCAAGCTATGCTATCCATCCTTCTTGCCACAATTACTGGTTTTGGTGTCACAATGAGTACAAGTTCTATCTTCGTCGAGTTCTTGAGATGGAGGAGGAGGTGGTATTTACGGTCAGATAACCATCAAAGTCCCCGGGAACCCCCACAAGAAAGCCAGTTACCTGAGAACCCAAATTCAGAAAGCCGGTTACCTGAGAGCCCAAATTCATCGCCTATGGCAGGTCCTCGTGACATTCGTGAAATAGGAATTCAAAATTTGGGTACTTCATAAGATTAGTGTGAGAATCAATATAGTTTCTATTGTATTTATGGTGTAGAAGGATAGGTGATATAAATTTTACAGCAAAGTATATCTGGGTGTACTATCTTCCATTTTCCTGATGTAATGTATTAATTATTTTTCATGTTTGGTAATGGTCTCATAGAAGTTCCAGGGTTCGATTTGTGAAGGCGCCCTTGTTGGGAGAGGGTCTACCAGTCCGCTCCCGCCTCGAACATTGAGTAGTCCCATAGTCGAAGGGTGTGGATATCTCGTGGGAAACCAATAAAAAAAAAAAACAACATTTTCAAAGCGAAACTTGGAAGAAGTAAGCAGTACCAAGCTGGGTAATATTTCTGCAATGGAGGGATGGAATTCAATTATATACATCCTTCTCTAGTACCAGAAATGTTGCTAGCAGAAATGGCCAAAAAGGTCAAATTTTTATGGATGTTTTCTTAAAAAAAAATACCCAATTGCATAAATATGCAATGGAGGGATGGAATTCAATTATATATATATATGTTAATATGTATCTTTGCTCTCCGTTTTATTTCTTTTTCTTTAGTTGAGAAACATTTGTGGATAAGCGTGGAAAGGAGGTGCACATCGCTTACTTTTTTACTTTCTCTTTAACATGGTTGCACTTCTCTTAGGCTAGGATCCGTGTGTTGGCCCTTCTTCTTTAGAGTAGATGATTTGTTGTTGATCTTTTTTTCTTTTGCTTTTTCTCTTCAATGCTTCTAGTCATTTTTTTTTATTGTTGTTTTCTGTGAGGGTTCAGGTGGATTAAGCTGGTTTTAGTTTAATGGTTGATTCTTCTTTTTGGTTTTTACTGTAATCTCCTGTTCTTGTGCCAAATGCTAGCAAATCTTTTGAATTTTACTAAGTTTATGCTTTGAAATTAATTGTCTTACAACACTTTGATTTTGAAGACCACCTGTTTTAACAAAATATTTTATAAGAGGATTTCTATATTTTGTACTTGTCTTACTGCACTTTAACTCAAATCATTAAACCAGTTTTTCTGTTTAGGATTGCATTATCGATCTTCTTTTCTTTTTTCTGGTTCTTACTTTTTTGTTATTGCTGGTTTTTGAGTGGGAGTTAGTTTTAGTTTTATGGTTGATTCTTCTTTTTTAATTTTACTGTAATTTTGAGTTTTTGTGGCAAATGCTAGCAAATCTGTAGCATCTTACTAAGTTTATAGGAGTCAATACGTTTTAAAGACGTTGCTTTTATCATAACTTTAATAATATGTTTGTTTCAACCCTACGTTTCTCACACGCTTAATTGGTTTTCTTTTAATCCCACATATTCCCTTTAAAATAAAAATCCACAGCTAGAAGCACCCGCGGTTGAGGGCTTCAAAGCAAGAACAACTTCGCTAGTGTTAGCCAAATCTCCAACTCTTGTCTGTGCAGGGATATGAATTTTCCGGCGAAAATTGCAGAAAGATTACCCATTTTCAGTACTACTCGGCGTTTCTCGCAATCACCTTCTTCTTCTTCTTCTTCTTCTTCTTCTTCTTCTTCTTCTTCTTCCAGAGGTGCTCTTTAGAAAAAAAAAAACGGTCAGTTTCACAACTCACACTTCTACTTCAAAAAGGCCTACATTTTTTTTTTTTTTGTTCTTTTGGGTATTCAGGTGTGTACCAGTTGGGCTTTTCCTGCTCTCTTCATCAAAACAGAGAATTTTTAGGGTTTTTTAGACGCCCGAAAATGGCTTGGGATTTGAACGGATGCAATAGTAATATGGGTGTAGATGTTAAGACGGGTGTAGTTCTTCCGACGAAAGAAGCTCATTCTGAAGAAGCGATTGCAGCTATTAAAGCTGGGAAAGTTATTTCTGTTCCTACGGATACGCTTTACGGATTTGCTTGTGATGCTTGGTAATAGCAATGCCCTATATTTCTTTCTTGTTCCTGCAATTTTTTTTAAATAGTCTCTTTTAGATGTTTGCTTGTTTGCCAATGTTTGAAATTTCTTCTTGTTTTGGTTGAGTGAAATTTTTTTAGATAAAGAGATACTTAAACTTACAATTAAGCACTGAACCCAAAACTGTATAGCAGTTTATGTTAAGGCTCAGCAATCAAGCTAACAAGAACTCACTTCGTTATGATTTTATCTCTGAGTGGTAGTTTTGTTTCTTGCAGTAATAGTACAAAAACACTTTAGTTAGCATGTTCACAGAATGGGGGTTTCAGATATGGCATAGTAACCGTACAATGTGAGTGAAGCTAGTTGAATGGATAAGCAGAGTAATTTTGAAAAGCTTACATCATTAGGATGTAGATTTTTGGTGGTGCTAACATAGATGCGCAAAAAAAAAAAAAAAACAAAAAAAAAAAATCCGGAAATACTAGATGATCAAACCAAATTTTCTTTTTACAAAATTTCTTTTTCTTTCTCAAGTCAACTCAACAAAGCCTTTTTCCGAATTACATGGAATCGACTACATGAATCTGCTTCTTCCATTTTGCTTTATAAAGGGGGGGGGGGTTCAATCCTCCAGATGCTGGCTCAGCAGTCCAAAAGCGTGCACTAATACTTCCATGTTATTCGGTCTTCAGTTACCAATCTTCCTTGAATTGCTTTTTCTGCTTTCTCGAGTCTAGATACCTGCGTTATAGGTTCCCTCCCCCGCGATTCTGAGATAAAGCCTTTGATCCCCTCTTTTTGGCTAAACCTTGATGGTTGGATGTTATAGCTAGCGTGCTACGAGGTTCACCCTCTACGTGCTCAAAGGCTTATATCCCTTTTTCTCTTACATTCGTATTACAAGTAATTATGTCTTTCTTAATTATCTCTATTTATGTTATCTTAGGTCTTTTGCTACCTTTATTATTTTAGTAGATTGTTAATAGGTCACTCTTCTTAACTGACACTCAAAATTTCTTTTTGTTTCCGCGTGAATAATTAAATTTTTTTCTTTCAAAAAATTCCGAAGGCAAGATAATGGTATTTGTTTGAAGAGATTTGGTTGGATGGTACTAAAAATAATTTTTTTAAGTTAACATTTTTATCCATTCAAGTAATTTAGGAGAACATGGTCAATTTACTTTTTCTGTATTTGTTTGTGTTGTTCTCTCCCTCTACAAAAGAAGGAATTGCCACTCGTATGTTCAAGCCAAAAAAGATATCAGATGCAATGAGAACCAGTATTTGAGTCATCAACCCTGAAAATGATTCTCAGATGCAATGAGATATCAATGTCGAGTTAGTTTTCCTTTTGCTTCCATTTTTTCTTTATCTGTAGTTCTTGTTCTTCTGCTTCTTTTTTTTCTTTGCGTATCTTTTAATTTAGCTTTTAAGCCTTAACTGTTTTATTTTAAATAATCTTTTTTTAACAATAAACAGGAAAAGTAAGTATACCATAAAAATAAGAATAGTTATATTCCACTATTAGATCAGCATTCTTTTTTCCCTATCTGGAATTTATGAGAGGATTTTGTTTCAGTTCAGCAGAAGCAGTAAACAGAATTTATGAGATTAAAGGGCGGAAACTAACAAGTCCTCTAGCTATTTGTGTTGGGGATGTTTGTGACATTAAGCGATTTGCTGCCACAGACCATTTGCCTGATGGTTTACTAGATAGTCTACTTCCTGGACCTGTCACTGTGGTGCTGAGGCGAGGTATGTCATTTGTATGTTTACAACCCCCCCCCCCCCCCCCCAAAACAAAAATAATAATAATAATAATAATAATAATGATGAAAAAGAAATAAAATAAAAAGGTAATTTTGATTTGGGTGGAGAAAATTTATCACCCTGTATTTGACATGTACGTTCTCCCATTCTGAATTCCCCATGTGGTATCTTAGGCTGCATTTAGTTTTGTATTTGAAAACAAATATCCTATGTTCAATGTTAGTACCCAGAAAATATGAAAGGAAAACTTGAAAAACGATGTTTTGTTGTTTCCCAAAAATCTGTTGTTTGTGAGAGAAAGTCAAAAACCGGTTTTTAGATTTTAGATCACCAAACACATATCTCAAGCTTTTTTTTCATTTCTCTATATTGAAAACCGAAACTGTTTGTTCAACGTAAACCGAATGCAGCCTTAGATATCTGAAGACAAGCAAATTACATCACTTACCTGCATTCTGTACAGCGTTAGTATCCATTTTAATTGGTTGGTAGTATTAACTTTTTTTTTTTCTTGTTTCATTCTTGCAGGTGAATCTAGTATCCTCGAGAAATCCTTAAACCCAGGATTGGACACTATAGGAGTTCGTGTGCCTGATTACAATTTTATTCGAGCCATTGCAAGTGGTTCAGGAAGCGCACTAGCCCTCACAAGTGCAAACCTCTCTGGGCAGCAGAGCAGCATTTGTATCAAAGATTTTGAGGATCTTTGGGATCAGTGCGCATATGTTTTCGATGGTGGATTGCTTCCTGCAGGACGCGCTGGATCAACTGTTGTAGACCTAGTGGAGCAAGGCAAGTACAAGATCCTTAGACCTGGAAGGTAAGTAATTTGTTTGTTACAATAAGTTGTTTAAAATCTGTGTTAGATTTGAAAGCTTAATTTAATGGGTCTTTTGCAATTTATTTGCAGCGCCATGGAGGAAACTGTTGCAATCCTTGAGAACTTCTCCGTCCAGGATGATGGGAATGAAAAGAGCAGTTTGAAACAAGTCTCCTGAGCTCTTTTTTTGCTTTCTCTGTCAAGTTTATTTATCAGGAAATGTTTTGAAGAAGCCTGAATTATTTATCGGGAAAGTAGGAAAATCTACTGAGTTGAGTTTAGTTATTGTTTCACATCTGTATGATGGGGTATTAAATCGAAGAAAAGAATATGTATGATATGATTTTTTATTTTTATTTTAAACAATAATTTTTAGTCAGTATAAAGTGCATCTTAGAGGTTTCAAATTTCTGAATAATAAGGTTGCATTGACCACCGGAAATTAATATGAAAAAATGGTCCCAAAAAAAAAAAATATTTACGTAATAACGCGCCAGGTAGGGGTCGAACCTACGACTTTCTGCTTAGGAAACAGACGCTCTATCCACTGAGCTACAGGCGCTGGTTTATTGGTTAAATGGAATCAAGAAATATATAAATACAGTAAGAGTTCTTCACTTTAATTGGTGTATTTTTCTGTCTTCACCATTATTATTAATTATCAAAAGGCCATTCTTTCAAATTGATGCGTCAAATAACTATAGGAACAAGTGTAGAGTTTAGGGCTAAAATTTTTATATCTCATATCTGAAAAGTTTTTTTTTTTTTTACTTATGCGCTATTGATTATGAAAAGAATAGTAAGCATAACATATTTTTAAGACCTGATTTTAGTTCACATCATTGTCAAGTACATGATAATTGACAATTTTTTATATAAATAAATTTAATTAACAACAGCTAAAATTTTAAATTGATGGAGAATAAATTTTGCTCAAAAGTCACAATAATGATATTTTTTTAAAATAAAATTTAGAAGAAACATTAAACGGGTGCTTCATAACCACTTCTACATAGAATCATTTGGTGTTTATACAATTATTTTCTTTTCACATATTTATTTATAGCTTGGCAAAGTTGAGAGGAGCGACGGAGGGGAAAGCGGCGAGTCTTCTCGAGTTTGTGTGTCAAACTTGAGGAAAAAAAAGAAAAAGGCGCGAGGAGAAGAAATTTAGAGAGAGAGAGAGAAGGGAAGAGAGATGCAGAGAGAGATGAGGATCGAAGAGGTTCAATCCACCACCAAGAAGCAGAGAATAGCTACTCATACTCACATCAAAGGTCTTGGTCTTGAGGTACTTTTTTTTTTTTTTTTCATGAAGTTTTTGGTTCAACTCTGCAAAGAGAAAAAAAAAATGTAACGAATTCGGCTCTCTTCGTGTTCGGTTTTGTTGTTTTGGGACGATTCTAGGGTATGTTTGCATTTGGGTTTGCGTTTCTTTCGATTTTTGCTTCTGATTTTACGCGATTGATTTCGCGTAACTTCTATATTGCATTGATTCCATGGCTTCTTTTTTTTTTTTTTATCAATGGAGTCTCCCCTTTTTTCTTCCCTTCTTTTGGGTTTTTTTTTTTTTCCTCGTCTTATTTTCGACACTGCGGCTGCTACTCTGTTGTAAGCGAAGCTTTTAAGGGTTTAAGGGTTTAAGGTGTCCTCTTTTGTGCTTTTCATGTTCTGGGTCTTAAAGTTCTGGGTTTTTTTTTTCCTGGGCTTGTTTGAAATTTAAAGTTGTATTTTGCTGATAATCTTTGTGCTCAGGCATTTTTTCTGAAGCTTTTCTAAAGGCTTGTTGAAGCAATAATGTCTTTGTGCTCGGAGGCTCCATGACCCTTTTTTCCACCTTTTTTTAAAAAAAAAAATTCTTGTTTTTTGATGCCCAATTGTTGAAGTTTTCTGTTGTGGTTTGGATATTGGTTCCAGGCCAGTGGAAAAGCAATTCCCTTGGCTGCTGGATTTGTAGGTCAGGTCGGGGCGAGAGAAGCTGCAGGTCTTGTTGTTGACATGATTCGACAGAAGAAGATGGCTGGCCGGGCGCTTCTTTTTGCTGGACCTCCTGGTACTGGGAAGACTGCATTGGCCCTTGGTATATCTCAGGAGCTTGGAAGCAAGGTACTATTTTCAAATTTTCAGTTTGGGCTGTAACTTTTGTAGTGGCGACCATTTTGTTTCTCGTATGCTTGTTCCATTAAGAAATTGTTTAAAATTTTGTTTTATTGTGCATGGAGGTGTTGTCAAATTAATATTCTGGGTCTTTGATGCATGCTTTAGTAGAGAATCTAACCTACAATATGCTTTGTCTTTAAAATTGCAGGTTCCATTTTGCCCAATGGTGGGATCGGAAGTTTATTCATCAGAAGTAAAGAAAACTGAAGTCCTAATGGAAAACTTTCGGAGGGCTATTGGTCTACGTGTCAAGGAAAATAAGGAGGTCTATGAAGGAGAGGCAAGTTTTTTTATTTCATTATTTGCAAATGATCAATTGTTGAAACAATGGTAAACGACTTAGGCCTTCGGCCAAGAGGCTTTAGAATGTGGGTTCAAGTTTGGCCATTTTGTGCAAAGTTTTGATTTATAAGTACTGTTATTTAACTAATAAGTTTGTATATGATTACTACCTTAAACTTTTCATGCATTGTCTTATGTGTAGTTTCTTTATTCTTTTTTCCTTTCATTTTTTTTAGGTGACTGAACTCTCACCGGAAGAAACCGACAGCTTGACAGGTGGTTATGGGAAAAGCATCAGTCATGTAATCATTGGGCTAAAAACTGTGAAAGGAACCAAACAACTTAAGTTGGACCCAACTATCTATGATGCTTTAATCAAGGAAAAGGTAGAATTTTTGTATTACTAACTGCAATTTTTCAGTATTGTTTAAATTTTTCTAGTTTGAATTTTTCCAAACTGTCCATGGATCTTTTATAAAATTTTTCCTAAAATAAGATTCCTATATGTCATGAATATAACGAATCTTTCAGAAATGGACCATTTAGGGGATCCTTTTTGAAACTTACCTTTTTGATTTGGTGTCATGTTATTTGATCTCTCCTACATTCTCTTATGTAAATTCCAGGTCACTGTTGGTGATGTTATATACATCGAGGCAAATAGCGGAGCAGTTAAAAGGGTTGGTAGAAGTGACGCTTTTGCTACAGAATTCGACCTTGAGGCAGAGGAGTATGTTCCACTTCCTAAAGGAGAGGTTCACAAAAAGAAGGAAATTGTTCAGGTTTGTTGGTTGGGTTTTCTTTATATCCTTTTTTAATTTAAATATATTTTTTGATAGTGATAGTGTGAAGTGCTATTCTGTTGCTTAGTCTTGTTATATATGTTAGCCAGTTACTTATTTCCTATTTTTATTTCTTGATTGGATATCTATAGGCCCATTTAGTTTACTCATTTTAAGTTAGTCACTCAATGAGGTATCTGCTTTTAAATTTGTGTTGAATGTGCTTCTGGTTCATAATTTAAGAACATGATTTACATTAAATGCTTTTGAGATTGATGCTTTTGAGAAATAGTTGTTTTCTGGGCACTGATGTTTTCTCTTGATTTCTTGCATTATTGGTAGGATGTAACACTGCACGACCTGGATGCAGCAAATGCTCGGCCTCAAGGGGGGCAAGATATATTATCTCTGATGGGTCAGATGATGAAGCCCCGGAAAACAGAGATCACTGATAAACTGCGGCAAGAAATAAACAAGGTTTTTCTTCCACTACTTTTTTTTTTGGGGGTAGATTATGCTTCCATTATTTCTTTTATATGAAGATATTAGTATATTGTGTGTTGGTTTTTCAGAAGCAAATCCTAGTAAGCAACTGTACATAGCTTAATTGAAATAACTGTGTATTTGGCAGGTTGTTAACCGTTATATTGATGAGGGAATAGCAGAGCTTGTCCCTGGTGTCCTTTTTATAGATGAGGTGTTTTTTTTCCTGTCTAGTATTCTGTTTTCATATGTAAGTTCAGTTATCCTTTGTATTCTCTCATTCTCAGTACTCTATTTATCTACCTTGCAGGTTCACATGCTGGACATGGAATGCTTTTCATACCTTAATCGTGCTTTAGAAAGCTCTCTATCTCCAATAGTAATTTTTGCTACAAATAGGGGGATATGCAATGTGAGGTATGGGATTATAATTTAATTTTTTCAGACATGCTAAAATCCAAAATTTTTGGGTCCCTAGATTATCTTAATCTGATAAATGGATTATTAATATGAATATTACATGTTCCATAACTAGAAACACATTTCTATCTATCTATCTAAACTAAGCATTTATATGGAAACACGCTTCATTATAAATAACAAAAAGGATGACATCTTATTTGCTCTACTACCTCTATGGATATAAGTAGGCACCTGTTCACCATAGTTTTTTTTTTTAAATAAAAAATAAAAAACTTGGCAGTTTCATAATTTGGATTCATGAAGACCATTGAACAAGCAAATATGGGGACCTTTATAGTACTGGAATTGAACATTCTGACACTTGTTTGCAGAGGAACAGATATGAACAGTCCTCATGGCGTACCAGTTGATTTGTTAGATCGGCTAGTTATTTTACGGACTGAAACATATGGCCCTGCAGACATGATACAGGTTCGTTGTATATGTCCCATCTGATTAAGTGAATGCACTATGCAGTAAGTTTATGCTGAGCCATACTGTCATATTCTCATTTTTGTTCTCTTTCTGGTTGTTACTTTGCCAGATATTAGCAATTCGTGCACAGGTTGAGGAACTTATTGTGGACGAGGAAAGTCTGGCTTACCTTGGAGACATTGGGCAACAAGCATCCCTAAGGTCTGATTTAATTTTAAGATTGCTGGCTTTTTTTTACATGAGACATAATGCATGTTTATGTTTTACTATAAATTGTCGTTACAATAAGCATTTGTGGTTATTTTACCATAAATCAGGTACATGATTCTTAGTTAATGGTACTATTTCTTCAGGCATGCTGTTCAGCTTTTATCACCTGCCAGTATTGTTGCTAGATCGAATGGTCGGGATAGCATTTGCAAGGTAGATTAGAAAATTTTTGTACTGGTTTTAGAACTTGAGTATTGTTAGATTTTTTTTTCTCTTTGAAGGGCTTGCTTTGATAATTTTCTCTATTAGCTGACTCCATTGATTTGTGTGTATCTTCAAGGCGGATTTGGAAGAAGTGAGTGGTCTGTATCTGGATGCAAAATCTTCTGCAAGGCTTCTTCAAGAGCAACAAGAAAGATACATTTCTTGATTGAACACATCATTCTTGCACTGGCTCTTTTGTGGAAGAGAGGAAAATCCAGTTCTTCTGAGAGAATTTTGAAGGTACTCTGAGCGGCCATCGTTTTATTTGATTCTTATTGAGGCCATAAGATCCCATTTAACATGACCGGCTGAAGAAAATTGTTATGCAATTTTGGCAGATGAGGAGAAGCAGTTTGGTTTTTCACACCCAGGAGAAAGCCATCTTGCCATTATGCTTCTCTGTTTATTTTATACATAGACTTCTGTTATCAGAATTACTTGATTGACTTAATTTATGTCTTTCTCTATACCTTTTGATGAAATCTCTTTTTGTTTATTTCTCTTAATCTAAGGTGGTGTTTAGTTACTTGTTGCAGCTTATGAATCAGAATTTTCACTTTGTTCATTTGACCTTTTAAACTCAGGCTATGCATATCTTTAAACACAGTCTATTCTAAGCTCAAACAAAGGTGGAGGATTGTGTTAGGTAGTGATCATTAGTGAAAGACTATCAAATCAATTTTGACATGAATTTATTAAATCAAAACTATGGGTATTTAACAGTCGACTTGGCCCTTAATTGAGTGTCGCGGAGGAAGTGGATTTATATAGTTAGTTTTATTATAAGTATTTTATTGTAATTTAGTTAAAAGTGGGTGTTGTCAAATATTTCTAAAAATATTTTTTGCATAAAAGTTCTTCCAAACGCTGCTTATATAACCTCTATGACCAATAAAAAAAAAGTAAAAAATTTAACAATTTTCTGGTTCAAGCAACTTCTTGCTTCTTGCATTGGAAGATCTATTTTTAATAATAAAAATTAAATGATTTCTAAATGGGGCCTGCATGTAAAGTATTTGCGTCACGTGCTTTAACAGTCTTGCGTTCATTTCATAAGCCAGGCCCTCTGTTTCTACTTCTTCCTCCTCTTTTCTTTGCTCCACCTCGCTAGAAGATGATGAAAATGCAGTTAACATCCTCATTTTTGTGTGCTAATACTTGTCGAAGAAGAGAGAAGAGCTCTCCTTTTCAGGAATGGAACAAGCAAGAGTCTCCACCATCAATCCTCTTCATACCCAACATGTATGAATTGTGTGAGGTTTCTTCATCTTTGAGTTCCATTGTTTCACTCTTACCACCCCTGTTTTTCTTCCATTTCATAGAAACTACTCTGCACCCAACACCCAGAAGACGCCACTGGCAATCAGGTCCGATCACAAGTTCTTCAGACTCTGTGCTTCCAAGAACACCGACGAGCCCATCGGCATTCCCATCAGTTTAATAATTCAAACTCAGAGAAGAAGAAGGGAACGATTGTTGGAGCAATAGCTCTGATCATCGGAACCAGTATCGGTTCTCCTTACTACCCTTCATTTTTCTTTTCAAGAAACACACTCTTAAGTTGAATTATTCCATACTAAATGATTTTTTTCTACCATTTTTTCTTTCTGGGTAATGCAGGGATTCATTCCTAGTGCAACAATTATGATAATTTGTTGGATTTTTCTGCTGTCGGAGGCCGTTTTGCTATCTGAAATTAATGTGAGTTTGTTGATGAAGAAGAAGAAGGAAAGAAAGAAGAGAAATGGGGAAGAAGCTCAGCTTGAGGTTATTTCAATTAGAACCATGGCTCAAGCAACACTTGGTGAATGGGGTGGAAACTTAGCTACTGCTAATTATGTCTTCTTAAGTTACACCACTGATGTGGCTTACGCAGGTAAATCCGGTGAGATTCTTAACCATTGATCAACATACCTTTGGCGATTTCGGGCTTCTTCTTCACTGTTTTCTTCTCCGTTCTCATTGCCATAGGAGGAACTCGCACCACCGACCAAGCAAACCAATGGCTAACTGCTGCCATGATTGGTCTGTTGCTTCAGCTCTTATACCCAATGTCATAGAAATTGTTTCCACCTTATGACATTTGAATTGGTGTGCAACAGGGCTACTAGTTGCAATTGAGGTCTTGGCTGTTTGTTCTGGAGGGTGGTCAGGATTGGAAGAGCTGAGCAATTGGGAGGAAGTTCCTGCAACAGTGCCAGTGATAATTTTTACATTGGTTTATCATGATTTAGCACCATGTAAGGACTGAATTGGATGAAATTTGGCAAGTTGATACTGAATTGGATAAATTTTGACAATTGATTTCTTTTGCCATAGTTATTTGTGCATATCTTGATGGGGATCTTGCGCGTATAAGGGCATCGTTGATGGTTGGTAGCCTTGTGCCACTCCTCATTCTGCTTGTTTGGAATGCAGTAGCATTGGGTCTATCAGCTCATGTTGATCCTATTGAGATGCTCATGAGGTACTAAATCTCTGATTTTTGCACAGTTACCTCGTATACAAATTGATTTAACCAATTAACTAATTGTACAAGGATATGACCAATTTTCAATTTCTTATGATTAAAACATGGTTCCTGTGATTCAGGGTGAGCTGGAGTGGGGTTTCAGCTATGGTAGAAGCTTTCTCACTTCTATCAGTTGGAACATCACTGATTGGAACTCTCTTGGGATTCTCCAAGTTCTTCTTGGAGCAATTCAATGACATTTTGCAGGACCCTCCCCTTACCCAAGTATAATTAACTTCTTTTTCTTCTGTTTTCCCATCAGATTATCATGTGAATTGGACTCTTCTTTTTGCTCACCCTTTGAACATTGCATTTTTTTTTTTGGCCTTTTGTCTATTGCAAGTGGCAATCTGCAGGAAAATATGTACCTATTTTGGAGTATCAGAGCAGATCAATTGGTCTGAGAAAATGGTGGAGACATAACAAACTTAGTTTTGCAGCCACAACAGTGGCTGAAGCACCAGCTCTATTCGTATCAACGACTGTTCCAGATGCATTCTCTGTAGCAACTGATATTGCTGTAAGAAAACCCTTTTTTTTTTCTTTAATTTCTTATACCAGCATAGTATAATAGCTGTAGTTTTCTTCCCTTTTTGATATGTTAATACCTTATTAGAATTAACACAGGAATTGAATAAAATGAAAATAAGACTAGCAATACTATAAGAAAACCAAGGACCAAGTTGGAATTACTTCCTACTTTTGAATTGGATTACAAGGAGGCAATTGTATGACCATAATGTATGGAGTTTTCCCACCAGCAATGGCATTGGCAATGCAGTTGAAAAAACCCGATGATGTTAGTAGCAGCAATGGCGATGACAACAGCAGCAGCAAGAGCCATGGTAATGGGCAGTTAGGATTGTGTGAAATGAAGCCTGTGGTTATAGGTTTAGGACTGTTAGGTTGTGGAATAGTAATGGAGCAAATTCTACAAAACATCTCAGAGCTGCTCATGCAACCCTAGCAATTGAGCAAGCTTCATTCCTTCTTAGTTGCTACTTGTCTCAGTCGTCTGGCTCCAGTGTGGAAAAGTCACGGAGTATGAGTTACTGAAACTTGGTTGTATTTAGATAGCTGGAAAAGCATGTATACTAAGTTTGGTACTATTATTACTATTATTGGTCAATTGACCAACCAGCTTAATCCTAGGTTTGCTTGTCAGTAACTTAATATATATTAAACCATTTTTTTTTTTAAAAGCTGTACACAGATAAAAATGAAACTATTATGCAAGTTAGTGCCCCATCATTTTCAACTATTCCCGGCAGATAGATCGGGTTTTCAAGCCTGCTTTGCTTAACACCCATAAATTGTTCCTACATAACAAAAAATTCTTAGTATGTATTTAGTTCAACTAATACTTTCTTTTCTCACTTTCTTCTATTGAATTATTTTTTTATCTAAAGTAACCCTTCTTTTTTCTCTATTCTTGAACTATAAAATATGTAAATGTAAGCTAATTTTAATCGTGTACATTCAAACCCTTTTACTTTAATTCAGAAGTTCAATTTTCTTCCCTTCTAAATAAGTAAAATTTTTTCTACTCCTAATAAAAATATAAGCGGACTCATAATAACTAATTTGTATAGTCTTCATCAATTTCTTATGCCCTTTATTGTTATAGTCAACTTCTTGACCAATTGAAGTGTCATAGCTTCTTCTTGCTCAGCATCAATATTCTCGGTATTGTGTAAAAATAATACTAATTTTATTTATTTTTTATTGCTCTAGAAAATTGGCCAAATATCGATTAAGCTAAAAAGTAAAACTTATACAAAACGAAGCGCGAATTAATAGATTAACACGCGAATGGACGTGGTTTACGTGATTCCACACTGTCGCGATCTCTCCGTGACAACAGGACAGACCATAGTTTTGATATGAATCTAGATTCAGTTGCTGAGCGGGAAACAACCGTACAAACCATAGTTTAGAAATTAATCCGTGAAGGAAGCACCAGCAAGAGAGAAATAGAGGGATTGTACATTTGTACTACACTCGATTCCACAATCGTTTGTTCTTAACATAAATCAATGGTATATTACTAATTAATCAAAGCGGATTCACAATAAAACAACTAAAAGATTTGACAGTTACAAATAAAAATCCCAAATATATGACATCGAATGAAAGAATCAAACGAATCACTGTTCTTAAACCTGTGATCCCTAACCAGGAACCTCATAGAAAATCCCAAAAATAAAAATCCCAAGTATAAGACACCTTATAATAAGAAACAGAAACCTCATAGAAAATTCCTGGCCGCGTAACCGTACTGCGATCGTCTAAGGTTGTCTTGCCGTTTCTTGTAAACAAATCCTCCGATAACGACAAGTCCAGCGCCGACAACGACTCCTATCACGATTCCAGCCTTCTTCCCGGCGCTCATACCGCCAGACGAGCCTTCAGGTTTTTCACCGTCAGAGGTTTGGTCGCTAGAATGATTAATGTCGCTCGGATCTGGAGACGGAGCGACGGAAGGAGTCGGAGAAGAACTAGGAGCCGGCGAAAAAGCAGGAGGAGCCGGCGGAGAAGCCATCTGCGGCGACGGACTCGTCTCCGGAGAGGGAGGCAAGACCGCCGGAGCAAATGCCGGCGCTCCGGTGTCCGGTGGTTGTGAGATAGGAGCGACATTGTCGTCTCCGCTTTCAGGTGGAGGAACTGGTGAGATCGCCGGCGGATCTGCGGCGACAATGAGATCTACTAAAAGAAGAAGAAGAAGAACTGAAATCAGAGAGAAACACGATACAAGTGATCTCGCCATTGCCGGCAAGAAGTTCAATGCTTTCTACTGTTTCTTGAACTAAACAGAGAGATTAAAGAGAAAATCGTTCAAAAACGAAAGTTTATTGAAGGTAATGAGTCAATGAATCGCAGATCCAGAGTTCAAATTTTTAAAACCCTAGAAACTTAGAACTAAAGAAAACTTCCGTCTCATAGTAAACTCCCAATCAAAAGCGGTTAAAGAAGAGATGCTTCCAGAAAACGGAAACCTACGTGGATCCGAGGATTATTTTGAGACTAGATTGCCCTTTGTGAGCGAATGAATCTCATTAATGTCCTAACTTTTGAAAGGAATTTATTCTTACCATATATAATTTTCCTTTGCTACCACATATATTTTTCATTGAATGTGATTTGTAAATAAAATTAACTTTTTATAAGTAAAAAATATAAAATCATTTTATGTATTTAAAAATGATAATAATAAAGGTAAACTAGATTAAGGTTCTACTTGGTCCTTTTCTTTTAAGTTGAACCTTAAACAAATTCATTCAAAATGAATGTATTTGGTTCAGAATTAGGTTGCTGGTTAAAAAAGATTTTGCCCATTGTATATTTTTTTTTAATTAACACTTTTTTTTTCATTTTTTTTAAAAAGAAGAAGAAGAAGAGAAGAGAAAAGAGGACGAACCTCCTCAAATAAAATATCAGAGACTAGGAGCCTCTCTAACCAAACAAAACATTGAACAAGAGATAAAGCATATTTGCAAAGTCTATAGGCTGTCAAGTTACAAGAACACTTCTATTCTATTGGAGTAAAAGAAGATTTGTTAAAATAATGACTATGTTGACATTTCTATTGCATCAAATTATAAGGTCTAAATTGACCACTAAACAAACAGAAACAGAAGCAAATGACCGCTAAAAGACTCGGTTAGCCATCTACCTCCTCTCACACTGAGGTGAAGGATCCAAATCTCCTCAACCTTGTATGAGCTAAAGAATTCTTGTATTCTGGAGCTTGTTTTGACTTTATTGAACCTTGATATAAGTTTTTGTTTTTTATATTAATAGTTGAAACTGTCATTATCTTTGATTTATTAATTGAAAATAATTTGTATGTATGTAATGATTGAATATAATACCATTGATTAACCCAAAAAAATAATCATTTTTTTCATTTTTTTTGCTTGTTTTAAAAAAACTATTGACCCATTCATTAAAGTGAATTAAAACTCAAAGCAAACGTTGACAATTTTCAACGTTGGGCATCCGAACCGTTCACTTAAAGTCGAAAGTTCGATTATCTCCTCTTATAAATAAGTAAGAGTTTTCATTTTTCAAATAAAAAGTGAAAGCGGGACGATGATAGCTGGTTCGCATGATCCCCTTATATGTCTTGTCGTTACGCTCGTCTTCTTAACCCTACTGAAAAATTTTGATTTTTTATGGCCTCAGTATCAATATCAGCATCGTCTAATCTTTCATCAGCACTCAAAAAAAAAAAATCTAAAAAAAGGTCACAATAATGCCACAACACCCCTTTTTTTTTTTTTTTTTTTTTTTTTTAAGTTACTTATTTTCTAACACACCGTTGGGTGTCCTCCCCTCTATTGGGTGAAACTAATCTACCCAAGCTCAAAAATTGAAAGAGTAAAAGTTTTTCCACCAATCAAGTATTTATGGAGGGAGTGGCTCGATCTCGTGGCCACAACAACTCTTCATCCCATGCGCATCATGACTTATAAAACCCAACAAAACTTACAAATAAAAAAACTCTAAACTTTTAACTTGAAAGAGAGAAAGAGAGCGTGCAGACGCAGAGACGAGAGGGCGTCCCCGTGGAAGGAGAAGAAGGAGCGGCGCAGGATCCGGAAACTTAAAATTGTAGTTGCAGTTGAAATTTCAATTTCTTTTATTTCATTTCATACTATTTATTTATTAATTTTCGCTTCAAACACGGTTAAGAAAGAGTCACTCTTTTCAATAGGGAAGGAAGATCAGAGAAAACTACGCATCATCCACTAAATTAATTAATTAAAGAGAACCACTACAAATCACAATCTATCTATTCTTCCCCAAATTACTTCAGCCCACTAAGCATCATCCCCTGATGCCACCCCACAACGTTTCTTCAGCCACTCCACAATTTCCCCAAACACCAAGTCAACATTCTCACGCGGCTCACCAATCAACTGATGCCACACTCCCGGATACACCCGAATCGTCTTATCCTTACTCCCAGCCCTCCCGTACAACTCCTCCGCCAGCGCCGGATCACACACCACATCGTCACCTCCGTGCACTATCAACAACGGCAAATCCACCTCCTCGAACCTCCCTTGCACCTCCCTACACACTCTCAACAGCTCCAGCGCAGTCGCAGCTCGCGGCCTCGCGGTGCTCCGCCGCGGGCTCGCCAAGGCCAGCCTCCTCTTCCACTCCTCCTTGAACGACACGTCCGGTATCGACCCACGCGTCGGAACCATCTGCCACGTCGGGGCCAACCACGCCACCACGAACAGAAAGTGCTCCAGCGGCCACGGCGGCTTGAACTTGGGGCTTATACCGCACATTGCGCCGTTCAACACCATCCCTGTAATTTAGAGACTAAATCCTATTAGAAATTTCAATAGCAAACATACTCAATCTTTAAGGGTGAGACAATTGGAAAATTAGGATCGTTGAGCTGGTCTATTCAATACCTTGTGCTCCAAATGATGGAGACTTGCACACTTTCTTTTGCATTAGAAAACTTTATCCCAAAAACTATTGTGGGTCTTTCTAATTTTAAAATTTTCAATGGGTCACAAAATGTTATACAATTTTTTTTTTTTTTTATTTTGTTAGAGTAATTTAGGGTATCCAAGCCATCTTACAATAAAAATCAGATTAAAAACTCAAAATCATATTCTTGACCATGAATGCGAACTCTGTGGTCTTATTAAGTAATACAACAGTTATTTCTCTTATCTAAATGAAAAAATCTAACAAATCTATTTAAATAAAATAATTAAACTTCTACTAAAATAACCAATTAAAATTCTACTAAAATAAAACACTGATCTCCAAATAAAATAAATTATTTTAAATAATGATAAATAACAATATATATATTTTTTCATAGCATTCTTGGTTACCGTCCCACGGCCGGCTGCCGGGTCCCCCGCGGAGGTGGATGAGAAGGGCGATGGCGCCGCCGAGAGACTCCGAGTAGAGGAACGACGGAAGCGACAGGTGCTTTGCTCGGAAGGCGTCGAAGTAGGCGACGCAGTCGTCGACGACGGGGTTGATGTCCGGGATGTGGTTGGGTAATCCGTCGAGGCCGTCGGAGAAGCCATGGCCTTGGTGGTCGATCGCGCAAGTGGCGAACCCGGATTTAGCGAGATGGACGGCGGTGAGTTGGACCATCCAGCTTGACTCGCCGGTGAATCCGTGGATGACGGCGACGACGCCGGCGATTTTGGTCGGAGGGAGTGGTGTCCATGATTGGGTGAAAAGCTTGAAGCCTCTGGAATTAGTGATGAAATTAGAGGAGTGAGAGACAGCGTGGCGAGCGTAGAAGTCGGCCGGAGATAGGGTTCCGAACGGGCTCTGGTCGTTGGCTTCTGCAATTGGGTGCACCATTTTTGTTTTACGAGAAAGAAGGGGCTTCAATGGCCGCCGGAATTGTAGAAGAAGAAGAAGAAGGGTTTTTTATGGAGGCTGCAAACAGAGGAGGAGATTTAATACGGTGGGGTTGATGCAGGGAAAGTGGGTCCAGCATCAGGTGCATCAGGGATGAGTTTCATTGAATCACGGCCGTTGAATTTTTTATATATCTATAAAAAAATATATTTGAGGTCTAATGATATTTTTGTGCATTAAATGGGACATGTGATATTTGGTCCGAAATAATATGATAAGACGTAACTAATTGAGTGTAGCATAAAAATATGATTATGAATGGAAAAAATAGATCAATAACATTTGTTGTATATACTGATGGAGCAATTTATGAGGGTTGGAGGTGATTGAAGGAGTGATCTGTTGGGGATGTGTTTAGTTGGGAGGAGTAATTGCTTGGATGGTGCTTTATTGCAAGAGCCGAGTGTTAGTTGCACGGACCACCTACATCTTGGAAGTGTTTGTTGTGTGTGTGGACCAGATCTCATTTACTAAGGGAGGGTGGAGAAGTTGATTAATATTAATGCCTTTAAATAAAGTAAATGAATTTTATTCCTCAACTTATTTTAAGGGTAATGTTTAGGTAACAACAAACTTGAAAAATATATATTTTTTATATTATTTTTTAGAATTGTTAGATTCTCGTCGCACCTTAATTTTAGGTAATACAACAACTTTTGAAGATAATACAATAATAAATGTAAAAAAGGTATGTTACCAAAGCTTTCTCTTATTTCAATATAAGAAATGTTTTTGGGAACTTTTGAAGCATAGCACTAATGTACTTGGACATTTAAATCTTTTTTTTTTTTTTGGTTTCATACTTACATGGGGCCTGTTAAATTTATCGAGACTTTATACTTATATGGGCCTGTTAAATTTCTCGAGACTTTATTCAAGCATAGCACGAGGTGATAATTAAATTAGATCTCCTAGAGCATTTTGGAAAAAGTCCATAATTTTTATCCTATAAATAAGGGGGATGATTTTTAAATTTTTTTTAAACTAAACTTCTTTCAAACTCTCTCTTTTTATATTTTCTATCTTTCGAGAAAAAGTTTAAAAAAACGTTGCGATAGTACTCATTTCAAGGTAAAGAGGATCATGCGATTTGTACATTTTAGTCTTTTCATTAACTTTTATATTTATACTGAAGTTATGCATATGTCTTTACTTTCATTAGTAAAATATTATTTGAGTTGGAAGTTAGCCCTTGCTATATTGCTAGATGCAACCTATTTAAGTTAGAAGTTGGCCCTTGCTGCAATGTTAAATGCAGTTTACTTCGGTTGGAAGCTGACCCATGCTGAAATGCTAAATGCAGTTTATTTCAAACTTCTTAAAATGTTATATTCAATTGCTAGTAAAGTTTTTATGTGTATATGCGTGCAACTATTATTGTTATATTATTTATATTTCAGTTATTAAATATCAATTTGAATGTTTCTCGGGGACTCACAGCATAAGCTTACCCTTTCAATCTTATCTCTAGAAAATTAATGTCAAGGAAAAATAATAAGAAATAAAAGAAGAAGGGAAAAGAAAAGGAAGGAACAAGAATGTAGTCATCAAATAATATAAATTTGTAGATAAACTAGTAATAAGTTGATCATACCAACCTTAGCTTATGTATAAAGGTTGTAGTATTTTGACACTTGTATGTGTTAGTTAAGTCTAACTATGTACAAAATATAGTGTATAGACGAAAAAGACAAATAAGCTTGTAATCTATGAAATAAGTCATGGAATAAAATAAAGTTTGGAAATACAAAAGTTATAACTTTAAAATTTTTGTTATTGTTAATTTACCATCAAATCACCTATTAAAGGGATTTGCAAATAAAAGAATATTGGGGGTGGAACAACTTTTATGGTATTAGAGCCATAGATTTTGGGCTCGCAATACAACAACGATTTAGGTGATAAGAAAAGTCTAGTTGAGCAAATAGAAACTATAATTTAGTGATTGAGTGTGAAAATGCTAAAAGCAATTTTGGATGGATTTTGGTGATTATCTCTATGGTTTTGATGGACTTTGGTGAAAAATAAAAAGAAGCATGAATTAATTAGAAAAAGAAAATTTGATAAGGGAATTAGTAAAAAAGTGCGAGTACTATTAATTAAAATAGGCAAAAGGTTAAAAACTAAGTGAAGATGATAAAATATAATTTGGTTAAGAAAAAGTGAAAAATTAAAAAGAGTGAAAGAAGAATTGAAGAAAGAGAATTAGTGAAAAATAATTATGTATACATATAATAAAAAAATAATTAAAAAAAAAATTGGCCGGGAGCATACCCGCCAAATACCGGGCTAGCACCCGGCCATAAGCTGGATGCCCAGCACGGGCTGGGTAACTATTACCCAGCCACGTAACTTGGTAATGATTAACTTTAAAATAAAAATAAAAATTCTGCATAATGAATGGGATATCATGCATGATATACATACGATATATCCTAATGTGTTCATAATATATCTATATATCATATTAATGTGTATTACATATTAGTGGTTGATAATATGTAATATATATATGATAACCTTGAGTGTAATAATATGATATCTTATTTATCATATTACGCATATATATCATGTCATGTAAACAAAAAAAAGTATCACATATATATGTGACTATATGTGATACTTTTTTTTGCAAACCAGCGTTATTATATGTGATATTATGGAACAAGAGAGAAGGAAATTGTGCATGAGGAGAGACAAGAGGGCATCCCTGTCGAAGGAGAAAAAGGAACGGCATAGGATCCGGAGACGTAGGGGCTGTTTGATAAGGAGAATTTGATAGGATTTAACTATTTTTAGTATAAAAATAATCCCACCATATCATTTTATCCCACTCCTTTTAATTTTTTTTCTTCTCCTCACAAATTACTTCAGCCCACTAAGCATCATCGCCTGATGCCACCCCACAACGTTTCTTCAGCCACTCAATTTCCCCGAACACTAACTCAACATTCTCATTCGGTTCACCAATCAACAGATGCCACATTCCCGGATACACCCTAATCGTCTTATCCTTACTACCAGCCCTCCTGTACAACTCCTCCGCCATCGCCAGATCACACACAACATCGTCGCCTCCGTGTACTATCAACAACGGCAAATCCACCTCCTCGAACCTCCCTTGCACCTCCCTACACACTCTCAACAGCTCCAGCGCAGTCGCAGCTCGCGGCCTCGCGGTGCTCCGCCGCGGGCTCGCCAAGGCCAGCCTCCTCTTCCACTCCTCCTTGAACGACACGTCCGGTATCGACCCACGCGTCGGAACCATCTGCCAAGTCGGCGCCAACCACGACACCACGAACAGAAAGTGCTCCATCGGCCACGGCGGCTTGAACTTGGGGCTTATACCGCACATTGCGCCGTTCAACACCATCCCTGTAATTTAGAGACTAAATCCTATTAGAAATTTCAATAGCAAACATACTCATAATCTTTAAGGGCGAGAAAATTGGAAAATTAGGATCGTTTAGCTGGTCTATTCAATACCTTGTACTCAAAATGATGGAGACTTGCACACTTTCTTTTGCATTAGAAAACTTCATCCCAAAACCTATTGTGGGTCTTTCTAATTTTAAAATTTTCAATGGGTCACAAAATGTTATACAATTTTATTTTATTTTTTATTTTTAAATAATTTAGGTTATCCGAGCCTTCTTACAATAAAAAACAGACTAAAAACTCAAAACCATATTCTTGACCATTAATTCGAGCTCTGACCACTTTGTGGTATTATGAAGTAATACAACAGTTATTTCTATTATATAAATGAAAAAATCTAACAATTCTATTTAAATAATTAAAATTCTACTAAAATAAAATATTGATCTCCAAATGAAATAAATTATTATAAATAACAATATATTTTTTTTTCATAGCATTCTTGGTTACCGTCCCACGGCCGGCTGCCGGTCCCCCGCGGAGGTGGATGAGAAGGGTGATGGCGCCGCCGAGAGACTCCGAGTAGAGGAACGACAGAAGCGACATGTGCTTTGCTCGGAAGGCGTCGAAGTAGGCGACGCAGTCGTCGACGACGGGGTTGATGTCCGGGATGTGGGTGGGTAATCCGTCGAGGCCGTCGGAGAAGCCATGACCTTGGTAGTCGATCGCGCAAGTGGCGAACCCGGATTTAGCGAGATGGACGGCGGTGAGTTGGACCATCCAGCTTGACTCGCCGGTGAATTCGTGGATGACGGCGACGACGCCGGCGATTTTGGTCGGAGGGAGTGGTGTCCATGATTGGGTGAAAATGTCAAACTGTCTCTCAATCTTGTTTCATTTCCATTCACAACCATCAAATATATATCCATTACAAAATACAAAGCCTAAAAATCAGGAAACATGTTATCAGGAAACATGCTCCATAAAAACATATGCCCAACAATAAAGATATCGTAATACCCTCCCTCAAGTTGGAGCGTGAAGATTCTGAACGCCCAACTTGCAAAGAAGAAACTCAAAGTTCGCTTTCCCCAATTTTTTATTTTTTATTTTTTTTTTTCGTGGAAAAAAAAAAAACGGATTTTTAGGAATGCACAACGCCGACTGACGCGTGCTTCACCACGCGCGCTTCACCATTCGCACGCTTCACTAATCACGTACGCTTTACCAAGCACACGCTTCATCGCGCGCACGCATCACCGCGAGCACGCTTCACTAATCACGTACGCTTCACCAAGCACACGCTTCATCGCGCGCACGCATCACCGCGAGCACGCTTCACTAATCACGTACGCTTCACTAAGCGCACGCTTCACAACGCGCACGCATCACCGCGAGCACGCTTCACAACGCGAGCACTGTTCACCAAGCTCACGCTTCACTAGTGCGCACGCTTCATCGCAAGCACATTCACAACGCGCACGCATCACTGCGAGCACGCTTCACCACGTGCGTTGTTCATCAACCGCACGCCTCACCAGTGCGCACGCTTCACCGCGAGCACACTTCACAACGCGCACGCATCACTGCGAGCACGCTTCACTAATCACGTACGCTTCACTAAGCGCACGCTTCACAACGCGCACGCATCACTGCGAGCACGCTTCACAACGCGAGCACTGTACACCAAGCTCACGCTTCACTAGTGCGCACGCTTCATCGCGAGCACACTTCACAACGCGCACGCATCACTGCGAGCACGCTTCACCACGTGCGTTGTTCATCAACCGCACGCCTCACCAGTGCGCACGCTTCACCGCGAGCACACTTCACAACGCGCACGCATCACTGCGAGCACGCTTCACTAATCACGTACACTTCACTAAGCGCACGCTTCACAACGCGCACGCATCACTGCGAGCACGCTTCACAACGCGAGCACTGTACACCAAGCTCACGCTTCACTAGTGCGCACGCTTCATCGCGAGCACACTTCACAACGCGCACGTATCACTGCGAGCACGCTTCACCACGTGCGTTGTTCATCAACCGCACGCCTCACCAGTGCGCACGCTTCACCGCGAGCACACTTCACAACGCGCACGCATCACTGCGAGCACGCTTCACTAATCACGTACGTTTCACTAAGCGCACGCTTCACAACGCGCACGCTTCACAACGCGCACGCATCACTGCGAGCACGCTTCACAACGCGAGCACTGTGCACCAAGCTCACGCTTCACTAGTGCGCACGCTTCATCGCGAGCACACTTCACAACGCGCACGCATCACTGCGAGCACGCTTCACCACGTGCGTTGTTCATCAACAGCACGCCTCACCAGTGCGCACGCTTCACCGCGAGCACACTTCACAACGCGCACGCATCACTGCGAGCACGCTTCACTAATCACGTACACAAAAAACACTGTGCATAAATCACTGTTTATAAATCACTGTTCACGACAGCCACCTTTCACGGCCCCTGTTCACGGCAGCCTCTGTTCACGGCCGCTCTGTTCACAACCGTCGCTGTTGACGACCGCGCAGTTCACCTCCTCCATTGAAGCGCGCGCACGCTGCACACTTTCCAGCGCGGCACACTGCCCACTGGCACACTGCACGCTTCTCAATACTGTGCACGTTGTGCTGTACACGCTGCACAAGACTGTGCACCCTGTACCGACGCGCTGTCCAACGCAGCACCCTGCACGCTACACCACGCACGCTGCCCAACTCATCACGCTGTTCCACTTGCACACTGCACCACGCGCTCGCTTTACCACTTGCACGGTGCACCACGCGGACGCTGTACGCTGTGCTATTCACCGGCGATGTGCAAGGGAAAATTCTCGGTGCAAGACTTGTGGTGAAAGTTGTCTTGGCTATTGTTCTTGGTGTTTTGGAACTGGTGAATACAGGGAGACGATGGGCTTCCGTTTCATTAATATGACATCTGAACTCAAAAAAGAGTTCTTCTGAAGAGACCTTATTGAAGCTGATCCTCTTCTCAAGTAATTTTACAGGTGGGCTATCTCCAGCACTCACCAACTGTTCTTCCCCTGGAATTTTAGCCTTTTTTTTTTTTTTTCTTAAATCACCTCTCAAAAACCCTTCTTGCTAAGATTAGTCAACAATCCACGTCTCACATGGATACCCACTTCTTCTTTTTTTTTCTTTTTTTTTTTCTTAAATCACCTCTCAAAAACCCTTCTTGCTAAGATCTCCAACAAGATCAAAGAGACCCACCATTGTAGTCCTCAGATCTCTGTGCATACAACGCCAAAAACTCGATCTGTAAAACCCCCAAAATCCCACCTTTTCTCTGCGATCTCTCGCCGCCGTTCACGCGGTCGATCCGCTCCCACCGTTCGACGCCGTCGCCACGTACGATCGCCGATCGCGCGAACGCATCTTCCTCGCATCTCTATTTGATCCTCTGATCAGCTCCGGTGGCCCTCAGATCGCAAACAACGTCCAGATCGGTGACGTCCTCGACCTTTGCGACGATGAGCTTAAAATCTTCTACTTCCTCGAGAAACTGAAGCACGAGGCTTCGATCTCCCGCGGATCGATCATCACCATGAACTGAAACCACGAGATCATGAACGTGGACGGCAATTTCAGGTACAAATCAATTCACACTATACAAATCATCAAAATTAGAAATCTCCAACAGATCCAACCAATCCCTCAACAGATAAAATCGATCAATCACAATTTCAAAGAACAATCAGGAATGAAAACCTTCAGAATCGCAGTATCGGAGATGGGGTTTGAGAGATCGGAGTTGTGGCGGATGGCTTCACACACACATCTCGTTCTCAAACCCCAGCTCGGATCTTGAAGATTTACGTTCTTCAACAGATCTAAGATCTGGAAATTACTTGCGCTCTTGGCTCTGATACCATGTCAAACTGTCTCTCAATCTTGTTTCATTTCCATTCACAACCATCAAATATATATCCATTACAAAATACAAAGCCTAAAAATCAGGAAACATGTTATCAGGAAACATGCTCTATAAAAACATATGCCCAACAATAAAGATATCGTAATAGAAAAGCTTGAAGCCTCTGGAATTAGTGATGAAATTAGAGGAGTGAGAGACAGCGTGACGAGCGTAGAAGTCGGCCGGAGATAGGGTTCCGAACGGGCTCTGGTCGTTGGCTTCTGCAATTGGGTGCACCATTTTTGTTTTACGAGAAAGAAGGGCCTTCAATGGTCGCCGGCATTGTAGAAGAAGAAGAATTGTTTTTTATGAAGGCTGCAAACAGAGGAGGAGATTTAATACGGTGGGGTTGATGCAGGGAAAGTGGGTCCAGCGTCAGGTGCATCAGGGATGAGTTCCATTGAATCACGGCCTTTGAATTTTTGATATATCTATAAAAAAATATTTGAGTTCTAATAATATTTTTGTGCATTAAAAGGGACGTGTGATATTTGGTCCGAAATAATATGATAACACGTAACTAATTGAGTGTAGCATAAAAATATGATTATGAATGGATAAAATAGATCAATAACATTTGTTGTATATACTAATGGAGCAATTTAAGAGGATTGGAGGTGATTGAAGGCGGGATCTGTTGGGGATGTGTTTAGTTGGGAGGAGCAATTGCTTGGATGGTACTTTATTGCAAGAGCCGAGTGTCAGTTGCACGGACCACCTACATCTTGGAAGTGTTTGTTGTGTGGGTGGACCGGATCTCATTTACTAAGGGAGGGTGGAGAAGTTGATTAATATTAATGCCTTTAAATAAAGTAAATGAATTTTCTTAAGGTTCATTTCTGGCATAATTAGAGAAAACTACACTACACATCATCATCCAATGAAGTAAAGAGAACCCCTTCAAACCATCTATCTATTCTTCCCCAAATTACTTCAGCCCACTAAGCATCATCGCCTGATGCCACCCCACAACGTTAGCCACTCCTCAATTTCCCCGAACACCAACTCAACATTCTCATTCGGTTCACCAATCAACAGATGCCACATTCCCGGATACACCCTAATCGTCTTATCCTTACTCCCAGCCCTCCTGTACAACTCCTCCCCCATCGCCAGATCACACGCAACATCGTCGTCTCCGTGTACTATCAACAATGGCAAATTCACCTCCTCGAACCTCCCTTGCACCTCCTTACACACTCTCAACAGCTCCGGCGCGGTCGCGATCCACAGCCTCGCCGTGCTCTGCCGCGGGCTCGCCAAGGCCAGCCTCCTCTTTCACTCCTCCTTGAACGACACGTCCGGTATTGACCCGCGCTTCGGAACCATCTGCCAAGTCGGCGCCAACCACGCCACCATCCACAGAAAGTGCTCCAGCGGCCACGGCGGCATGAACTTGGGGCTTATCCCGCACATTGCGCCGTTTAACACCATCCCTGTAATTTAGAAACTAAATCCTATTAGAAATTTTAGAATTACAGTTAATGAAAACATAAGCAATACCAATCTAAAGATTCACAATCTTTAGAGAAGAAAATTAAGATCCCTTAGCTAGTCCATTCAACGCCTTGTACTTTGGAAATGACGAAGACTCGTAGAATTTCTTCTACACCAGAAACCTTCATGTGACACTAGGTGGTGATGTTAATTTTAAATATTTCAATGTGCCACAAAATATTATACAATTTTTTTTTTCTTTTCTTCGTAACTTAAGGTAATTAGACTAGCTTCTATACAACTAATCTGCCGGGCAAGTTCCAATAGAATTTTTTTTACTATATTTGCAACAACAAAAAAAAAATATTTCAAGGCACGGGATATCAAATTTGTTGCTGGTAACCTTATTGGTAGGAACTTAAAAAGTAAAACGTTGTTTGAGCACTTCCATGTGAGTGTATGGGTGTGAACTCCAACAGTGGAGCGACCAGACCAAACAAGAGAGTTCATGCAGCAAAAGCAACCACAAGACCTTCAAACTGGTATAACTTATGTTATAGTTAATCTAACAAAGTTTTATATTGATTATCAGCAACCACCTAAGGCAACCATCTTCCTTTACCCTCATGCTCAAATAGGCCGTGGCGGAGTTTTCCTTCCGACTCGTACATTTTATTAATAAAGTTGGGCCACTATTATGATGTTTAATTTTGGAGTCCAGATGGGTCTCTAGTCTAATGTTTTTTTGAGCCGAATATATTTTGAGCCCAACACACGACCATAACATAGTCATTTTTCAACAGCGGAACAGCCTTATAGAAGGCTTGCTGTCTCAAACCTACTGTGGATGCTAAAATAAGACCATTGCCATATATTTGCCCGCCTTTGCTTTGTTTCTTTTTTCAGTTTTCATTTATGTTGTCTTGAAATCATTCAAACTAAATACCTAATAACAGTTAGATACATAAGGTTTGGCTTATAATAATTGTTCTTAAATTAATGTAATTAAATGACAATAATTATATATGATGATAACCATTCTTGAGTAAAGACAATTCTTATTGATAACTGCCTTTTTTTTAGTTATATTTTCTCGTTCAAGTGTTAAGATCCATTAGTTCTTTTTATTTCTTTTGGAGAAGCATTAACCCAATTTAAGCTCAACACTCATGAAATTCACAAGCAATGAAGGATTATTCTCATTCAACACTCACACACACCCATACATTGAATTTTTTTAAGATCTTTTTTGGAGTAAGTAACTTGATCAATGAACTCACACCCTTGGATCATACTTGTTTGTGTAGTTGCTTTTAAAAAAAATGGTTATTTTGAATTCTACAAGTCTAATCAAGATTTATATATAAGGTCCTTGGATGTACTAATTACGAAAAGAAATCTATTAACAAGACAATGATAGATCTACAAAATGACTTAAAAATATGAACAAATATAAACTCAACTCAGTTTAACTTAACTATATAAGCCTTTTTTTCCAACTACAATAGATCGACTACTGCGGATTTCCCTCACATTTGAAAGATAGCACGTTATCACCAAGTCCAACAAACCCATATGGATCAAATGGGTATTTTTATAATTTGATGAATGACTATGAAAACTCTAAATCATTCTTTCTTAGAAAGAGAAAGTGATATTAGAGCCAATGATTCGTTTGGATGCACATATGTCAAGGTGGAGTACAAGCATGTGCTCATGGGTCACAGATGGTTTCTCGAATTGCTCCTTCTCGAGATAAACAATTGATTCGATATAAATTGTGCGATGTATGATCGTAATGAAGTTAGATTTTGATTTAAGGTGGAGATTTTTGGACATGTGTGGACCGAAATAATAGTCTCACGTCGATTATGGACAAGTTGATGATATATAATATAAGTTAAGATTTCACCCTTATTAGTATCGAGATCTTTTGAAGTAAAATTTCACACTTAGGCCCAAAGGTAATTAAGTTGAAAATAATATCGATATTATTAGAAATTCAAGCCCCAATAACTACTTCCTCCATTTCCCTCTGTCAAGGACTAAATTGATATCTAAATTATATATCTTTTTCTATCTTACTATATCCTTATTGTGGATTATTAATAGGTTACTTTTTCCAACAAGGGCATTTAAAGGTCTTTATTGTTTATGACAAAAAATAATTAGAAAAAAAATATAACTACTTATAACATAAATATTAAAATCAACTCTTGATACAGTGGAACATGGGTAAAGAAAAATCATGTACTTATCCTACATAATTAAGAAATGAATTTGTTGAAGTGAGTTAAGTTACTATCGAAGTTAAGGTTCTTCGTCCCAACCAATTTAATTACTCCTTACACGAGATTCTTTGTTTGGTCCAATGAGCGACGGAAGGTTCGCCCCCGATCTCAATAATTGCAACTTTCTTTGTTATAATTTGTGAGCCAATGGCTCCTTCCATGACTGAACGCGAGGCTCATGCTGCTTTCATCAATTGTGAACATTACAAGTTGCACGAGTAGTACTGCTCCCTTTGATTTATAGCTTATTAATATCATAATTAAACATGGCCTTTGGCCAAATGATTGAGTAGAGGGAGAAGTGAATTTTACTTGAGGACGGGCTAGGGGCTTGCACCATTTTACGTATTTATTATTATTCGTTATTTTCATATGCTCGTTAATGCCAAACCTATTCAATTAGGCATAAATAGTAGCCATTTAATTAAAAAAATCCACCTTGTATTAGTAGGGAACTAACAAAAGTGATATATATTTTATTGTTGCAATATATGAATATTTTCACCGACCATCCACGTGTATTTATTGTATTTTTTTACAAGTCATTTATATCTGTTATAATCAAAGACGAAGAATAATTTAAAATATAATGAAATAATAAAAATTAATTAAAATATTGTGTTTCGTTATCTTAGCTATTATATTCTAATGATTCTTTTTCATGGAAATAGAACCAATCAAATATGGCCACAGAATCTGTAATTTAATCCGAAAAGTGCATCATCAACAACAAAAACATCAATTGATTAAAATTTTAATAATGCCCAACAAGTTGTTAAACAAAAATAAAGATAAGATTGTTTAGTTAATGAAGTTGCCATATCCACTTAACTTCTCTTAGTTTTCTTAATCTTCCCATGAAAAGGATTAGTTACTTGAAAAAATATTCAATCACTCCACCTCCAAGCACCACCATGTATCATTAAAATTTTCAACTTTCGTAATCAACATCACTGTTTTATTCCAATGGTTATTAGAAAAATCTTTCAGTTATGAATTATACACGGTTTAGCTTTTCTTTCTAGGTTCTCTGATTGGAGAAGAAGAATATATAAAAGTTCTTTAATTCCATGTCTAAGCAGTTGGTTTAATATAATAACTACAACAATTATTGGAAGTCGATACCTTGGTGGCTAATGAAGCTCTGCGTCAGAGAGAGAAGCAAACAAAGCAACAATTATTGGAAGTCATATTAACCCAATATGGCCCACCAGGGCGTTGGCGCACTCTTGAGAGACTTTGAGGGGCGAGGAGGAAAGGCGGGTTTGAGTCGTGAAGCGGACTCTTTATCATCCACAATTTCAAGGCGTGTAGCGGGTGCACAAGAAAAGACTTGTTGACTGTGCGAATTGGTATTCATGGATGGATGGGACAGATTTTCAAATGCGAGGATGCCTAATTCATGTGGTTTCGAGTCTAACTGGACGTGGGAATTAATCAGTCCCTAAGGATGCCTAGTTCATGTGGTTTCGAGTCTAACTGGATGTGGGAATTAAGCAGTCCCTAAGGAATTGAGGGGAATACTGGGTGTATTCTTCTCAATATATATATATATATATATATATATTAACCCAATATGACCCATGAAAATTTATGAACACCAAAACATGGAATGGAGATCCCAAAGATCCTACGCATGCCCAAAAATCAAGATTAAAGTCTTTCCTATTGACAGTTATTTACACATAAAAGTGAAAGTTTCTCAATCTTGGCGTGCAATATTACCATCTTAAACGTCCACTTGTTTATATTTTAAGCCAAATGAAAGATGCTCTCGAAGTCAGAATTAAGCAAATTGATTACAACATTGGTGAATAGGAGTTTGGCTCTAAGAGAATTAAAATGGGATAGATGGAGACATTTGAGAAAGACAAAATCACTTGCTATCTATTCATGTGGAATGCACCCATGAGCACACAATATATAGATAGAAGTTGAGAAATCCATGATAATAAATTAAAGATAAGAAAAGGAGGAGAGGGAAGGAAATAGCCAACAACAACCAACACATGGACGGACACACATCAAAAAGCAAAGATGCCAATAACAAGACAGCTAAAGCTAAAAAGGTATACTAATAACCACCCTTCCAAAAGACATCTGTTTTTTTTCTTATCTACAATTCCATGGTCCTCTAAAACCAGAAACAGAGATAGCAGCAGAGAATAAGGAGATAAGAGACAGAAAAAACAGGGGACCCTTTTACTTTAGACAAACTTTGCAGCACTCCTCCTTCCTTATTATTTCATTCTTCTGGAACACAGCCTTCTTCCTTTATCTTCATCTCAATGAATGCATTGCTTTTAATTAACTTCAAACATGTGTGGAGCTCCTGAAGGATCCCAGTGCCTTAATGGCAGCTGCCCTCAAAATATATTGGTGGTACAAAGCAGCAATGGCAGCTCCAATGAAGGGTCCAACCCAGAAAATCCACTGCACCACCAAATATCAATTTAATCAATTAGAACCCAATTCAAAACAAAGAACAACTAAAAAAAAATTATTAATTAATTAAATTAGATTAAGTTGTTTTAAACATATACCTGATCATCCCATGCCTTTTCCTTGTTGTAGATCACAGCAGCTCCAAAACTCCTAGCTGGGTTAATTCCTGTTCCTGTGATTGGGATGGTTGCGAGGTGAACCATGAACACTGCAAACCCAATGGGAAGTGGTGCCAGCACCTAAAATCCATGAAAAATAATTAAAAAAATTAAAAATTAAATAATAACAATAATAGAACAGAAATTTCAAGAAAAAAAAAACAAGGGCATAATCGAGATTTCAACTCCAAGATTTGATTGAAGTGGAGCAGCTTTGACGTCCAGAAAAAGGCCTAGCATCTTTTCAATACGTCTAACTAAAACTCAGCATACTCAGCATCAGCACGTGACAACGACGCCGACGACGACGCGCAGTTAGCAAACATGCGCCACATGTGCCCACGATAATTTGTCCCCTTTACAAACTGCTAAAGAGCCTAATCCCATTAACATGCGCCTAAAGTACGCCGTACTCCACTCAAAAAGGAGTGGCACGCGCTAACATGCGCCAGGCGAATCAGGACTTGGATTATAATGCTCTCTAAGGAGTACTGACCCAAATGAACCACCACCCATACATGGGCGTGACCAACGCGGCAAATGGACAAAAACGACAAATCACACCATCTCATCTCATCTCTTTCGTGAACAGAACACACATGTGAGCAGGTTTAGTGGGCCAAACAATCCAAAACATTAACGTTGGAAAGGTAAATTTTTAAGTCACGCGACGCTACGCCTAGTGCGCACTGTATCCTAACGACGCCATCCGAGTGCGCAACACGCACGCTTCGTAGCGCATGTTAGCAGTTAAGAAGATAAGGTGTGTGTGCTTACGGGGACATGGGAATCTCTGGCGCTCCTCTTGGGGTCGGTGGCGGAGAAGACGGTGTAGACGAGAACGAAGGTTCCGATGATCTCCGCGGCCAAGCCAGTGCCCTTGTTGTAGCCATCGGCGAGCGTGTTGGCACCACCTCCGTATCGCACGTAGTAAGCCTTTTGGAAGGCCTTCACTAGCCCTACGCCGCAGATGGCTCCCAGGCACTGAGCCACCATGTACAACACGGCTCGGATCAATGATACCTTCCGCGCCAAGAAGAGCCCGAACGTCACTGCTGGGTTAATATGCCCACCTGCATTAATGTTCAAAAAAACATATATATTTACACAACAAATTAGCATACGCTAACGTGCGCCTTATGAAAGGGAAATCATTATGAGAAATGCTTATACAACTCATAAATTATATCCAAAATAAAAACATGCACTTGTGACGGGGGTGGGGGTGTACGGTGACTGGAGGATTTTTTTTTTTTTCTCGTTAGATTAATTTGGGTTCATATCTTTGGGCGTTTGAGCCCTCCACTTTTATTTTCTTTCTAACCAAACTACTGATGTTAATAAAGAAATAATAGGAAATAAGATGGGTCACAGTTGTGCTATAACTTGCGCCTAATACATCCTTTAATAGCTTTTAGCCGGTATTTATTAATTTTCTATAGAATAAAAAAGGTAAAATCCTGGAATTTATGAGAAATAGGGGATGATTTTGGAAAAGTTTTTGACAAGAAATCATGGGAATCAGAAAAAATTTATTTTCTTTCCAACCAAACCAATAATCTTGATAAAGAAATCATAGGAAACAGTAGTAGGACTTTTTATTTGGAAAAAGAACTCAAAAAATGGAAAAAGAAATTGTATTAAGACTTCTCAACAGCTACCCCCAAATTCTAGTGCTTCATGTGAAATTGTAGCGAGAAAAAAAAAAGTATAGAAATCACTAGCCATGATAAAAAGTCCTAACAAATTATCTCATTAAAGCTCCATCTCAGATTTTCAGCAGATATAACAGAAAGTTCTTAAAATCTTTTCTTCTTTCTCTGTTATTCAAAAAAAAAAAAAAATTGATCATCAAAGAAATCAAAATGCCTCCCCCTTCCTTTTAAACAACAAAAATAATTGGTTAATTTAATCATGAATAAACAACAATTTAGTAGAGAGAGAGATGAAACAGCTGAGAACACACATACCAGAGATACCAGCGGTGCAGTAAACGAGGACGAAGATCATGCCACCGAAGGCCCAAGCGATGCCGAGAATACCAACACCGCCACACTGGTCTGCGTTCTTGGCCGGATCAATCTGGCTCTTGTACCCAATCACCGTCAACACAGTAATGTAAAGGAAGAGAAGGGTCGCTATGAACTCGGCTATTAGAGCCCTGTACAAGGACCATTTTGTGAGCTCTTCGGAATTGAACAACGGCGCTGGTGGTGGGTCATGGTAGTCCTTCGCCGAGAACTCACCGTGCTCTGCAACTTCCGTGTCTTTCCCCATTAATTAATTAACTCACTCGCAAAGTAAGAAGAAGAAGAAGAAGGCTCTGACGTTTGGTGGTGTTTGAGAGAGATTTGTGGGTGAAGAGTAGAGAGGAGAGTGAGGGGGTATTTATGCCTATGGGGTGAAGAAAGGAAGATTATAACGTAATATTTGCCGACCCTTTGTATCCACTGATTTCCTTTGTTTTTTCTGCTTCCTTTTCATGGGCCCTACTTTTCTCTATCTCTCTCTCTCTCTCTCTCTCTCTCTCTCTTCACAACCTTTCATCATTTCTTTTTTTCGTTCTTTCTTTGTTTTGTTTTGGGTTTTGGGTTGAGTGGTTCAATTTCAATCCCACCGGCCAGTTTTCTACACCACATCACTGCTGATTTGACCTAAATATTTGATTTACCTCTTCATTTATTATCTTGATTAAAAGCTTTTTTTTCAAGGGGTTCTACTGCAAAAAATAATCAATAATATTTAAGAAAATTTGGTCTTATCCAACTACTTTTAAAATTAAAAAGAAAAATGCTATCTTAAATTTTTTACATTAATTATTATAAATTTGGTATATCAAACATTTATATCAAATTTATAATTTTATTAAAAAAATATATTATTTTAATATATTAAAGTTATAAATTAATGTAACAACAATTTATAATAATTAATGTAGTATTTTTAATTCATGTAGTATTATTCCAGCAAAAAATTATTTTTGCTGAAATAATTATTTTTAGGTATAGTAAAAATTATTTTTACTATACTTAAGTCAACATGATATATGGTAAATAAAGGGTGTTTCTTTTTTTTTTTCTTGATAATGTGGTGATATAGTATATTCATCAACTTAGGTATAATTTTAGGTATGTGTATTAGATCATTTTAGCACTCTTCGTTATCAAACACTTCAAAAAGTATTTTTTTGTTTCAAAAAAAACTTTTAAAAAGCTCTCTCCCAAACTGGTCTATTAGCAAATAAGAAATTAAAATTTGTGAAACTTAACTCTATAAATCAAATCAAGGAAACCATTTTCCATTAGCAAATAAGAATTCAAGATTTTCAATACTTTAACTCAACTAAATATTTTTCTAACTACATTTCCTCCACTCTATTTCATTCAATGCTAAGTTGAGAATTAAATTACTTATACCTTTTTAAATTATTTGTTTTCATTTTCTATCTTTATTGTTTATAATATAATGTTAATAAGTCATTATTCCTAATTAATTCATCAAAAGATCTTTGTATGTGTCCTAATCACTTTAATCAATTTTCTCTTATTTTATTTTTAATTGATCTATTCTTACTATTTTTTGAATATGTTCGTACATTTTCATTTGGAAAAAAAAAAAAACTTGTTTAAGTTGAATTGAATTAATATTTCAACTTTTATTTTATACATTAACCTCAGTTATATAAGACATGTAATTATTGTTTATATCTATAGGAAGGCCTTTGCTCTAAGTTCTAATAATTTAGACAGCCTCAATAAAAATGCCCGTAGCTTTACTAATAATATTAGAGAAAATGATGATCTAAATTATTTTAATACAAAACATAATCTTATAGTATACATTCCAGGCTTCCCCCAGCGCCTTGCTAGAATGGTCTTGTTAGTATTGCTTTTTTGGTTTTTTGAAAGCGACACAAATGACCAAACTGTCCTAAATTTGATTAAAACTTAACTTATTTATGGAAGGAAACGCGTAGTCTCTGGTCCAAAAAGTAAGTATCCAGTTAACATCAGAGAGGAATTACGTTATAGAGATGATCTAAAAGTACAACGACTAGTCAACGAGATGACGCCGCGTGTCCTTTTATCAACGGCCTCGGCTGCTCTGGCGGTTCGGCGTCGAACCATCTAGACCATCTGGTGGTGGTTCGGTCCGACTCAGCTCCTAAAGCCGACTGAGTTACTGTGTGGAAGTCACGTGCCAAATGGAGCCAACTTACCAATCAGAATTCGGTCAATTAGCACGCGCCTGTTTAATTAGGTACGGTGACGAGACCTTTCCAGACTTTTTACCTTACCTGTGGTTAAATGCATGAAGCACGAGAGAGGTTGGATCTAGTGTGGCGGGAGCTTCTTAATATATGTATTTACGGAGACCTGACAGTTCTCTTAGTGCCACGCGGTAGTGTTCTATAAATGTTTAGACAATTGCAATGTGAAAATCGTGCTTTTGATTATTTGATGTTTCACCAGTTTAATGACAACATTGATATAATTGGCCATATATAATTAGCAAAAGGGTTTTATTATTGTTTTATTGATATGATCCATGTTATTTAAAAGATAAGAAGAATAAAAAAATTATTACAAAATAATTTTTAATTAGCTTTATAAATAATTTGGCAGACTCTCTAACGTCTGCTTTGATTTGTCATTTAAATATAATTTTTTTATATTCAAAAATTTGAAAATATTAAAAACTTATTTGATTTAAAATATTTTAAAACTAGTTTTTTATTTTTTGTTAAATTTTCTATTTTAAAATTATATTCTTATTTCTCAATTACATACCAACTTGAAGTTTCTAAAACATTAATACATAAAATACGATTTAATTACTAATACCGGGCCATCCGATAGAAATTTAATTGCACCTTTAATTTATGTCATCATAGCATTGTTATATTAAATTTATTTTGTGCACTATAAAATGAATCTTTTATAGTTTGCAAAAATGTTTTATTGAATTAAGATGAGTTGAATATATGTATAAATTAAGTAATAAATCATTGAGTTGAGAGTTGATAATTCGATTGGTTGGCCAGACAGCAAAGCCACACCAAGCTGTTGCCACCTCACGTGAGTCCCACGTTTTTCAATCGAAACCTTTTCTCCTAACGCTCAATAACCCCAAACAAGCTTTTTCTTATTTTTATGATTGGCACTTTATAAAAGTGAAAATTCATCTTCCACTCCATTTAAAAAAGAGTTAGATGTATATAAGTTCTTATTGAAATACTTTTATTTGTTTATGTACTGAATTAAGCATATCAATTTAATAATTTTATAGTATATGCAAAGGTTTTAGAGTTGCATTTGAGGTGTTAAAACAAACATTCAATATAACTTTGACATGAAATTAGCTAAGAGCAGCCAGTCATAGGGCATAAATAATAATACAACAGTTACATCATACACCTTTAAAAAAAGCAATATACATACTACTTTATCTTATCCTTTGACACCCCAAAAATATAACTTAATAGGTGGGCGGTTTTCTCTTTGAATACAACTAAACCCACCTAATAATCCATATATGTTTCTCATTTTTTTTAAATGATTTAATTTTTAATTGTTTTGATCGCCAATATTATGATATAGGGCAATTATATAACGAAAATGGACCGTCATGGTTAATTTATATATATTTTCTTTGTAAACTTGCTTTCTTAACACATTATTAGAGTAAAACAACTCCTAATCACTCAAAATATTGTACAATGGTGACTGATTTGGCCCTAACCATCCATGAGTTCAAAGAAGAATATCACTCAATCAATCACTAAAAAATAAATTTAAAAGAAAAACCCACAAGCCTCCTATCCTTTTTGTGCCTAAATCACGTGCCGTCTGGCAAAATTTATAGTTCAAATTAACAAGATATAGTAGAGAAAATTGTTAGATAAGTTTTTAATAAAGTATAAAACAAAAGTAGACTCAATGGCATCTTAATTTGCGAGTTTGATTCTGGGAGAGGTCCTAGTGCAGGGCCTCCCCCAGAATCGAACTTGCAACATTCTTAAGAAGTTAGATTTCGCATTCTGAGTAACCACTGAGCCAATAGTGGCAGACAAATGATCTCGGATATAAAAAATGTCATTGTGCGGCGGTGGCTGTACCGGAATGGAATAATATTATAGATCCATAATGGCTGGCGTTCGCCCTGAGGGGGTGCATCCACACCTGGGAGAAACATCTAGTTAATTTATTTTTTTAAAGATGTAACTAGGGGTATAAATAAATTGGTTCAAACTGCGAAATTGAACCGAACTTGTGTATTTAGATCAGTTTGATTTAATTTTTTAATAAGTTCGGTTTAGATTAGATTTGAAAAAAAATATAACCCAACAGGTTTGATTGAGGTTATTGTTTGAGGCTTTAAAAAATCGATTTAAACATAACTGAATCGATTTTAAAATTAAAACTAATAATATTTATTTTTAATATCTATAATTTTTTATAATCTAAACATTCTCATAAAAAAAATTATATAATCATTTTAAGCAGTAAAAAATGTTTTCAAATTTTTTTAAATATGTAATAAAAAAGGTTAGAATAATCTCAATATAATTATTTTGATTTATTTAACGTATCTAAATATAAAATTTTAAATAGATTAACTTAAATTAAACAAAATCAATTATGTATGGTTAAAGTTGATTATTCGGAATAAACTGATTAAGACAGATCGAATCGAACTCATATAAATTTAGTTTAATTTAGGTTTGAGCATTAAATCGATTTAATGAAACCGTCGACGTCTTTATACACAATGACATTAACATTTATATAGAAATTTAAATTAATTAAATTAAAAATATTATTTATGAAAATCTAGAATATTAAGCTCTAAAATAAATCAAACGAAGGTAAAAAATAGGGAGGGTAAATTTTGAGGAGACAAATATTTTGTTGGTGGGATTGATAGTGCGACTGTGATGGACGATTATCGGACCGACACGACCGACCAGCCAACCACGTTCCAAGCTCTTAAGACTTGTTTACACTAATAAGACACGGCCACGTATGCATGGCGCCGCCACCACCACCGGCCCACCCAATACTGCACAATGATTTGTCATAATTAATCTCAGGCAATAGAACAAGCCTTACATTTTTTATAATTATTATTTTTTTAAAATCGTTTTCACCGACTTTCGTACAATTGTGAATAAATTGAGATCGTTTGTGGTGAGTAGTGATTCCACGTGTCCAGACATTTAATGATCAAACGACTACAAATAGTTCCGTTGGACTGGTTTTGGCGTTTAGCGTCGACAAAACATTCGCTCCCCGACTTCTTTTCTCCGTTTTTTTTACTTAACGTTTGAAGGACGACTATGTATAAAATTCAAAAGAATTAATAACTCGGGGGGTCAGAGGTTAGCATTAATTTTTGAGCATATTTGTCAATATAGAAACCAATCTGTTTGAATATAAGTAACAAAAAGACTCATTTATTTAATTAAGTTTTTTTTTTTTTTCCTTAAATGGCCGTTAGTTGATCTAAGTGACTCTAATTAGGGTGTACATAGGTTAGGTTGGATAGGTTTAAGGTTAAAATCTAACCTAATTTAAATAGTTTAAGTTGCTAAATTTGAAATTCAACCAAACTCAATTTAAATGATTCAGATTCGATTTGAGTTGGGTTGGTAGATCGGGTTAGACTTAGGCTTAATTTTAGTAACTTCGAATAATAATTTACAAAATAATTACTATAAAATAAATTATGACGGCCCTTTTTTTTATTCAATATTTATAGCATGTTATTACAATGACTTAAATTGATAATTATGAAACTCATCATCATAATGATGATTTAATTCTCTTGTTAGTTTACATCTTTAAAACTATCTGATATAAACATAACTTATTGCGGAGACTTACTTTTATATTGTTAAAAAATGTCAATGGTTAAATACTAATTTTTTATCGAACAGTTAGAAAAATACGCATAAGAACGGATACGATCAAGTAAAAAAAGATAAAAAAAAATGAATTTTAAGTTATTATGATTGTTAAGCTTTGCATTAATAAATTTTTTTTTAAATTACTAAAATTCTAAATCATAAATGTGTAATTGTAAAATTTATAACTTTGAGACTAATACTAGAGTTTGATTTTTTATAAGTTGAACCTGTGACCCAATCTAAACCAATCAAATTAGTATTTTAGAACTCAACCCAACCTAAACTACTTATTTAACCTAACTCAAATTAACTCAAAAGGTTCAGTTCGGTCGGTTAATGAACACCCATAACACAAATAGTTGATTCAGTTCGGTTAGGTTGATCGGGTTGACGAACACTACTAACTCGAATAGATGAGCACACCATGGCAATAAGTTTGAAACTGAATCCCTCAAGCATCATCCTTACATTAATACATAGATGCCTAAAAGTTTTGATTCTATTTTGGCTAAACTTGACCTATATTTCATCAAGTTAGGACATATAAATCAATTTGATTGGTCAATACATACATTTGACGCAAAGTGAATTTCTTAGATTGGTTGTGTGGGCATCATTTGAGGCACAAGAAGAATATCCGTGAAAGTCAAATAGTTAATAAATATCATCTATTGTTCCAAAATTGAAAATTCATCCTTCTTTACTTTTTCCTTAATATATTGCTAGACTTCAACAAATATAATAATGAACAAACTATGTCATCTTCATCTCATATTGAGTTATGCAAATTGCATGCTGACGACCAAGCGAGACTTGGATATATTGGGTAAGGCCATAGCCCAAACGAAGGACGGAAGTGGATTGGGCTTGTAATTAAATGTTAATAAAGATAAATCAAAAAGGCCCACTTAACTAAATTTCAATGAAATTCAGAGTATTCTCAAAGGTCTATTAAATCTCTTGATTCTTCAGTAAAAAGGGTCCTATATATATATGGATATGCCCATTGCTTCTGATATATTCATCTGAAGCTCCCGCCACCCACCAATTACACATCAAGAAGCAACAAAAATACTAAAAATAAAATAAAATAAAAACGCCTTTAATTAAATAAACATCACTAATCTTCATCATAATCATCAGCTCCTTCTTCTTCAGTAATTGTCTCCAATCTTGGGGAATTGGACGGTTTCTTGGGAGAAATATAAAGAAGTGCTGGTGCAACCTCAATAAACCATGAGTGCAAACTTCTGGTTTCTTTTGCCATCTTGAAGATATCTATCTATCTATCTATCTGTCTGTCTGTCTGTCTATATAATAATTGTAGGTATGTAATGGGTGGAGAATTAGGAATAATATACGGGTGTCTCTCTTCCTCTGGTTTGAGGAGAGAAAGAGAGATGAGTGGGTGGGAATGAGAAGATGGGGAAGAGATTTTGCAAGAAATAATGAGAGGAGGGGGTTTGAAGTGGAAGAAAGGGGTTATTGGGGTGATTTATAGTGGGATATAAAAATATCATAACGTCGTTGGGAGTCAAAAAGAAGATTGACGATAGCGTGTGTAACCACGTGGACAATGAGAGGAAACGTTAATTTTTTGTTACTTTAAAAACCGTGAGAGAGACGGATTTCAAGAAGGCGTGTGTGAAGAAGAGCGAGTTTCGTTGAAAGCTCTGCGTAACACGCGCTATTCCACGGTTTCATTGCAAAACATGGATCCCATGCTGCTTTCTTTCTTCTTCGCATGCTCCTATAACTGGGTGGGTATATCTATATCTAACGAGTCGATCGATAACATAAAAAAGTGAAATAAACAAAACATTGAAGTACTGACATTAAGAAGAAAAGGGTCATGCATTGGGAAACTGCTCGGGTTAAGTTCATATGCTGCATTTCTACGTCAATGGCACGTCACAAGTCCAACAGTAAGTTAGTATCTTTCTAACTTCATGATCCTTTCAGATTCAGCCAATGTATCTCATCAGTGCATTGTTAGGAAATCCCCCAACTTCAGCCTATAGTTAACACGTATCTCATCTGTGTCAAAATGGTTGGTCTCATCATTTGCACCGTTTGTCCAGATTTGAAAATGTAAAAGTTTTTTTTTTTTTTTTTGCAATAAATATACTCTTTCATTTGGGGGTGAAAATTTTTTAAAATATATACAGCCAGAACGCAGGCGCACCCCACCTCAAGGTGTTAGCCAGCCATTACGAATCCATAATATTGTCACATATGCCGCGAAAACGTACTACATATCAAGCATCGTTTGCGGTACGGGTTAATGCTCTTGTGATAAATAAAGCCATAGTGTGGACGCTCACTTATCAGCCAAAAGCATATTTGTCAAGCACAACAACCAAACATGAGACCCTGACAGTAAAATTAAAAATGCTGAAATTCAAGAATCCAAATTTATAACACCCTATAAGAGGCTATATGATTGTATGACGGACATGATTGTTTTGTGTACCTCAGCATTGATAATGATCAATTAATACATCCGATTCCAATCAAAGGTTATAAAGATGGAATCCCAGATGCAATGGACCTTTCATGAATCATCCATAGAAATTGCTTAAATAAAACAGTACAAAAAGGTGACCATTGAAAAATTCGAACGGTGAAGCCCCCAGTTGAAATACACGTTCCATAAATAATGAATTATACATAGGCACGAGTAAAAAATGACATTAAAGAAACAGCATATACGAAAACATGTGACTTTCCTGCAATGGATGTAGTAGTATTCACTTGGTTACACACCATGAATAGATTTAGATATCAAAATCATTATATGATGAGATTCTATGAGAAAATTTTCTTGAAATCGGACATTTAAAATTTAAATAGCAAGAAACCATCAAAAATTTACTAGCTATTACTAATCATTTTAGCATTTTGCTAAACTGATAGTTAGCAAGCAGCTACCAATGACAAACTGAGTGAGCCAGATGCAGAGAGACTACCTACAAATCAAAATCATCAAAAGCAATGTCAGAAACTTGTGTGCCTAAGAAATTAAGTGTTGGGGATAAACAGCTTCCGAATGCATATGATAAGGAATTAAGTGTTGGGGATAAACAGCTTCCGAATGCATATGACTTTCCTGTTTTTTCATGTTCCGATGGATGAAATGAGATGCACCAAAGAAACTATATCGGCTCCCTCACTCTCTATCTTGTTTGGTAAAGAATTTTGTGGTGAATGATAAGAAGAGAATCCCTATATTCATTGATAAAATGAGCTTCATCACCTAATTTTGTCCGTTTATTTTTTCAACTACATAGTTTTAGGAGGTTCTAGAAATACTTTCCAATAGTTACCCGACAATGCATTTCTAAATGAGTAGGTACGCACAAAACAGACATTAGCACTCTATCTTCACTTAACAAATCACATGCATCACAAGTCAAGCACCAAGAAATAACACAGCACCACATTAGCTTCACCATCATGATAAAGAAGGATTAAAACTCATAACCGCGAACAATGGTACATGCCATTAAATTTCTAATTTGATAAAGATCGACATCCAAATCAGCTTTGAACTCACTAGCAACCAAAAAATCCCAAGTGCAATACCATTTTATCCAATTCAGAATTCAATTTGGTTAAATTTCTCTTTTTGAAGAACATTGATATTCAATCTGCCAAATACGATTTGTTGCACCTTGCACCTTAGCACAAGAGCCTTTATATTATAAGTCTATCAACCAGACATAAAAACATCCCAAGTACCATTTCATGCTATTGAAGCTTTCCCGATCAACTCTATATGAAATATCATATGATTCCGTCTCAGGGACCATAACATATTTCAATCGAAGTCTATCAACTATGATACCAACAATGACATCGGCCATAGTCACTATCAACTACTTTTATCGAGTTGCAACTAAAAGTATCGATCAGAAAACTCACTACAGTTACCAAATTCAGCTTGCAAATAGCGACTAGATGAGCAAAAGCTATATTGATATGCATCTAAAGAAGCTGCATCTATTAAAAAGAACAACTAAACCAACAACATACAAATTGCATATAAAAAAAGTGAAAAATATAACAAATTTACTATCGGAACAACGTTTCAACAACATATGATCCGAAACCCTAAATATTCAGCATCTATTCCCCTCCACCAAAAAAGAAAAAATCCAAATCCATATCCATTGAAACGCTGCATTCCATTACGCTTTCTAAGTGGAGAATAAGCTAAAGGAAAAAAAAAAGACGAATTAACATAAAAACATCCTTACACTCAAAAACAGAATTGGATCGCAGGAAACAGAAGAAAACTTCAAGTAAGCGAAAAAACGAATAATCTCCCACTCACTCAAAACTCTTCTTCCTCAATCCTGCGGGACCTCCACATCTCCATCAGAAATCTCCTCCTGCAGATCCTTCGGATTCTTCCCGTCGACCGTACATCCAACGGAAACACACGTGCCTAAAATCTCCTTAACCGTTCCAGTCAAATCCTTCGCCATTGATCGCGGCCGCATAACCCTAGCGATCTCGATCACGTCGTCAAGCGAAATATTGCCGGAGTGCTTGATGTTCTTGGTCTTTTTCCGATCACGCTCCGGCTCTTTAAGAGCTTTGATGACAAGAGCCGCCGCCGACGGCACGACAGAGACCTTCGCCTGACGGTTCTGCACCGTCAGCTTGACGGTGACGCGGAGGCCCTTCCAGTCCTTAGCAGTCTCCTTGGCGATGTCTTCTCCGATCTTCTTCGGGGAGAGACCGAGAGGTCCGATCTTCGGAGCAAGTGAACTCGCCGCTCCCACCTCACCACCTGTGACTCGGACATAGACGTCTACGACTTGACTAGGATCGAACTTCGGCGGCATGGCTGATGGAGAAGAGGCTCAGGTTTCCGACGGTAATAGAGGTGTGGGGGAGGGGGGGGGGGGGGGAAAGATAGGGTTGTGAACGTGAAGAGTTCCATTTTTATACAGCTAGGGTTTTTAGAGCGTTTGGCGAAATTACGAATGTGCCCACCGTGCGCCATTGAGCTTGAAACGAGGAAACTACTGAAACTAAAATGGATGTGGGCTCTGGTGGGATGGTCTGGACTTGTTGGCTTGGACCAAGAAATTAGTGGCTGATGTGAAAACGATCCTGTTCAGTGATTCAAGCCTATGGGCTAAGGCATGTGGGCTGGCCCTGAGTTCCAATTGAACCAACGAACTGATAATATTTTCATGACCAAATTACCCTTGTGTTGTGTTACACATAGGACGCTTGTTTTCCAATTAAAAAGAGAGAGAGAGAGAGACTTTGAAGAAGAAAGAAGGTGCTCGGGTAATGTTGGGTAGTGTTGGGTAATGTTGGTGAGTTCAACTCCAGATATTAATTTTACATGGTATATTCTTCCAAATTTAGATATATAATTAAGAAATCTCACTCCATGAATTAGTAACAAGTTTTTTTTTAAGGAGAAAAAAAAACCATCTGGGACTAAATTTTGTGGCACGCTTTACATGGGCATTCACAGACCCGATGGCTTAACTTAAAGGTCATCCAAACATGGAAGCTCATAGGAGAAATAATATTTTGCGATGTATGGGATGAGCCAAAATTAGTTTTAATAGTTGGCGTCGTCTGTAATAATCGACACATTTGTATGAGGTACTGAGACTGGGGGGCCTACTGTTAATGAGTTTAACTCCATAAATTAGCCCCCACATCGATTACGTGTTCTTTTCTAAGCTAAAACATATAACTTAGAAGTCACATCCCCTCACATTAGCCAAAGACATTTTTTTTATATAAAAAAAGCTCTCGAGACTTGCTTTTATAGCATACTCTACGTGGGCATGTACAGGCTCGTAGGAGAAATAATATCTTATGATGTGTGAAGCGGGCTAAAATTAGCTTCAACATGTGTCACGAAGGTGGTTAGGGCAAGATACTTAACGTAAAAAATAAATGTAAATCTTAAGTAATATTAACATATAGATATGCATGTATTGCGGCTACTTGTTGACATAAATAGGCATTAGCTTTTAGTCCTTTCTTAAAAATTAAACGTAAGGACCTTACTTTTAATTTTTGTAAGAGATGTGCCCATGCAACTAGCTTTTAGAAATTGCTACGGTTAAATTAAAAAGTAAAGAAGTCGGCTTCACTTTGTTATAATTGCTATAGATAAATGGTTACAAATTTGATTTTCACATTATAGTCCATCATTATTTGTTTTTAATCAGGAATATGTTACTTTTTCTGACTCTTGTTATTTTTATTTTTTTAAAACAACTTTTTATGACTCATCCATGGAATTTTGTTATTCGTGTTTAATTAAATAATCTTAATGCACGATATAATTATTATTAGACTTCGTGTCCCGGTCACGTCAATATTGTCTCAGACCATATTTTGTTTACTTACACAAAAGACGTTAATACGTGAGTGCGAAAGCTGTACATTTTCACAGTATAGTGTCACCATGAGTTAACTCTGATATAATTGTTAGGCTCTATATCTCATTAGGCTAATATTGTTCCAGTTCAGACTAGATTTTGCTTACTTCCGGAAAAGACCTTGATACGTGAGTCAAGAGCTGCATATTTTGCCCCGAGACCGGCCCTAGTGCAGTATCCAGGCTCTAGTTGAAGGTGAACGTAGAACGCCACTTGCTTAAAGCTGGTACTTTTGAGGTAAATATGCTTATACAAATAGTCTTTTATTATGTAGCTTTCCATAATGCACGCGCATCTTCATTATCCTCATCTCAACATGAACTTGAATATAATAAATTGAATGAATTTAATAATGTAACTAAAGGTTATTAAACAAATATTAACGTAAACATCTTGGTTAATGGTTTACTACGACATTATTCTGTATCAGACCAGCAGACAAGATAAATTACATCAAAGTTTAATTAGAAAATAAATAAATAAATAAATAAAAGGATAAGGTTTATGTTGGTTAGAATAAATTATTAAAAGCTGGTTTGTGACCTTTGTTGAACTCACAAGTCACTTAGTTTCTTTTGTTACTTAAATGTGTTTCTTTGGACAGCTAAGAAATTATATATGAAATTTGAATGGTAGTGGTTGGTGACGTTTTTCTATGTAAATTGGAACGTCCGTAGCCCGAGTCAAGTTGATACCCAATTCATAACTCGGATGAATCCATCGTTAGCTAGTAAACATTTAATACAGTAAATCTGATAGCTAGTGTAACTTGGGACCAAGTCAAAGAAAGCTCGCTGAGTCAAGCCAATTTAATGGATCGAGTAATGTATGTACACAGGACCATAAAATTAGAGTGACTTCAAGGAGAGACTTCTCAATATTTTAATACAATTATAAATTTCTTGTTGGTTTCTCTCTAAAATATTTTTAAAATATAAAAAGTAAGTTTAAGATGCTTTAATTTACGATTTCCCCATCTTTCGAAAAACCAAACCAAATGCCATTAGTGGAAGGAAGTGGTTTTTAATAAATATATATAATAAACAATAGTTGTTTGGATAGAGATTGGTTGTTGCATTTAAACCATACGTCACTAGAGAAAGTATTATTGTGGACATCATTATTGGAAGATATTGTTAGTTTAGTAATGGGTCGGATTTGGATTCCTAACGATGCATTTAAATCTTTTAGCGTCAATATCAATGGCTTTTTGTCATTTTGGACGATGCTCACACGCAATTTCTATTCTTATATATCACGAAAGGAATCGTCCCATTAAACAATTCTCTTCTCCTCATTTGAGATTTTAAGATAGTTGGTATTGAAATTATTATGCATAGCTCTCGTAATAAAAGAGAGCTTAAAAAATTAAGATAAATTATTATTATTATTATTATTATTTAATATCGAGACAAGTTATAAAGATGCTGATACTGAGATTAAAAAAATCGAGACTACTTAGTAGGTCAAAAAGAGGAGCACAATGACGAAAAGTATAAGAGACCTGAATAAAAATTATGTGAACCAACTATCATAATCTTATTTTCACTTCAAAGATAAATTACTTTAAAGCTCACCTTTATTTCATTTAAAAATATATATATTAACTTTTTTTTTTTTTTTACAGTTTAAGACATTCAACTTAGAAACTTTCACCATTAAAATAACCTATGACCTTGATGTTTTGATAATTTATGTATTTTTTAATACTAAGAATGATTTTTTATTATCTTAGATAATCATTTAATTGTTTGAAATAACATGCTAATTGATAATTTTTTAAGTATAATTTTTGATTTGTAATTTAATTAGATATAATTTTTTATATTAAAAAATTTGAAAACCCAAAAACAATATTTGGTTAAAATTCAATAAAAAAAACAGGTTTTTTACGAAAATAATAAAAAATTATTCTATGAATTTTAACTTTTGAATTGTAATCTGGTTTTTAAATTACGAACTAAACTTAACTTAAATTCTTTTGGCTTTAAAAAAAAAGGGGTGAGATTAACTTTTTTTTTTAAGTTTTAAAAAATAAATAGCATGTCACAATCAATTTAAGAAATAATACCAATATATATTCCAATAACGATACCAAAATGTGGGATATTATACAAATTTAATGGTCTATTTGTGGTGAAGAAAGAGAGTGAGGAAAACGCGAGAAATTGAAGTCTTAGGTGTCGCGGTCGAGAGGACAGAAGCAGGCCAAGAACCAGCTGTTAACGAGCGCGCCATATCCGAGTAGGGCCCTACCCCTTCACGTGGCTTGACGCCGCTGTTACGTTTCCCGCAGAGTGCCACGCGGCGCATTCACTATTTGAACACTTGGCTTTTTTCTCGATCGTCTCAACCGGACCACTCCCCCTCTTTTCTCTACAACCCCGCGTCACGACAAAAACCTTCTCGTACGGATTAGACTTCCCTCATTTCCCTAAAATACCCCTTCCCTCCCTCTCTTTTGTCCAAATACGTCGGACCAATCATTAAAGAAAAAAAAATGTAGCGACGTTAAACCCGAACCGTAAGCCATCGATGATTTAGTGCTCCAGAAAATGGAAACTCTGCCACGTGGCCGTTTCCTATTATAGAGGATCTGTCTCTGATTCTGTGCAGTTAGACCGACGTTAGTTATATAGATATAATTTTTTGAAAAAAAATGTGGATAAGCTTCATTAGCTTGAGGCATGTATCAAGGATATATGATGGCTGTCGTTATTGTCATTATTCCATAGCTATAGGGGCTTTTTCGGTATTACAGTGTACGAACAAATGAAGATGCAGATAGAAGAAGAAGGGAGAAGGAACCTTATCCATTTGGGGCTTTATAAAAGCAGAGCAAAGCCACACCAACCAGATGAAAAAAGAAGAAGAAGAAAAAAGAAGGAAGAAGAAGAAACAGAGAGTGATCGGAGAGATTGTGAGAGGAGTTGAGTAATGGCGACGAGGAAGAGCTATCTAGCGAAATCAAGTTACCGATATCTGTCAGCGGAGAGAGGAAGCGCGATTAATAGTTTATCAGAACCGATATTCGAATTCGACGAACCGGATCTGTGGAACGTCTCGAATCAGATTTCGTCGCCGGAATTCAAGAAATCATCATCGGCAGTGCGGAGTAGTTCTCGAGTGTCGTCGATGAAACTAGGAAACCACAACCGGATCGAGAACGATCACAACATGGCCGGAGCGACTGCGGGGTCGTTGCCGGTGAACATACCGGACTGGTCGAAGATTCTTAGGAAGGATTATGGAGATAATCATCGGAGGAGAGAGAACGACGATTGCGGCGGCGTTGAGGAAGAGGAGGACGAAGAGAATCGGATGATTCCTCCGCATGAGTTTCTAGCGAGGCAATTTGCGAGAACTCGGATTTCCTCCTTCTCGGTTTACGAAGGGATCGGAAGGACTTTGAAGGGAAGAGACTTGAGGAGGGTTAGAGACGCGATTTTGAAGAAGACTGGGTTTGAGGATTAGCAGAAGAGGCACGCGGTAATAGCGTAATACGGTCGGAACAAGAGAGAATTATTGCAGGAATTTTTTTGATTGTCTATTCCTCTCTTTTCTTTCTTTTTTTTTTTGTTAAATTTCTGTTTGTTTCTCGGTGACTGCAAACTAAATCTAATTTCTGTGCTATGGATGTGATTCTAACTCAGAAATCATATCCAAATTTAGAGCAAAAAAAATCGAAAAAAAAGCTCATTATGGTCTAGTTTGATTGATTTTATGATGAGAATGTTGAAAAGAAAATTTGAAAATTCCTGTAAATTAGGAAATCTTGATCATCTAAGATTCATGTTGCTTCTCCATCATTTCATAACTTCGTCAGAGTGAATGTGCTACGTGTCAAGTTGTAGCGAGTGAGACGGGTGGCTAACAGGGACGTGGCGTGTACCCTATGGGTTGAGAGGGAAAGCTGCAAACCTTCAATACAAACAATGAGGAAACTTGAAGTTAGAAATTTGGTGGTCTGACGTGACGGATTTACCCTACTTGTCGTTTTGTGTTTTTTTTAAAATAATAAAAAATAATAAAGTTGTTTCAAGGCTTTTCGTCTACGTCGAATCTTCCTCCAGGTTATTTAAAAAAAATTGCGGAGTTGAAACATTTATGAAATTGCTTTCACGTGATGTGGAGAGAAATAGTACTTGGATATTTTAGAATTTTTAGAATTTTAAGCATTATCATCGAATTACTCGATGTCAATACTTAAAAAAGGCATATAAATATACATTAAATTAGAATTTTCCTATTGAAATATTTATGTCAATGTCTTTCTTTCTTTTTTGAAAGGATATATATGTCAATTTCTATTATTATAAAATATAGGGTTATATAGTTATTGATGGTTTTCAAACAGACTCTAATGGTTGATTGACCTTCGCGTTCTTAGCTTATTAGCTTAACCAAAAAGTCAGTGATTGCATTTAAAGAGTTTTATAAAATACCGTTGTTCCCATTCACCTACCAAAGTTCAATATAAAGACATTTTTCCAGCTTTGATGTTCAAACATCTCTAACATGGATTTAAAACAAATTAGGTGTGCCAAATCAAGGTGAGAATTTGGCTTGACTGAAAGATAAGAGTTATATATAATTGAATTTGCATTTGCATAAATTTGGAAGTTTTAACAATAATAGTTATTTACTAATTCATGACTTTAATACTTATATTCAAATAAATAAACAAACAAAAAAATAAAAATAAACTCATCCATTATTTACAATCTTTACAGATTTTTACTAGCATGGCAAATCTAAAGACCTAACCATACCACTACCACTACATAGACAGCCAGTCCCACCATTTCCATCAAAATCTCGTAATCATCTCAAGGTCGGTGTTCATCAAAATATCACCAAATCATATATTAAGAATAGTATTTTTTTTCTTTTTTTAATTATTGATTTTCTGACACCTAAGAGATGTCTTTTTGTTCTTTAAGCGGACTCAAATATGATAAAGGCATTTGGATTGACTCTCTCAACAGATAATGATAAGTGGAGACACGATTAAGCTTGAACTCGATATTTGGATCTTAATCTTACTTATACTAAATTCATTGATCAGTTAAGCTACCACCTACTAATGTTAATAATAGTATTTATGCAATTAACTCCATCTATGTCAAAATTTGAATAAAACCCTTGCTTGATAGAGGAAGATTTGCAGCTTTAAATGCTCATACAAAAGTGATCATCAGGGAAATTAAAGTTTACGTAAAAGTTGTTATACCAACCTGTTTATTAAAATATACACAAAAAATATTGTTTATTAAAAAATGCTTTTTATTGTTTATTAAAAAATATTTTGTTTAATTAAATATTAAATATACACCACATTACCATATTATTATTAGAAAGAAAAAAAAAACACACCTCAGATATTCATATACTACATTAGGACGAATATAGGTTTAAGTATAATTTTTAAATTGTAAAAACATTTCTCAAAATAAAATTATTCACAACAAAGCCGTCCATCTCATACGTTCAAATTTGATTTTCTTCGAAAGAAAGACCAAGCTATCGCATTCTAACACAGTCGTACGGCATGCGAGGGAAGTCATCGGATTTCGAAGTTCTAGCCGAAGCATCAAAACATTTCTCCCACCTAAAATCCAGTCTGAACGAACGGGCCACGTGGTGGATACAAGTTGCGGTTTCACCGAGAATCCAATGACACGCGGGCCGTACGAACGTTGTTCAGAAAAAAAAAAAAAAAAGGACTAATTATCAGAAAATCTTGTAAGAGATCACGTCCATGCAGCCAAACGCTCGCTTGACCCACCCGCAATGAAGCATTAAAAATTATACACCAATTAATAATAATAATATACGTTCTTTAATTTAATTTTCCATTTAAAAAAAATTAAATAAATAAAAAATCACGCCCACTGGAAACGCCTTTTCCTTGTTTCTCCTCCTCCTCAGTCTCTACGCTGTTCCCAGTTCAGACTTCACTCTCAGATCCTCTTCTTCTTCTTCTTCCTCCTTAAACCCTAATCCCGCCAGAAAACCACTTATTCTCCCTCCGAAAACCGCCAATCTTCCGCGCATTTCCAGCTCAGAAGCTGGAAACCAGATCTGATCGCGGTTTTCCGTCGATCAAATCCGGTTTTCCAAGAGAAGAAAAAAAGACGGAGGAGGGATTGTGGAAGCTCGATCGAGCTCCTGTGTGTTGGTGGTGGTGAAGATGTATAAGAACCAGCTGCAAGAGCTGGCGCAGAGGAGCTGCTTTAACCTACCGTCGTATTCGTGTATACGAGAAGGTCCTGATCACGCGCCGAGGTTTAAGGCCACCGTTAACTTTAACGGCGAGATCTTCGAGAGTCCTCACTTCTGTTCGACGTTGAGACAGGCCGAGCATTCCGCCGCTGAGGTCGCGCTCAATTCGTTATCTAACAGAGGACCGTCTCACTCTCTAGCTGCGAGGATTCTTGTGAGTTTAATTAGCTTTCTCTGATCGCCGTTAGGGTTCCGTCTTATTTTCCTTTTAGCTTTGATTTCATCTGATTATTGAACCGTTTTAATCCCCTAAATAAAATGGCGGTAAAAAATTACCAAAAATGACAATGACGGACGGTTAATTTTCCTGGCGACGGGAAAATTTCGGCGTTGCATTGGGAAAATGGTGGAAACAACTAGGATACTCTGACGCATTAGTGAAAGTTACTTAGTGAAGTTGGAGATGTTTCTGAGAAATCTTTTGTTGTTTTATGCAGAGAACAGCTGTTTCTGATATTAATTTAACTAATTGCAGAACAAGTGGTGTTTTTATTCATATGTTAGGAGGCATTTGGGCCGGTTCATTTTCTTGATATAATGCATTTAAATTTAATTATTTCCACTTAGAAAAGGAAAATGCCATATGAATCTAGCTTGTCATTCAATATTTTATATTTCTTTCTAAAATTATGAACTGTGCCCTTTATAATATTGTGCTTGGAATTCAAACTGGTTTAATTGCTTGATATGCGTTTAGCTGTGTATGCACGATGCATTTCCTTGCTTCACCTGTTTTTCATTGCTCTTTTAAGCTATGACAAGATTTCTTGGGAAATTAAAAACTAAGGTCTTTCTCACAATACTTGTTCTGATTGATAGCCATGCCATGCGTTTCATTGAGCTCACTCTTTGTCCTACTAGCCCTATATATGTGTGTGTCTGATTCCTTATTTGACCTTCAATTTGTAGTTATCCTTATCAACATTGAGCTGTTCATGGAGCCTACAATGAAAATATTTTTAATTTTATGTTGCTATAAATCTCCTGATAGCTAATTTTAGTGTGCAGAAAGACATGCCAATATATTTCATTGACAACCTACTCTATAAGAATAACAAATCAAATATTAGGGATCATTTGCTGTTAAGTGAGCCACCTCAACTCCCCTTCTCAACAAAAACAAAATTCTTATGTTTTTATCTAGAAGTCAGCATAGCTAGTTAAACTCGTTTTTCTTTTCACAGGTAAAAATTTACTAGATTTTTCATCTGTTTGAGTGATGCAATTTTGTTTTAAAATGTCATCTACCTCTGCTTTAGGAGGTATGCATAGAAGAAACAGAAAAAAGTGAAATGTAATTAGGCTGAAGAAGTTGAGGTCCTTGAGGGGACCTACCAAGAGCAAATGAAAGCAGGCAAACAAATGCAATGTACCAAACAAATTTTTTGGAAAAGAACTGAGGACCAATATCATCCAAATAAATCTTTGATAAGAAATAAACATGATACCCCTTATAATTGAAAGCAACTAAAAAGTCCTCTTACAATCGATTCGCAAATTTACCGAATAGTGCACCTTTTTTTTTTAATAATTGAAGTCTCTAATATATGAAATAATCCTTTATAAGTATAGTTGTTTCTTTGATTGTAGTTTTAAAATTTAAATTCTAATAATTTGTATTATTTACCATCTTTGTCACTCTCGGCAGATTTAGGCTTAACCGATTTGTTCTAGAAACCATGTCCCAATTTGCGCAAGGCTTCCTATGTCCTAATTTATATGCAAGATTAGCATCTGATTTGTCCAAAGCTTTTGTGTTCTTATCTAAAGGTTCATGCCTCATCTTGCATACTGGTCCTTACATAAGGATTAGATTACTACTAATTTAGGATTTGTGCCTTCATTTTGTTAATCTGTTTCCTTACAAAGAGTCAAAGACCATGAAATGTGGTCACTATTTTCCGTCATAGGTCCCACAAATTTACTTTTAATCCTCAAATTGTTTAACTAATTTTTGTTGATTCAAATTTGCTAATTTGATAGCTTTGTGATCAATCCTCGGGTAAATTTTACACTTAAACAAATCAATCCCTATTTATCGACACTAAAAACAATGAATCATCATTTTGATTTTTAGCTTGTTGAGAAGGCTAAGTTACACAAGGCTAGACAAACATATGTGACTTAAAACTATAAGTAATCCATGTAAAATACAAACCATTCATCCCAAATTAAGAACATGTACGAACTTCACAGCGTAAAACTGATGTAGAAATTAGAAATTTAAATTGTCATACAGGAAGCCAATTAGTGGGATCTTTGTTTGTTTTATGAAAACTAAATACCCTTCATTCGGGAGAGAGAGAGAGGTTCTTTTCCCATAAAATAGTGGTTACCAATTAGTTACAGCTCCTTTTCCCATAAAATAGAAGTTCTTTTGGGGTTACTAACAACAACATTCACTACATTGTTAGATGTGTCAATGCAAGGTTGGAGTGGGTTGAACCATAGCTCAATGGCTTCATACGTGGTATGCAAATGACGCGGTCATGAGTTTTAGGTCTCACCTTTAGTATTAAAAAATAGTCTAGATTCAATAGTTCAATTTTGATTGGAGAATATTTAATGCAGGCACAACACCATGCATGCATTTTGTGCGACTAGCAACTTCATAAACAACATTATATCTCCACATTGGTTTTAATCTATTGATATAGGACACAAAAAATAAAAGGCAAATATTCTATTAATCCAAGACTCATCAATCTCTATCCAAGTGCATTGTTGTGGCCAAGCTTTCGAGGTATCAATTAGTAGGTGGCGACATACATGCGCAATCAAAATAATGATGGCAATAGAAGATTATCTTTATTTGATATCAATTAGTACTGGTATGATTGCCGTTCTCTTAATTTGCTTATACTTAGTTTTCTACTTTTGATTTTGCGGAGAACTTGTGGGTTTGGTATTTTTCTATTATTACGACCAAATTGGACTTGGGTGTCTTCTATTTAATGGCACTTGTTGACAACAGGAAAATTGGTTGATTGACGCTTGTTAGTAACATCAATATCCTTTATTATTAGCAAGGATCGAAAATTCGATATCGATTTGACTTCGGTTACTTGAAAATTGGAATTAATTTGAAGAAGTTTAATTCGACATGGAGAATTTTTGTAAAAATTCGCTAAATTAGAGAAGTTTAGAGAATTTTTGCATATATGCTTAAATATCTAGATTTATTGTAGTATAAGCTAAAAACTAATATAAATAGATACTTTTAATACATAAAAATATCAATATATCTAACAAAATCAATCTTGTTAAGTGGGTTGATGAATTTGAAATGGTGGCTTTTGGTCTTAATTCTTTTTTTTTTTTGTTTTAATATTTAATTTTGTGGTGGCTTGCTTCTCGACCATATGCTTTGTTAGTTTGAATTCCACCATGCTTAATTTATTAGTTTATTATTTAAATGTATTATTTTTTAATCTTGTTTTATGAGAGTTAACTAAAAGAAGATGACTTTGGGATGTCTATTAATTTATTTTTAAGTTTTTATCTTATTTCAACTTTATTTATTTATTTATTTGCTTTTCTTCTCTTTTTGATATAGCATATCCCATAAACTACATAATTTGTTAGCTTGTTAAAATATTTTTTAAAATTTATATTGCTATGTTAGTTGATAAAGTTGAAAATAATACATAATTATTGGTATTTTTTTTTGTTTTCTATTGATGAAATAACAATTTTTACTTCTTCATCGAATTTCATCAAATTTTGTTGAATTTTATCGAATTTTTGACATTCTTGAATTGAAAATAGAAATTTCGATGGTAAAAATTTCGTGGAAGTTCGCCAAATTTCCAAAAATTTTTGAACCATGGTTATTAGTGCTTTTTGGCAAAGGGAAGTTGTTTTCATCTTTGGTTTCATTGAAAATTGAAGAATGAAAATGGAAGTGGGTATTTGGGATTGTTGGAACCTCACCGATTAGTAATCAGTTGATTTCACTGGAAGCAAAGAATGAAGAATAAAATGTGAGGTGTTAAATGTCCTTGGGCCCCACATAAGGGTTCATTGATTTGTATTTTGCAAAAAGAGGAGAAAGTATCTTAGGACTTGGGTGTTGTTATCGTTGTTGTTGCTTTTTTAATTTACAATAGGTTTTATTTGTGGAGAGGAAGATAGCTAAAGCTGGCACCCAATCATTTATGATATGTTGTCTTTGTTGATGATTTTTGGTTTGAATATTTGACGAACAATGGCAAGTATGTAATATGTATGTAGGATAGGTCTTGGTGAGTAGTTTTAAGTAGAAGAATTAATTAGTAGTCTAAATGGATGTGATAAAAGTTTTGAGTGCTAAGTTCAAGATTTTAAGTGTTTTGATGAGAAAAATAATTTGGTTTGTGACAATGGTTTACGCCACGCAAGATCTGTGATAGATGAAAATTATTAGAGGTTGGTTAGCTGCTTGGAGAAGTCCTCATCAAGGTCCACTGGAGATTATGTACTCAGTAACTAATTATGTATTTTCCATGGACTAAAGATTACCTTAAAATGATTTCCAATTATGTGTTTTGCCTTGAACTTCAGTTCTTTTGTATAATTTCCAAGTTGCACTCAAATTAAACCTTCTATTTTGTGTACAAACTACAAACTCCCATTGCCAAATACGAGGCAGTTGTTGAAAAATCCCTTGTGATGATGTGATAGTGTGAAAGGTCTAGTGGATTGTTGTGTGCATTGCACACATGAAATTTTATGAGTCGACGTTGTGTAAGATAATGAGTTGAGGGTGTACAAGTGCTCAAAAGTTGGAGTTCAAAATTCAAAGAAAGTCTGCTCCATGAATAAAAAAATATTTTGCAATGTATGTGATTGCTTTTATGTTAGATAGTCATTTAACCTAAAAGCTATAGTTATCAAGTAAAGGTCTTGCAATGTATATCAATCTATTACTAAGATTTTAATCTCTAGTTTCCAACTTCTAGATAAAATACTAGGTGTACCCAATGCACGATGCTCTCGCTGTTGGGTGTGCCTAGGGAAGGGATGATTTGCACAGCCTTACTTCCACATTGAAGGTGTTGTGTGAAACCCGTATATATACATTGATGTTGGGATTATGGTTTTTGAACTAGACTTTGAAATGATATGGAATGACATGACATGATCCCATTTTGTGTACTTGGAGTATTAATTAGTTGTGGATTGTAAAAATGCTTAGTGGTGGATAGTAGAATTGTTACGGGTACCTACAGGCTTATTTCAAGTAAATACTGTGAGACAAGACTCTATGGAGAGTCGGTTGGTTGAGGCTTGTAGGGTCCCAATGAGGGGGTTTGGGATGTCTACGCCGGGTGACCACCTCGACATTCTGCACGCTGTCGCGAGGTTACAATGGAGTGACCTCAATTTTTGTGCCAAGGCCCACCCTTCTATCTGGAGAAAGTAATAAGGGGAAGTTGATTGAGGTATTCGTCTGTGTGAGATAATAACTACTCCAATGAGAATCGAGAAGAAGTTGCCAATTGACAATGTTTAGAGGAAAAGTTGAAGATTAAAGTTTATTGTGCGTAAGTAGTGAGGGGGGTGTGATTTCGATCCAAGGAAAAGTATGGCTGTTGAGACGGTTCAGTTGTGGTGTAAGATTTGTATAGCTGCCCCGAGTAGTTCTGGTGTGATTACACGTTGATTTTAATTGACTTGGCTTTGGACGTGCTATGATCTGTATATGATTTTTATTACTATAATTTCTTAGTGTGGATTTCTCTTCAAAATTCTAAACCCTAAATCATATAACAAGAGAAAATAACAATATAGAAGGATCAGACATAAGAATCATATTAATTAAATGCTAAAATGATTAAAATCTCTTTTAGGACCATTTATCAAATATCACTTCACTAAAATTATTATTTAGACCGTCAATAATAAGGTATTTGTGTTGAAACTTATTGATAATCAACCTTTTCAATGGACAGGATGAGACAGGGGTCTACAAAAACCTGTTACAGGAAATTTCACAAAGGGTTGGAGCAGCATTACCACTATACACAACGGTAAGATCTGGCCTTGGGCACTTACCCGTCTTTACCTGCAATGTGGAGCTGGCTGGAATTACATTTACTGGTGAGCCAGCCAAGAACAAGAAGCAAGCAGAAAAGAATGCAGCCATGGCAGCATGGTCATCCCTAAAACAATGTGAGTTTTGTTAATTTCTATATTTAAATTCGGTTGCTGCCGTCAGAATACAATAGCATTGTAGTCAACTTATGTGGGATGCTACAGACTCTTGTCCACATCCATGCTCAAAGCATGAATCTTTGGCCTATAGAATGTGGGCAAATATTGGCTCAGTGTGTATGTCACTCACCTAAGGAAGATCCCCCTTGATTGTAGAATATGGCTGATCTTTGTAGCGGCATGTCATCCTATGATCTAAAGTTTAAAGTCAATCCATGATGCTTATCACTTATGATGGCAATATGTTGCAAATGATTATGGAAGTCGTACAAATATAATTGTTTCTTTATTTATAAATATAGCAATTAATGTCTGGTATGCTCCATTTGAGTATAGTTGGGGGCGGGTTATTAATTTATGAGGAGTCAAGAGATTTGTTTTCTCTTGATAAGTTGGTTAGTGGTGGGGTTTGAACCCATATCTGAATGCAGTGGGGGAGAGAGAAGAATCTATTTAAGGATGGATGTTCTTGCATGTACAGCGCCATGCTTTCCAATCTTTACTTGTTTCTCTTTTTTTGTTCCATGCCCTTCCCTTCTTGGTTATGAATTTTTCTTGTCTTACTCTGGCTGGATTGAACGGCGTATTAACATATTGCAAGGAGTGCTGTTTTCCTTTGTATTATGAAAGCATATCCACCTTCTCTTCTTTTTCTTTTTTCTTTTCAAAATCATTTCTCAGATTTTATTTTATTTTTATACCCTGCTTTGGTTTTGAAGCATTGGATTTAGTGTTTTGTGACTAATTATTCAGGAGATATTTTATCATAAGATTGAGTTTTGATAATGTGAAGGGGCTTTTATTTGCCTTGCTAAATGGGTGTTGAGGTTTTCTGTTCATCTTAATGATAAAGATCGTTCTTCTTTCTAATTGACATGTATTTTTTGGTTAGTGGCACAGCAATCCACAAGCTCATCATCGGAGACTGTGAACAATGATGAACAAGAACAAGTAACCATTGCAAGGGCCCTTCTAAACTACCGTCTGAAGGAAAAGATGGCAATGGCGAATTCTCCCAATGCTCCCTCACCATTCCCTAAGAAGTTCTTCATACAAAAACCGAGACCATCAAGTGCCCAACCTCCCCCAATCACCGCATCAAAAATACTCCCCTTGATCCGCCTGAAGTCCGCACTGAGCAATAGGCCCATTTCAACGGCCACAAACGACAACTCTCCACAGTTACGGTCCCTTCAATCCGAAAGCTGTGGTCTACGCCCCCAGAAGTTCCCCGCTGCAGATGCAGCACCTTATGTCCCGATCCAACATTTTAGGGCTCCATATCACAGAATAGCACCTCCTGTGACAATAAGAACTGCAGTTCCAGTTTTTTCAGCACCACCGCTCCCACCACCAGCCAAACAGCAGCCCCCTCAGCAGGTCATTGGACCACCACTCCCGATGCATGTTGCCCCACCAGTTCGAATCAGGCAGGCTGTGCCGGCTTTTGCTTCTCCACCACCAGTTAGGATGGAACAACCGCCCACTTCTGTTATTCCTCTACGACCACCTCCCCCGCCTCCTTTGCTTTCCAAGCTACCACTTCAAAAGGAAGACACTGAAAGCAAAATTGGGAACGACTTAAAGGAATCTGAGGCAGCAGTAAAAGAGGGCATGGATCAACTCAAAATCTGATTCTGGCAGAGGGAAGAATTGAACAACCCTTACCAGGCTGCGTTTTGGTCAGTTCTCTTCATTGAGTTTTATTTATCCCTTTCTATAGTCATCAGCAGCAATATTGTCTAGGTTGTAGCACCAGCAGCAATCTTGGATACTTAAGCAATTTGACAGTAGAGGCTTGATTATTACAGCACTGTTAGTTTGTAGTTGATGCATGGTTGGCTATGTTATCATCTTTGTTTCTTCAAGTTATTATACTTCAAAATCTTTATGGTGCCTTCTCAACCCCACTTATACAAACCTAACCTAATCGACTTAAATTAAAAGGCCAGAGACAGACCCACTGAGTTAATCCTGGTCTAGTATACAAATGTAACTATAATAATAACTTTGGTTCCTCAGAGTTGCACAAAATTAATTGCCTTTCTTAGATGCAACTTTTGTGTGGTGTATTGCTCATCTGAATTGAAAATTTGAAAGGAACAGATGAGCTGATAATATGAAAATAACTACTTTGTAATACTATGTATTTCTAAAACTCTCTTTGTTATGTCAAGTGCTAATATTTATATATAAGATTTTCTTAAGTTTCAAGTATTGTCACTGTTATTTTACAAGAAAACAATGTAGATGATGGACATGGAAACTATCTTTTAAGAGACGAGGAATCAAGAATCAAAAGTAACAGAAAAAGAAAATCCGTCTCTCCATGAAGGAATTAAGGTTACTAAAGTTCTTGTTTCAGCTCTCTGTAGTCTGTAATTCTCAAGTCAGGTAATCAATGCATACAAGCAATCAATCCAAGGGAACAAACACACAGAAACAATCTATAAATCGACAGAGAGAATAAAAAAAAAAAAAAGATTAAAAATAAATTAAAGAACCTGTTGAAATCAGTGACGTTGGGAGGGAAATGGTCACGGATCCAAATATTGGAGTAGATGAAGGAACCGAGAAGCGTAACTAGCAACAGCGCAAACATTATCATCCTCAACCTTCTAGTACTAAAAACAACTCTTTCAGATCGCATCATCATCGTTCTTCTTCTTCTTTCTTCTTCTTCTATCGTTCGTGTCTGCAGAAACCGCACCAAAGACCAAGAAAGGAAACTTGAAATTCAGTAGAGCTCCATAGCAAGAGCTTCAGTTGAAGAAAATAACGTGAACCGGTTTCTTTCAATCAAATGGGTTCGTTTTTAAGTATACACAATAAGTAGCAGAGCAGAGCCTTGCTTTATTTGAAAAATGTAGCGTATTGTGAATCGGAGTAGACTGAGTGTACGGTTAAGTAACTAACCCTTTGTAGCACTAGATCAGCTCGCTGGCATTTCAGTGAAGAAACATATATAAATCTTTTCTAATAAAAATTATGTACAGTATAGGTTAAAATAAAATAAATATTAATTTGATTACTAATAAAGGTATAACTTCATTGAAATGCCAGCGAGCTGATCTAGTGCTACAAGGGTTAGTTACTTAACTCAGCCGTACACTCAGATTCACAATACGCCACATTTTTTAAAGAAAGCAAAACTCCGCTACTTATTGTGGATACTTAAAACGAACCCATTTGATTGAAACCGGAAACCGGTTCACGTTATTTTCTTCAACTGAAGCTCTTGCTCTCGAGCTCAACTGAATTTCAAGTTTTCTTTCTTGGTCTTTGACGCGAATTCTGCAGACACGAACGATAGAAGAAGAAGAACGATGATGATACGATCTGAAAGAGTTGTTTTTAGTACTAGAAGGTTGAGGATGATAATGCTTGCGCTGTTGCTAGTTACGCTTCTCGGTTCCTTCATCTACTCCAATATTTGGATCCGTGACCATTTCCCTCCCAACGTCACTGATTTCAACAGGTTCTTTAATTTATTTTTAATCTTTTTTTTTTTTTTTTTCGCTCTGTTGATCTTCTTCTTGAAATAGATTGTTTGTCTTGCGTGTTTGTTCATTTGGATTGACTGCTTGTATGCATTGATTACCTGGATTGAGAATTTACAGAGAGCTGAAACAAGAATTTTGAGTAACCTTAATTCGTTCATGGAAAGACGGATTTTCTTTTTCTGTTACATTGATTCTTTATTGCTCATATCTTAAAAGATAGTTTCCATGTCGATCATCTCAATTGTATTCTATTAGGATTACACCGATCGGTCTAGTTGAAAGCAGAGTTCGAATAACCATAAAACCTGAAAAGTCTGAGTAACTTCGATTTGGTTTTCTTTGCATACTGAAAGTAGGTGTATCGTTCTTGATTTTTTTCAAGATCAAAGAATCAATTGAAGTGGAAGGATTACGAAAAGCGTGTCTGAAAACAACCATTAGAATGCATAAAACGAGAAACTAATATGTTGTGACTCCAAAAATGAAGTCTTCGTAGTCTACATGAATCGCACAGAAAAGAGCAAATTTCAGGTGGACAAAATCCAAAAGATGAACAAAGTTGTAACGAGATCACCAATGTACCATTCAATTCGTCAAATGCTCACATAAAAATCAATGAAAAATGAAGCAAATTTGAAACTGAGACATATTAATTATGATCTTTATCCACAGATCTAATATACGTTACTGAGATTTTTTGTTTCCTCTCAAGAAATCACTTTTTTTGTGATCGTTAAGTAAAACTTACTTAAACATGGTCTAATTGCATTGGTCTGATTATTACAATATGTGATATTTGTTTTTCTAATTAAATATTTTTCGAATGTCAGAAGCGGAGAATATGAATACTTTTATGATGACAGTGAACTATATGACGTACCCATTGGCGAAGGAGCCGATGAAATGGCAGAATGGAAGCTGAGATTTGAAGAAGAGGTCGACAAGCATGTGGACTGCCTGAACGATCTTTCAAGGGTATGGGTTTGCTAATTTTTCTCTCTTCTAATGTGTCTAACAAGGATCTTCCATAAATTTTTTAACTTCTCTGCTATTAGATTAATGATGAGTTTTTCTGCTTGTTGTTTACCTTTTTAATCCGACATCTAAGTGATTTAAGTGCTTGATACTATGTCTTTGACCTCCCAAAATATAATAGTTCTTTATCACAACTCTGCTAAAAATCCCAAAGAGGAAAAGCGAGATAGACAGAGAGATTGTGAGAGATGAGTCCACGGCAATACTAAATGATTATATTAGTAAAATGAGTTAAATATATTTTATGAATTTTTCTTGGCGCAGACTGGAACCTAGTAATTGCCTAAGCTGAAAGAAACATCAGAAAACTTCAGCATATTGAAGGGAATTTTTTTGCACCTAACGTATGTCCTGCGTTGTATTTCTTACAATTAATTATTGTTAGAACTTTCATAAACAAGAGGGAGAGGTCCCATTTCATGCTGTGCAAATTTCCAAACTTGAAATACTTGTAACCAGCTACAAGAAGCTATTTATTTATTAATAACCCCCAATGAGGAAATTCTTGAAATTTTGAGCTACTATTCCTCTGTGGATGATTTAATGGCTTTTATACATACATGTGTGTATATATATGTGTATTATGCGAGCTGAAGACTCGGAAATTTTTGTCAAGAACTTACTAATGATATGAGTCTTCTTGACAGGTTAAAGAGGCTCTTGAGGAGAAAACAAAGAAATTTCTGTTAGTGAGTGAGAGTATGACCATCCTAGAAGGGGTAATTTGCAAGCTATTTCCATCCATGCTGTATTTTTATTTATTTAGTTGTTTATTTTGTTTGCGTTAGTTTGGCTCCAAAGCTAGACTTGCTTACAACTTAATCATGTAACACAGTCAATTTACTATTAAAGATTATATCAGGAGTCCTTGAAATGTCCACGGAACTAGTTTCCATATGTTTTCTCACACTTGTTTCCCTGTCAACAGAACAATCTTGCTTTGCAACACAAGTTCGACTCACTGAAGGACGCCTATAACAAGATGCGCTCAAACAATAGCTCAGGGACTACAGTTGATGAAAAGATTAAAGAGTCTCATTAATACAACAATGTTTGAGCTCTTTTCTCTTTTTACTTTCTTTTTTTGGATTAGTTAATGATCTCATGACCTTAGTGCTAGAAGGTTAATTGTCAGACCGTTTAACGTAAGAGTGTTCAACCCCATGATTTGATGCCCTTATGAAACCCTTTGTTTTTTTTACGGATGAGTTAGTAGCCTTTGTTTTTGAACTTCAAATTTGTAATCACCCTCAAAATTGCTACTATTACTTCCCTTGCTGTCTATACAAATTAATATTGAGCGACCGTAATCATGAAAATGTTTGGATAAATCCTCCTTGTTAATTTTATTCTGATATTCAATGTGATTATGTCGTAATGACATCCCCGTTCCTCCACCTGTAAAGAAGAAATTCATACTGGCACCAGAAGTCAAAAATCTCCAACTGTAAATATACAGTTAAACTGGTTAAATCGAAAACTCATGGAATTCAACAAATGTCACTGCCTAAAACTTTTACTTTTGGAAAGAAGAGGGAAAGGAAAAAAGAAAAAACTAACACTAAAACAAGCTATCAGAACTAACATCCCGTTCCAAGATATTACTAGTTCAACAAAGGAACAGTATAGTTTTATCAGGCAATTGGGTATTCCAGAAAAAACACATGAAGAAATGTATGTACCGACTCCTTTTGCGTCACAACGTTTCTATACAGAATCAATGTTAACAACTGAGGAACACATGAGTTGGTGTGCCAAAGACTACAAACTTTGTATGTATGTACACACATGATACACTTGTACAGAGGACAGTGACAGTATCTTGTTTTTTATTAAGTAGAGAAAGCAGATTCCATTGCTTGTAGGATAGAAGCAGTATCAAACCTGAAACTTCTGAAGCTTTTTCCTGGGCCAGAGTCTAACTGACGAGTGTCCACTCCATTTCTGGTTAACTGGGTATCTGGTGTTGTTCCTCCTGCCAGATTGTTCTTTGCTTTCCAAACACAAGTTCCTGTAAAATTGAAACCATAGTTAATAGATAACAGAAACGACCATAGGGTTCCCTTAATTTTCAGGAGAAGTTGAAAGGAAAGATAGTGATAGTGTGCCAAATAATTATCTAATGATACCTCTGGCAAATGCATCAGACTTGATCACTGTAAGGTGCTGATGAGCAGAAATCCATGTTTTCAGTGGCCTGCATGGATACAATATAATTTGTACAACTGGCCAAACATCAAAAATTTCCATCTCATAGAACTTAAAGATCTGGTACTCACCCCAGGAACGGACCAACCATGTAAAGCTTCAGACCATTGGAGCCCCGTGATACTACATCATTGTTAGTCGATTGTAACTCATCAATCCGAAGCCAGGAGATTTCCTGACCATAGTAAGAAAAATAAATTACAGCTCTCAAGCAACTGCTCATTTCTGTGGATAATTTATTACAGAATGATTGTGTAGGGCACAATCAAAGACAACAGGTTTGGTAGTAAATCAGCTCATAAGAAAGAGAAAAAAAAAAAAAAACAAGAAAACTTTGAGTTTGACATTAGCTCAGACCAATAGAACTTTGGAAAAACTTGCAACTTCGGAAAAAAATTTGGAAATTAAAAATTAATTAGAACTATAAAGGAGAATAGTTAAAACTCACTGTAAAAGATGGCAATATAAACATTTGCGCCTAGATATACTTTTGTACCTAGAAGCATATAACATATAAACTAGTGCAATATTTCTAACTAAATTGTACAATCAATTCAACAGGCAACATATGCACATTATAATCAGTCCTAAGCTCCAGGTTAAGATTCAATAAGGAAATTTCTTCTTCCTTCTCCAATTGAAAGCACGAAATCAAGAGAAAATTGACGGCACCTTATCATTGAGTTAGCAGAGAGAGAAACACAAATCCAATGAACAAACTCCATTGAAGTAACAAAAACTATCTCATCTGAAAATAACTGATTCAAAGAAATGGAAAACATACACTGATCTCCTTTTTGGTCAATGGTGCAAAGACAGTATCTTCCTTCACACCAGCAATTATATAAAGTCGCACTCTTTGTTCTCCAACTGTAACCTCAATATGATCATCTATTTTCAGAAGTTTTGAAACATCAAAACCTGTTTCCTCCAGAACCTGCACCCATGGTAAGAAAGAATTTCTTATTAGAAAAGAAGAAAAGATAAACAAAAAGAATATGGAAGAAAGAAATAAATACGGTAGTACTAACAAAAGCGCAGACAAAATCACAACCGTAGGATATGAACATTTCAGCTAGGCGCACAGAGGGAAAACAAAATGACAACCTACAGCTGATTGCTTACAGCTTAGAATTCTTTCAAAGGATTGATATTATAAAATTAGTTTGAACCACATGTATGGGAGGTGCCGAGAAAAATTCTTGAGGATTCCTGTGAGCTGTACACTTTAAAATTGATTAACAGAAGTTTAAACTGAACGCAACCTGATTTAAGATTTTGTCATATATTTTAAATTTTTTAAACCTTTTAACCTAGATAGTCCACTAGATATTTTTGTGGACAAAAATTATCCACTCCTCTTTGTTCTTAAGCATTTCTCTCCTTCAATTTCCAAGAAACATAAGACTTGCCTCTTCAAGTCTTGTTTCCTCAACAGAAGAAATCACCCTTATTTTTTTGTATTTTTTTTTTTTTTTCCGAGTACAAGGGTATCCGGGCTTTGCCCAACTAATCCTTTGGCCCCTACACCATCTCTTGGATGGTTAGAAATCGCTACATCTTTCTGCCATGCAAGGTATCTTTTTCTATTTCCTGTACTCTTAACTCAGATTTTTTATTTCATTTTTCCCCTTTTATTGCAAATATAATAAATGATAAACTAGTAAAAAAAAATAGACAACAAAGTCAAAAGGAATTCATTACTTCTCGAATAGCACATGTATGGTCTTCCTCGTCCTTGGCTTTCTTCCCACGTGGAAAACTCCAACTTGCACCTGCCTTCCATCCTTTCACCAATAGACACTGCAAAATGTGCATAGCCCACATCAGTGACCAAGAAAAAAAAAGATTCTACGAACAAATTAATGAGAGGAGACAAAATGAAGGTGATACTTGGAAAAGCAAATAAAATGGTGAAACCTTCAACACTTATCTCAACATGTATCAAAAATGAATTACTTTACAGTGCATAAGATTAGAAGAAAAAAAGAAACACAAGGGTGGGGGAGAGGAGGGTTAAGGTTCCTTCTAACAGCAAGTCTTTTACTTGATCATTTGTAAGGACTATTGTGAGTTATTCTTTTAAGTGCACTAACATGTAGCCATGAAGAGTATACTCACAAGACAAAATCTGGATGCTTGTTGAGAATATTGGAAAATCCTAATCATGAAATCCAAGTAAACTATGTCCTTCTAGTCTGAGATAGTAGACTTGAGACCCACCCAACTAGAATTTTTTCCCTGTTTCACCCTTGACTTTAAACTACTAGGCCTTCAATTTTGGCATTCTCATTGTACAATGCCAATTCATTAAATACTATGTGATTAAGGAACTAATTATTCAAACTGGTGCAGCCAATTAAATCTATTTGTTAAACAATCTCAACTCCGAGTTGGAGATTTAAGGACTCTCTGTATGAGCCCAACCTCAATCGTCAATAGCAAAGGAAAATGGGTTGATTATTTAAGCAAAACTCTAAGAAAAATGTGGGAAATCTACAAGTATAGAATGAAAAATATGAGAAGAAAGAGGCAACAGAAAGGATGAGAGAAGATGCACACCCTAAGAAGACAACCTCTGGTGCATGTTGTTACTTTTTTTTCCTTCTTCTTTTTTTATGTTCTTTATCTAGAGTTTTTTTATTTATTGGTTTTTAGTTTGGATGGACATAAGTGCGTTATGTTCTTCACATCTTAGTCATTTGGTGAGTAACTTTGAGCCAATGGAAATCTGGGGCTTAAAAAGAGGGTCCAAAGGATCCTCAATTGTCATGTTTTTGGTTGTAGATACAACTTGACCCAGATACTTCCTTTATAAATTAGAAGAAAAAAAAAAGGTCTAAATGCGATAACTGATGGCCAAATCAACCAAGAGAAGACATTGATTGACTTTTTCTTCACGTAAAATGCCAAACATTCGAGTCGAAAATAAATGAGGTGAGACAAGGAATCTGCAATCTACCTACATAAAAACAGCTTTTTACAAATTCATCTAGCCACAGGATGATAATAATTCAAAAAATAGAGGATCAGTAAGACAAAGCAATATCATACCTTCCCATGCCAGAGAAAGGATAGTAGGATTCTACCATAGATGAACCTTACCACAACAAGGAGGAATAGAAAAATAGTTCAAGACATACCCTTTCATAAGTTTCATCCAGAATGATAGCACCAGCTACAGGAACCCGAACCTTGTAGGAAGTGAAGTCCTTGTATATATCATCTATATGTGCAATATATGGTCTCAGGGCAGCACAGCTTTTGAACACTATAATAAATCAAGGTAAACAAGATTTGACGGATAAATACCAGCAGTAATTAAGCCTCATAAAAATGTTGTTCCATCTATAGTAATATAGGTTATTGTGGGTTCAACTCCAGAGATTAGTCTCCCATCGACTACATGCTCTTCCAAGCTAAATTTCTAAGAAGCTTTATCTCCTCACACTAGTAAGAGATATTTTCTCAAGGATAAAAACAAAACACCCGGGATGTACCACCAAGGCATGTGCCATGTGAGCACCTATGGCTCGAAGGCCCACCATAGGAAGGACAACATCTTGCAACTTGTGGGGGCGCACCAAAAATGGGGTTCAACATAGATCATTTTGAGAAAATAAAAAACAACTTCCATATCTTATCGGGAACTACATCTTGCAGTCTCAACTAAAACATGTTACTGGTTCACATCATGCACGTAGTTAGTTTACTAATACATACAAAGAGGTTGAGACCTGTACCCTATATAGATATTCCGAAGTCCAAGCGTAGAATATACAACAGATGTTCAAGAACAAGTTATTAAGGCCAAAGTTCAGGGAAGACCAAGAAGATGAATCGGAATTCATTTGGACAGATATCTAATTTACTCTAGCACAGATCATTCTGAATTGAGGAAAACTTGAGTTCCCAAACCAAGTATTAAGATTTGAAAAGTACGTCTGGCTTTTCGATAAACCGATAATTAGCTTGCGTTAGTATTTAAACACAAAAAAATAAAAATAAAAAGGATACTCAAAGAGGTGAACTCCCTCAAGGAAAGTGACTTGAGTGACGGGTTCTGCTCAACTGAATTGTCCTCATAGAACCAATGCGCTTGCTCCACAAGAAACAGAATTCTCTCAAACGACTCTAAGTCTTCTTTTGGAACATTTAAAACAAATCGACTGCACAATATCAAAACTCCTCAGAAGAACAGACCCAAAATTTATTACAATCATGATTTTGCATTGACAATTTCACTAGAAGATTCAAGCTCGTAAAACCCCTTCAAGATGGAAACTTTCACACAATATATCGATGTAAACCCAGAAAATTTCCAAAAAATAAAAAAAAACAAAGGTTGAAGAATTCGTAAGTATAAATTAAAAATAAAAATTGTTTAAATGAAACCTGCAGAGATCGTCGAGAAGCTCCTGAGAAGGAAGACCGTGTTTAATTGAAGCACTAGAAGATCTATGAATCCCGCTCATGGTCTTCTCTCAACTCCAACTGTTACTCAACCCTAATTTCACTTCTCTTTCATGAACTAGACCCGAGTCACTCACGGGGATGAACTAAAATTCAAACCACAAGTGCTAAAGTACGCCAGATGCGCTTTTGCGCAATTTGATTTGTTTAGCAACGATCACAGGCAGGAATTTGGGCCCCGCTCTTCATATATCCCCGCTCGTCATATATATATATATATTTGAAGTTAAATCGAATTAATATTTGAAGTTAAAGTCTAAATATGACTCAAGTAATGTACAAGGCCAACCTTTGACCTGGGCTTGCGAACTGAATGTATGAGATAGCTATCTGGGGCTTACATTTTTGACCTATTTTTAAAAACGTATAAATAAACTTTATATTATAAAATGGACTTTTAAAGGTCTATGGGTTAAGCCCAGTTTTGAGCTTACGAGCCGAATTTTTAAGTCAACTTAAGTTTTAATAGGTCGGTTCATACCTATTCAAACTTGGGCCAGTTCAAGCAAGTCAGTCAAATCTTGCTCATGAATCACGGCCTAATTTGTCACCCCTGATCAGTATAGAAAAAATATATATATATATATATCAGACTTAGTTGATTATCTAAAATTCATATGATATCTCTCTTTTTGCACCACTTTCATTTTTTTGGAGTTAAAAATGCAAATCGTAACAAAATCCTAAATGTATATTACAATGTGCAAAGACCAGTTATTTCTCTGGTCTCAATGGATTTTGCAATTAATTTGCTTTCGAGCTTTTTTCCGCTTTCAATTTTATTTATTTGAGGACTTAAAGTTATTTTCGTAAATGAATTTTTGGCTATATAAGAAAAGTGCGCCTTAAGATTGCTCTATTGTAATTTGGCACCATTCACAATTTATTATTAAATATTTTTTGAAGGAGGTTTTCGTTATTATGCTTTTTAAGATCAATTGCTAGGCTTTTTTTTTTCTTTCTTTATTTCTTCTTTTATAAGGAAAAGTAATAGGAGAAAATTCATAAAAGTAAAGAATTTTGAAAATGTTGAAATAATAAACATGATATGAAACACCAACCGAAACTTCAATGTTGAAATATGCCAAAGAGTTCATATACATAGCAGGCTGAAAATTTCAAATTATGAATTAAGAATGATAGAACCATCAAGTAATTAAATTAAAATGAAAAATATGTAAGAAAAGTGTTGGAAAAATCGATGGTTGTAAAGAAATAAATTCTACGATCTCAGGATAATTTTCCAAACTAAAAATATAACAAAGATAACACCAAAGATTTTAGCGTGGAAAACCCTCCAAAGATGAGGTAAAAATCACGGGACCCGTAGGCCGCTTAAAGACTTCCACTATAATCAAATGGGATTACAAACTTCACCCTTAGGTGGATCTCTCACAAATATATATTAACTATGTATCTTCAATTTGTGGATAACACTTCACAAATTGGCTTAAACTTTTCCTTCTCAAAAAAACTCTCTTTGAGGCTCTCTGGATCTCTCCTATTAGATCTCTAGAATTAGATCTCTTCGAATGAATTTTCAAGTTGAAGTCAAGGCTCTATTTATAAAGTTATTAAGGGACACTTTTGTAAATACAAAATTATTATTCAATTCAGCAACTTCAGCGCCTGTTGCCGTTTTGGTTGAATATACAGCCGCTCCACGTGAATTTTGCAGTTGCCGCCATGCATCCCATGCATATGTTGACTGCCCATAAGAAATTCAGCCGCCCATTAAGAATGAATTCTTGAATTTCTTTGGCTGCCTACCAGCCCACCAATTTGAGGTGGATCCCATCAAAATAAACTTTAAAGAGAATTTTCTCATATATGATCTGGGTCATATTTCTCAGTTCTTCCTCTTTAAGCTCGAGAATCACTTGAGTTATGGTTAAATTATCCCTAAAAAGATCACGATAATCAAATCAGAAACCTGAATTTTGGTGGAAAGATCAACAAAGATTGTCATATATTTACTTACAAGAAAAATAAATTAGAAACAAATTACTTTTATGCAAAGTTAAATGGTGCAGTTTTTATTCCCACCGGTGTCAAAGTCAAGTATAGCCGAAAATACACATATCTCTGGTTTCAGCTGTATAAAGATATCCAAAGTTCGATATCATCAACCAAATTGATATGTATGAATGACCATACTAACATAAACTAAGCTGGATCAAATAAAGCAACACGAAGATTTGAGTATAAGTGGTAGCCATGCGCATGAAACATACCTGTCATCCTTTGAATGATATGTAAAAAATTCTTTTGTCTTCCAAACCTTAGCCCTTTAGCAATCTCGATGAAGAAGATACACAGACATACAACAAATGTTGTCTTACTGAATACTTGAATTGAATTAAGATCAAGAGCAAGCTTGAAAACTTTTGAATTTATAATTGTTAGATTGGAGTGTATATCTCTGTGAAGAAGTGTTCAGCTACATCAGAAAAATAGGGGTTAGCATAATAGAGATACGAGGAGTCACGTGCTTGTTTAATGAAGGCATGTGACAGTGTTTGTTATCAAAACACAATATAAAAATATATAGAAAAGCAGAGCATTGTATTTTATTTTGGATTTGATCCTCTAGTATATGTTCATTTTTTTAATTTCTAAGTGTGAGAAGAGAGAACCTCCGTAATTGAAATCTCTATGAATAAAGTTGAAGCTATGTGTGGCTGTTTCTCCGTGGATGTAGATCATTACGATCGAACCACTTAAGTGCTTGTCTCTTCTTTTTCTTATTTTTCTTTGTGAATCTTCTTGTTATTTCAATCAGCTTGGTATGTGTTTGTATAAATTCTTGTGTGAGATCTGGTTCTTGAAACTGGGTTTGGTAAGGTTGTTTCACTACAATAACATATTTTTGTCTCTTACTCTTTCCATCATAGAGAAAAGACAAATATAATTGATATTGGTTGCAAGTGGGAAACGCGACGCGATGATAGCACCGAAAGAAAACAAAGAACTTTCGGTGAAATGAAAAGAGATGATGCGTTATTCAAAATAAAATATTAAAAAGAAAAAATAATGTGTTATTGATAGAACAAAATATTTAAAGGAAAAGATAACGGGTCATTGATAGAATAAAATATTAAAAAGAAAGATAACACGTTATAACGATTATATTATTTAATTTTAAATATGCATTTTATGTTGATCACTTTATGAGTTGTAACGTAGGCTACACTTTAGCCAACATTGTGTGCATGATGCTTGTTTAAACACGAAACTATTAGCAATGCACAAAATAAAGCCTACTTCAAAAGAAAAGTTAAAAATATCTATTAAAAGCTAAACTTAACCCAACTCAACAAAGCTTTTTACTGAATACATGTAGATATAAAAGCTAAACTGTGAAAAGAAAGAAAAAAAAATCTCCCTAGACCACATTTCACATGAACCGGAGACCTAACTTACGGAGAAGACCTTAACAGAGCTAAGTGGAAAAAGGATTATAACCCTTGCAGCAAACATTAAAGTTAAGGCTGTCTTAGTTACTAAATACTAACGTTTCATTCTCTTCAAAGAGAAAAACAAGATAAGGTTAGACAAGAAGAGAGTTCTTTAAAATTTGAAAGATCTCAAATTGTTTAGGATTGATAGTTGAGTTTTCACCATATTCTTAAATGGTTATCTTTATTTGAGAAACAGTCACCTCATACTCAAGAGTCTAAAATATTGCAAAAATATCATTGTTGATTTTCTTAAACCTCCATTTTGTCTTTCAACAAGATCAATCAGTGTTTGATAAGTAGGCATGTAAATAAATGTCTTTAGCAATTACAGGCCTTGGTATTTTATTTTTTGAATCATGGTGAATTGATAATGTAATAGTCGAATTTACAAAGTTCAACGCTTCCATTAAAGTGCAAGCTAGATAGAAAATGTATCCAAGGTGGGTTTTGAAGAATGTGGTCAAGTTCATTTAAGAAAAAAATAATATTAATAAAAAGGTACTAAGAGAATAATAGTTAAATGACACAATAATTCATATGGGAATTCATGGACATCCTCTCATACTTTTCTATATATTTTATATTTGTGTAGTCCAAATGGTCATCCCCACCAAGAGCTTGTTTGATGAAAACATAACAAAGGATCCAATCTTAATTAAATCATATCAGGTAGGTGAAATGTAAGCCCTCTTAATATTCTTCCATGCCGAGAAGAATTGCAGAGTGTTTTTAACAAGGGACAGGACAGGACAGGACAGGGCAGGGCAGCAGTAAAGTAGGACTAATAAATTGATTTGAAATCTTCTATAAATGTGGCAACAAGAAAAGATTTACCCATCTCGTCATTTTGGACTTGTAAAGATGAAGAGCTCTAAATGTATGTTTTATGTCACTTTCCATTGCTTTTATGAAAGAATGTACAAAATTAAAACATTGAAAACAACAGAAGTTCTAATTAATTAATAAGAAGAGAACAACCCTTTAGGTTAGAAGTTCAAATCATGCTGGAAACCACGTACCCATTTGTTGCCTGATTTTGCTTCAGCAACACCCTTAACCACCAAAAGCAGCAGAACCGCATCTTTAGCTATAAGTGGGTATAGAGCTTTATGGGAAGGAGGAGAAGAACAGGGCATGGGATAAGCAATGATGTGCAGGGACTAGTGCAACAAGTGTACCTAACAAGCAAAGGTGAAAAAAAAAAAAACACATCAAGAAAAACACAAGCAAAGGTGCATGTGTGTATACACGCATGGGATATTACACTTGCCTTTGCTGAGACTCTCTTCTTCTTCTTCTACTTCTTTCTTGTGGGGTCGAATTGGCACCTCAAAGACGCCAACCCTGAAAGCAACATCCATGCCTGAAAATATCAACAAATTCACGGAAAAACAGAAGAGGCCATTTTGCAGACATGAGGGACCTCTATATGGGCCCAAACAGAGGTGAAGAAGCATTGCCCATTATTCCTTCTCTAAGAAAAAAGCAAGTGATAAAGGTAAAGTAGATAAGAACCCTCCACCATCTAGATGAACATCAAAAGCAAGAAAACAAAAGAAAGGAAAAGAAAAAAAAAAATAATGGCAGGGAGACAAAGTGGAAGGATGTTAGAGCTCATGATTAAAGAAACAAAAGAAGGTGGTGAAAGAGAGTGTCAGCATCACCCAGTATTATTCATATACTCTACTGTTTGTACTTAGAAACACTGTTACATTTGAGAATCTCTAAGCAAATCCAAAGCGTTATACTTCATTGGTGTTGGATATACTCAAATAGTAGCCTAGCACAAATGACTTCATAGAATTTCAGATCTCGCCTCCATTGTTATAAGGCCTTGATGTGAACCTAAATAATAATTTTATATCATAAAGAAAAAAGTTTATCTTTTATAAAAGTGCGGATTTTCATTTTATCAGCCCGAAGGCCTTTTTAAGTAAAATTCTACGCCTGACAAATTATTTAACTAAGACACGGCTATAATAAAGTGGGATGTGAACTGAAATCTCACCCTAGTTAGTATTTAACATGGGCTTCTTCAAAGAAGGGAGTATTGAAGCATTTTTGAGTAAAGAGAATTTGTGCGTTTGACTTGCTTGGGAACTCATTATAGACCATTGATTGATGTGGCTTGGGTAAAATTACAGAGTGAAGAAGGGGGAAAGGGAAGCTAAAGATTATGTCCGAGGTGCTGATGAGCAATAATTCCGACACCACCATATAAGGCGCATAAAAGCTTTTTTGATGTCTGGAAAGTTAATTGCATTTTTTTTCTATTTTATTCTTCTTTATTTTTCTTTTTCTTTTTCAATTTTTTTCCACGCGTCCTTTTCTCATTCGAATGTTCGGTTGGAGTAGAGCAGAAGTCAACTGAAGCAGATTGATTAGATCTTAATTTGTTTTCTCCCTTTTGAACTAGCAAGGTATTGATCATATTGTTTTTGAAATTTGAAGATTTTTCAGCCCCACAGCATCCAAGTATATTGACCTTTGTTCTTCTTTTACAAAGCTTTGAAAATATAATATTGATGATACTTTTATTTTATTTTGTTTTAAATGAACTATACAAAAATGATTTATGTATGTCAGAAGTCAGAAGCAAATATGCTAGAAATATAATGCGATTGTGTTTGCTCGATCATTTACTTGTATATTATGCCTTCACGTTGATCAGACCAGAGCGTTAGCACTTGTGTTTTTAGCCTGTCTGCTCTAAAGTCTGTTTGACTCATAACTAATATCGAGACATTACTTACTTGAGCAAAGGGCCCATTGAAAAATTTATATAACAAATGAGATGAATAAAACTATAGAAAAAATAGAAAAAAAAATAAAAATCTTAAATTACTTGCCTATACACTCAACTAAAATAACTTTTTTCTTAACCACACGAGGTAGACTATATGAATGTACTTCTTCCTTTTTGATATTTTTAAGATTTATGTTATAATTAACTCCAATCGTCAGCACGAATCTTCTTATTTATTCGAACTTGAAATTGACTATGTTTAATAATATGTAATATAATCAAAAGAAACAAGATTATATAAAAAGAAAGTTCTAAATGATTAGAGACGAATTAAAAATAACCCAATAAATTGAACTAGCCACAAAATCTATTGAAATATGCTAATACTAGGTTTAAATTCCAATACACATGTCTAAAATAAGTATAGGAACATTTTTCCCTTTTCCCAATACGTTTGCCTAGAGCAATTATTGAGAACAAGCAGTAGATACGACAAAGCACTTCACGTCAATAGAACATTACAAAAATCTTGCTTATAGTGTAATCCTTTAATTTTAATTTTAATTTTATTAACTCATATTCTCTTATTTTGCAGCGTGCGTGTCCTATTGGGTAGCACGTGAGAATGCTTTTTTCGCATGCATGAAGCACGTGACATAGTTAACAAGAGGAAAAAAAAAAACCAGAATGATTTCATTCTTTAAATAAAATTCCCAGCCGTTTCGCGCAGGACAAAGTTGAAATTTCTGTTCCTCCTTCCCCCACTTGTCTTTTATTTTTATTTTTATTATTTTCTTAAAAATATTCTTATTTTTTTAAAATGAATTTATTCCTCCCATACTTCCTTTTATCTCTATTTCTCTCTCTCTTAGCTGGAGCACGAATCACCTAGAATCGTTAGTTACTATTGCAGCATGCGCTTTGCGCAGGTAATTTTCACCTGTGAGCGTAGCGAGATATGGGTATGGCCTACTTCATCAGATGCAAAGTGCCACGTGGAACAAAGCCCGAATCTATCGCCGTTGGATATCTGGGTCCACTAGTTCTACTATATTTGGTGTCCTTGATCGGTGACGGTGGAGTTTGCTTCGTGGCGCAGGGGAAAATTGTAGGAGGGGTGTTATCTGTCATTTTCAGAAATACGAGGGACAGGGACGTAAAGTGGCTTCGTATAAAGAGAGTGGATGGGGTGGTACTGAGATTTTCGATTTGCGGGCAAACACTAGTTGTTGATTTGTTTTACTACTCTACAGTTCTACTTCTGGGGCTCAGCCTCATGTTCAGCTAAGAACTCGCTGCTGCGGCTGCTACTTCTGCTGAGCTCTGTTGCTTCTCATCCCCACCACGTCTTTAAAAAGTGAATAGTACAGTGTAGGTTCGGTTTCCCGCTCTCTTTCTCTTCCCAATCTCACCTTCGTTGTTATTTCCTGATTCTCTCTTGCGGATATGGTTGGGGTTTTGGTTTCTCTCTGCGTTTCATCTTGCTTTTGCGCAAATCTTTGGTGATCCTCTGATGCAGGAGAGAATAGGCTCTCTTGAGAGAGCCGGTTCTTCAAGTGTTTTGGATTCGTTTTGTATCTTTTACTTTTTTAAATGCGAACTGTGATTTCTGGAGTTCGTTCTTCAGTGAAGATTTCCGGTGTCATTTGGTTTTTGCGCTAGTGCGTGTGATTCGGTGGTGCTTTGAGCAGTGTTGCTGGTTTCGATCGTATCTGTAGTGCTGTTTTTTTTTTTTCCTTCTTCTGTGGATTAAGGGCATGGATGAGGATCGGAAGCTGGTTGGAGTGTTTACGTGTGGAGTTGTTGCTCGGAGCTCCGGAGGTTTGGATTGAGCTGCGATCTAGTTTGATTTAGAATTCTTGTGTTGAAGAAGAAGATTGCCCGAGCATTTTCTTTTGATCTGTCGATGTGAAGATTTGTGTAGAAATCAAGTAGATACTGGCCTGGGAAGAACAAGAGAAAGACGGTCTGCGTGAAACGAACAGATTCGTTAACTGTTATAGAGAGAACTTGGTTCTTTTTTCTTCTTTTTTTTCCAGGATTCCTGGAGCTTTTTTAAGAGGAGAATGAGATGGCTGTTTTTCAAGAGGTTTATAAAAATTGAGGAAGGACAAGAACGGGTGTGTTCGTGCTTTTATCATCAGAAAATCTCTCAAGTCCTTTATTGCAGCAATTTTTTCCAGCAAGACCTGGCCGTTTCATGTGGCGAAGGTGTTTCTCTTAATATATCGTCGAAGCTTTTTGAGATTTTTGGCCTCTAGTTCTTGATTAAGCTCGAAGACGCTATTACTACATTTTAAACGTGTTCGTCCTAGAATCTTCTGCCAATCGTCTTAAAACTCTCTGTGAAAAGTGGTGTATTTGGTCTCAATCTCACGGAGACGGAGTTTCTGAGGGAGCATTTAGGGCTAAACAGGCTTCTGCAACAGAGGCGCCCTTAGGTTCTCTTTCTGTCTCTTTAATTTCTTTAGTGGACTTCGAGGTACTACTAGCTGTCTAGCAGAAATGGCGATGGCTGTCGCAGCACATAGAGATAGCAGCAGCGGTAGCATCAGCAAGCACCTCGACAACGGAAAGTATGTCCGGTACACAGCCGAGCAAGTTGAAGCTCTCGAACGAGTCTATGCCGAATGTCCAAAGCCCAGCTCGATTCGTAGGCAGCAACTCATCCGCGAGTGTCCCATCCTCTCTAATATCGAGCCCAAGCAGATCAAAGTCTGGTTCCAAAATCGCAGGCAAGATTGCTGTTTAACTTGCAGCAACGGTTAATCTCTTTGTTTGTTTTTACTTTTGTTTTCATAATTTCTTTGGACCTTTTAAGTTTTAAGCGTCTCCCGTTTTTTTTTTCCTTATGAAAACTACTGGTTTTTTTAAGAATTAAGCTGCCTGCCCGATTCAGACAAGTTTCTGGTAGAGGGAGTTGCGTTGGTATTTCAGTGTTTTGATTTACTGTTAGATGGCAACAGTTTCAATTCCTTGTAGCGATGATCAGCTTTTCTTTAAGGCGACTGCCACCATCGTCTGAGTTGGTTGCATGTCATTTTCGTTGAAAATATTACACTCAGTCAGACGTTGAGAGAAAATAGCTGTTATTCCTTTGATAGCCTTCCCTTGGACTTATTTTTTGATGTTTATGTACTTTTTTCTCCTTAGGTCAGATGAATGTAGGTTGGAATTTCCGATATGTTTTTATTACATATGACAATAATGAAATCGGTGTCTATTTAAAATTTCAAAGATAATATATATTTGGAAATGATATTGCTTTCCTTTTTTTTTTTTTTTTACCAATTTCTTGCAGGTGCCGTGAGAAGCAGAGGAAAGAGGCTTCACGACTAGAGTCTGTGAATAAGAAGTTGACTGCAATGAACAAGTTGCTGATGGAGGAGAATGATCGTCTCCAGAAACAGGTGTCTCAGTTGGTTTATGAAAATGGATACATGCGACAGCAACTGCAAAATGTTAGTATCTCTATGACTTAATTTTGTTGGGTATTCTTAAAGTTGTTCATTTATTTTCTGTCTTCTTTCCCCTGCTTTCCCACTTCCTATCCATCCACTTACTTAAATGCTAGTGCAAGTCTTGAAAGCCACTTAGGCATTGAAGAGAAACAATTATTGATTGGTCTCAGTAGATTTGTTGTGACTCAGGTGTACTAGAACACGGTCACCTGTTATAAGCCTGATCTTATGTGGATCTGAATCTTTTAGTTTCTGCGTCGATCATATTTCAATTTATTCTTTGTCATAGATGATGGTCTGCATCATTTGTTGTTTATGCATTTTCTATTTTGTCAGAAAAAATGCATGTCTGAGAAAGAATTTCTTCTACAAAATTCACAAAAGAATTTAGCTAGATGAAGTGTTTGTTTATGAGAACTAAAACGGAGTGCATTTTTGTCTTGACACAATGTTGTGCATGCGCTGTGATTGGGCCTTGTCAAGGGTATTTGCAGAACAAGTGTAGCGTTGTTTATTTTTTGGGCAAATTAAATGTTCACCTTCTCCAACAATGTGCAGATCTGTTATATCTTATGTGCTAAATGCAACACACCAGTGATTGAGTGTCTGTCAAGAGTGTCATGTGCTGAGACAGGCACCCAACACAGGTGTACCTGTCAAATTGGGACACACGGTTAGATTTGAAGCCGGTTAGACAGTGTGGAATATCTTTTGATTTCTGTTCATATTTACTAAACCTGTAGTTAATGTGTTGCAGGCCTCTACGTCAACTACCGACACAAGCTGTGAGTCCGTTGTTACAACACCTCAGCAATCTCTTAGGGATGCTAATAATCCTGCTGGGTAATTTTGAACATTTATGATCCTGAATGCTAAATTCCTTTCTTTGTTTCTCTCTCTACACTCTCAAATGGTTCTGTGTTTATCCAGTCAGCAACTCCTTTGCTTCCTGTTTAGCTTATATAATATATACATATTTTTTTTGACAGACTCGTTTCGATTGCTGAGGAGACCTTGGCAGAGTTCCTTTCAAAGGCTACTGGAACTGCTGTCAATTGGGTCCAGATGCCTGGGATGAAGGTTTTTGATTTTCCAATTTTTATTTATTTTTTCAAAAATAGTTTTAGTGATCGTAATAATGATCCTAGAATCATAAATGTGGATGTCATTATATATGTTGAATTTCATTTCAATGTTCAAATATGTAATATATCCTCTTCTAATCCTAGAGTTACTTTGTTTACTTGTCTCCAGCCTGGTCCGGATTCGGCGGGGATTGTTGCCATTTCACACAGTCGTAGTGGAGTGGCAGCACGTGCCTGCGGTTTAGTTAGTTTAGAACCTACAAAGGTAAGTTTGCTACTGAGTTTTTATTCTTATTTTTCTAATTTCCAAGGGAACTGAAACTGTGAATTTTAAGTCAGCACTGTAATTAGAAGGATTGGTCTCAATTTGCTATGATCCTTGTGCATTTTCTATGGGGGTTAATCTTGTTGGTTTTGAAATTTGAATGTGGGCAACATTTGTGCACTGAAGGTTATTTGATTTTCTCTTTTAGTCATGCTGGAGCCATTGTGGACAATTAGTATATTGATATTTATATCTTAACAGATAGCGGAGATACTCAAAGATCGTCCTTCTTGGTTTCGAGATTGCCGAAGCCTTGAAGTCTTCACGATGTTTCCTGCTGGAAATGGTGGAATCATTGAACTAATATACATGCAGGTAAATTGGAAACTTCAACTCAGCATTTAAAACGACATCTTAGGTGTAAGTGCCATGCCAAAGTAAGCTAGCAAAAGGTCTTCAGCTTATCTCTGTGTGGTAGTGGTCAATTGGAAGCTGTGAATGGTTAAGCTTAATTTATCTTACGATGTTTTCCTACCACCATTATCCTTGTCAAAGCAAGCTAGCAAAAAGACATAACCAAAAGCATCTTCTTCCGTGTCACATGGCTAATACGTTGTCATTCCAATATTGTCCCAAATTTCTTTTTTCCTACTAAAATTATCTTATAGATTAACTTATTCTTATCTCCTCCTTAGTTTTAAGGGTGTACTCATGAGTCATGAGCCATGCTTCGCAGTCCATGAGTTTTATGTGCCTTGGTTGTCCAACACTTCAGCATTTTAAAAAATATTTGAAATCTTATTTATTGTTGAGTTATAGGACTTTCTTTGTGCTTTTAAAGAGTTGAGTTAATTTTTCTGCTCGTTGTTCTGTCAGATGTATGCTCCAACAACACTGGCTCCCGCACGTGACTTTTGGATTTTGAGATATACTACAACTTTGGAGGATGGCAGTCTTGTGGTATGTGATTTTGAGATTCAATCCTTCTCATGGTTTGATTTCTTAATTTTGTGGAACAGTTGTTAACTATGAAGTCCATTATATTATAATATGGAGGGGGCATTTGATAAGCTGCAAATTCTGCAAGGTCACCTCTTGCTTGCTAGCTAAGAGACATTCAGAACTCTGCAAAGAACTAAACAGGGAACCAATGATCCTGTGAACTTTCAAGAATGAATTGCACACCTTGTGGTGGATGCGTGCGCACATTGTTAAGAATTTGTTATTTGATAGTCTGCCTTGTATGACCAAACTGATGCAATATGTGACAGTAACATTAAGTGAGTTTTTACAAATCCAACTAGGTTTTAGATTTGTTAATGAGCATCTTAGGCTGGTCTTATGCCCTTACATTTGATAAATTTCAGCAATTGTCCTGAATTTCCATAGTTAGGACTTGGGAGTCAATTTTGGAGTTCTGGCTGGTTTCTAATGTGGTTTGGTTTTATTACACTAGGGATGCCAATAGCTACTGAGCATGGTATTGATGGAATAAGAGATATCAAGAGTGCTTTTATTAATTTATTTTTTCTTTTTTTTGGCATCAATCTCGAGGTCTGCGAGAGATCACTGTCAGGTTCAGGTGCTGGCCCAAATGCATCTGCTGCTCCACAATTTGTTAGAGCTGAGATACTGCCCAGTGGTTATTTGATTCGCCCATGTGAGGGAGGAGGATCTATCATCCACATTGTTGACCATTTGGATCTTGAGGTTTGATTTCATTTTTCCATTGCATTTTCAAATTCTGCTTTCCTTGGAGACGCCTTATTTTATATTTATACTTGTCTAGGCATGGAGTGTTCCTGAGGTGTTGCGGCCTCTTTATCAGTCATCAAAAGTTGTAGCACAGAAGATGACAGTTGCGGTGAGTAATGATACTGACCTACCTTCTGAAGTGGTCTTAATTGTTTCAGAATCTAGTGTATTTTCCCTTTTTAATCATGAAACTGACAAAGCATCTTTTTTAAGGCGTTGCATCACATAAGGCAAATAGCTCAGGAGACAAGTGGAGAAGTAGTATATGGCTTGGGCAGACAGCCTGCTGTTCTTCGAAATTTTAGTCAAAAATTGAGCAGGTGATCTCCATGTTTCATTTCTTCTCCTTGCATGCTTTATTTTGCATTTAATTACATTGCATGTGGTGCAAACAAATATATGCTATGTATATTTATCTTTATTTTTTATTTTGTTATTAGGGGATTTAATGATGCAGTCAATGGATTCAATGATGATGGCTGGTCAGTGATGAATTGTGATGGTACCGAAGATCTGATAATTGCCGTTAATTCTGGCAAGAACATTGGTGCCATTCCCAGTACTGTTAATGCTCTTCCATTGCCTGGAGGTGTTCTCTGTGTGAAGGCATCCATGCTTCTTCAAGTGAGTTAGGCCATTATTTATTTATTGCTAGATTTTCTTTCGTTTGTTACAATTGCATTCCTGAAACGCTGAAAGGTATTGCTAAATTATACCCCAAAGAAACTCCTCAGAACTGAATTGAGATAGATTATGGCATGTTAGACATCAAAAACATTTTTCAGAAATATTTCTATGGACCTGGATATGAGTTGAATCACTTGCTTGGGCTCTTTTAAAGTCATGAGTTATTGGCTCATGAACTAAAGTAAGTGGTATTTTCCTGTTTGTCAGAATGTTCATCCTGCATTGCTGATTAGATTCCTGAGGGAGCATCGGTCAGAGTGGGCGGACTACAATGTTGATGCCTATGCTGCTGCATCTCTAAAAGCTGGTTCTTATGCCTGTGGGGGATTGAGATCCACCAGGTTCTCTGGGAGCCAAATCATCATGCCACTCGGTCACACCGTTGAACATGAAGAGGTCTTAGCCCATTCTCTTGTTTTATTTAATTTTTGATGATCAGACCTTATAATCAGCTAGTTGTTGTTCTAGATGTACTTTTTAGCAGAGTACCAAAATTATTTACACTTTCCAAAACAACTGATCTTTAAAATGACTTGTCATCTGCATTCCATTTATAATATTTGCATCCTGAAATATATCACATTCTTCCAAAGCTCCAAACATTGCTAGAAGCTTTTCTACTATCACTTTTGCTGTTTAATCTTCATGAAATGTCTCTGCCTAAATTTGAAAAGAAATTACGTTTTGCTGACTGACTTTGTCAATAGAGCTGACAGGACTGACAATGCTGTCATTTTTGTGAAGCGATGTTCATCCTGTAGATTCTTTGAACCTTGAAGCTCCTGTTTGTTGCACTGACTTCCTTTTTAATTTATTGGTGGTGAGTAATTCAGATGCTAGAAATAATTCGGCTTGAAGGGCATGCTCTTACACAAGAAGAAGCTGTTTTATCCCGGGACATTCATCTCTTACAGGTATTTTTTTTTCATTTTATTGAACTATACTCTTCTTTCTTGTCATTTTCAATCAGTTAATTTATCTCGCTAAAATGTTTAAACAGAAATAATTTGTACTTGAATAATCTAACTTTTGACTGTTTCATATTTTGTATGAGGTTGTGTGTAACGATTTAAAACTCATAAGAATATGAATGAGTTAAGAGAGGAGAATATCAGAAAAAGCTTATGTTTCTCTTTTGTAAATTCATCAAAAACCCGGATTCTGTTTTTCTTATGCTTCTAATTGATTCTGATCTGCAGACGTGCAGTGGAGTGGATGAGAATGCAGTTGGGGCCTGCTCAGAACTTGTCTTTGCTCCAATTGATGAAATGTTTCCAGATGATGCTCCTTTGCTGCCTTCTGGATTCCGGATCATACCGCTGGACTCGAAAACAGTTGAGTTCAAATCTTTCTGATCTGCACTTTTTTTCCATGCTTTCATCATTTGAAAACCATACTTAATAACTGGATAAGGTCTGTTGGTTTAGGACAGAAGGATAATGCTCTGGTTTTAACTTGGCCTAGATAATGAATTCCTTCCTTTGTTGTTACTTCCTACTTGATTAACCTATAATTCCATGAAACATCTGCTAAACCAAGGTAACCATACCATTGTGTTATGTTGACTTACATTGTGCATGTAAAATAATTTGCCTTCTGATGATAAACCAGTTATGATTGATGGCTGTTTTTGTTGGAAACCAAGGAAGGTCCTGACTGTTACCTTAGGGGAACTTGGTTCTGGCAAATATAAATGCTGACATGAGTTTTGGCGCTGAAACCTGCCATCCTGTGCAGAGAACATGAATACACATTTTGCTTGGAAGTAGGGGGGAAACTGTTGGCATTTGCATATTTATTTGTGCTAGTAAATTAGATTTTAAATCTGACTTGCAATAGAGGATACTGAGTAGCCGTTAAAAAATTTGTGGTATTCCTAGCAGCTCAATTTACTGATCTTCCAGGTTCTATTTCATTTCTTGCTAGAGGTTTAGAAGCATAATTAGAACATTTACATAATTATTTGGAAAGTATTATACTAAACTATGCTCATCTTGTTCACTCTACCCAATGACAATCTTGTGAAAATTTGAAGGTTTTTCATGGACTCTCGAGCTTGCAAACAAAAAAGTATTTGATTCCAAGTTTTAATTCTTTTCTCAAATATTTAAGTTAACAAAATATCGTTTATATTATATTTACCCAATAAGGCCTTCTAGAAATCCCTTCCCAAAATAGATGCTAAAAAAAGGACTGAAACTAATGTTGCATAATATGCAGTGTGAATCACAGGACTCACATCGAACATTGGATCTAGCATCCAGCCTTGAAGTAGGACAAGCTGCAAACCGGACTGCTGGAGCTACATCTCCAAATGCTTATAACACCCGTTCGGTGTTGACCATAGCCTTCCAGTTCCCATTTGAAAGCCATCTACAGGATAGTGTTGCAACCATGGCTCGGCAGTATGTTCGCAGTGTGATTTCCTCTGTGCAAAGAGTCGCCATGGCCATATCACCGTCTGGACTGGGTCCTCATGTTGGGCCAAAGCTATCCCCCACATCCCCTGAAGCTCTTACACTAGCTCAATGGATCTGTCAGAGTTATAGGCAAGTTCAACTCAACTTTTAGTTGCATTTTTTGGCTAAAAGCTGCGTAGAGACTGAAAGCCTGTTGCTAATTTTAAGTTTGAGTTCAAACCATTGCTGTCATATATATGGGTTTGTTTACTCCTTGTCAAAAAGAGAGGTGCCAGGTAGATGCTAGAGCACAATGCATGATAGAAACTCGTTGCCTCTGCACTATGTGATCTAACAGACGGCACGAGACCCATGTTTCTATCACGTGTCACTCCTGCGTCTCTTTATCATTTCTGTTTTGAAAAACTTGGTGCTGCCACTTTGGTCAAAACTTCACTGATGAAATATTTGGTTTTTCTACCCCTTGTTTCTTCAGTTTTCATTTTGGAGCAGAACTGTTAAAACCTAATGCTGAGATAGGTGACACGGTGTTGAAACTGCTCTGGCATCATCCTGATGCAATATTGTGCTGCTCATTAAAGGTATGATTAGAACTCCTTGGAAACTGTTTCCTTGACTATCCTGTATTCATATGCTTTGAAACGTCCCATGACAGTAAATATACTCCCCAAGGCAATCTAATTCAACATTGTCTTGACCAAGCTGTAGGCTGTAACGTTAATAGTTGGTGATTGTTTTGGTCGTTTTTGCAGTCATTGCCAGTCTTCTCCTTTGCAAATCAGGCTGGGTTTGACATGCTGGAGACCACGTTGGTGGCTCTGCAGGACATTACATTGGATAAGATATTCGACGAGTCTGGGCGGAAGACGTTATGCTCTGACTTTGCCAAGATCATGCAAGAGGTAACTTTTGAAAAACAAATCACTGTAAGGCTCCACTTGTGTAACAATGAGCTTAACAATTCTTCCGAGACTTTTAGAATTGTTGCCTTAGCAAGCAATAGCTTTAGTTTCTTGCAGTGTTTTATCAAAAACCCCTCAAAGTTATATTTTTCTACGTGCAGGGCTTTGCTTATCTACCGGCTGGAATATGTGTGTCAACTATGGGACGCCATGTTTCCTACGAGCAAGCTATTGCCTGGAAAGTTTTCAATGAAGAGAATGCAGTCCACTGTATTGCCTTCTCTTTCGTGAACTGGTCTTTTGTGTAAATTATTTATTATCTCTATCACAGAAACCCGTGTTCCCCCCGTATTACCATACTTCCTCTTACACCTCCACCAGCCACAGAGAAGTAGTAGCAATTTTGTACCTGATATTATGTATGAAATTTGATTAATTTAATTCACAGATTTATCATCGCAACCTTTAGACCCTGATACAATTTTTGAAATCAACTTAATTTTTTTAAAATAACCGATGATCTAACACTAAATTTTTGGGGTTCAAGCTTCCAGTCGATCCCAAATTGCAACTAATACTAGTATTGCAATGCCAATTAATGTTGAAGAACTGTAAACATGAAGATGTACAGCCGAGCAATGTATTCTGAAAGGGTAATGTTAGGGGGTTGTATATTGTTGACATTGTAGGTGAAAGTTGTTAGATTGTCTCGAATCACACACTTGCATTTCGTATCAACAACTTTTACATACTCATTTGCTTTGAAGACAGTGAAGTAATTATTCCCGTTACCATGTCACTCGGCCAACATAGTATTATTAACTTCCTCTTAACTTTTGATGACAGCCCAGTTCCTACCTAATGCTGTTTTCTAATTATCTTTTTCCGACTTTTGTGCTCCTGTTTATTGTATTGGGTAACTGTACGACATAAACAAGAAGCGAGCTTGAAGGATGCATAAACAAAATATTTGATCCAAGTTATCGGCTTATGATCAGTAAGATTATTTTAGATATTAGCACCACATCCCTCACAAATTAAGGTAATGATCTAAGAACCATTAATAATGGCACAAGCACACCGAAATCACAAGGATTTTATTTTAAGGCCCCCCAAGTCCCTTGATCCGAGGATCTTGTTATTAATTAATTTCATGATCCAATCCTGCAAGTGGTTCCGAAATCTAGCCAGCAGTTGGTACGCTTTAAGTCAAGTGGTAATCTTGCAGTGTTGAACATAACTGCTCTAGATTTTTACATCAAAAATTATCATAACGCATTTAAGATGGTGAAAGGGCGGCCTTGATGCAACACTAAAAGTTACTAGCTAGTTGACAATTTGAGCCCAATGATTAGTTGTTATATTGAAGTTAGTTAAATTTAGTCTTGACAATTTGATGGGTCGTCAGGTTCAGGTCCCACATTCAAATCATGAAGAAATCTGGTAATGGTTTGCACAAATACTTTATCCATGTCAGTTTGAACTTGAACTATAGAGCCACTGCTGCTATCTTTTGAACCCTGCAACCAAGTAAACGATTTTTTTTTTTTTCTCAGTTTCAAGTAAATGAATTTATTAATTCCCACTTCCTGCATCTCTTTCAGGAGTTAACATGAAGTAAATTTACATAACAGAAGAAAAAGGCGAAAAAAGAAGAACTTACAGACACCCTTCGTCGCTTTGGTGGTCTAGTTTTAGCGTTCACCATGTCCATCAGCTCACCGAACCGGAAAACAAATGACCCACAAACATAAATAAGCTTGTTGGTGCAAGTTATAAACATTAGTATCATGAGATGCGCTTAATTATCACTGTATATATAGACAAGTTACCACCAATTTACGCTATATTGTGCTATTAAATGGATGCTGAGTATACATGAATAGAAGGAAGACCCAAAGAGTCAATTAATAGATACATAAATAGCCAAAAATATCTTACTGTCATCGTAATAACTGCGATGATGATGAACAAGAGAGAAGGAGAAATGAAAATGCTTCTGGGAAACTTTGGAAACTTGAGGCTTAGTACTTTTAAAGAAAAACTATTCCTGGCTTACTTTAACAGGCATACGTTTACCTGTTTTAAAATGGCTTCATACTTTCTAAAACACTGATATTGCCTAGCATCATCTTCTTCACTGGACATTGTTAAATCAAACCAGTCCCCTTCAATTTCTGCTAGCTATTTTTAGCTTATTTTTCCAGTGATTAATTTTACCTGAAGTTGAAAAACTAAAAAAAAAAAAGCAACTGTCTAATACATATATAGAAATGAGGGGAAGTGCATGGAATAAACACGGGAGAGAGCAAGTAGTTGTGCAATGCTTAGATTTTAATTCAGACGTTACCTATGACCGTAGCTAACTAACTAAACCAAGAACAAGAGAACGGTTTTTATCAAACGCAACCCGCGTGTTTGAATATAAGAGCTAAAGACCTTCAAAGTGACTCAATTATTGATTATAACGGTAATTTGTTCCTCTCATAGAAAGTGTAAAGAACACTAAAGATCATAAAGTGATCGACCAATAATACATTGATGCATGATTTCATATTTCTATCATTTTTGTGTTACTGTGTATACATAATTAATTTTCTTGTTCCCCCATCTATTTTTTTTTTCCAAGGCCCATGCATGCATGAGTCATGGCACATTGAGCCCCATGAAGTAGCAATACAATAACCGCTAACTAGCCAGAGCTAGCTTTTGTTGAGTTGGTTGACATTCATGTCCCTTTCACGAGTGAGAGTAGGTTTCAAACCCTCTACCAACAAAATAATAAGGCAACTATGGTTGTTAGTTCTCTACAATTTTATTGTGAACTTATAAGTTCTGTTGTAAAGCTTTGCCCTCTTATTTTTAGACCTCTTGTTACTTTTATGTCAAGCTTACACTTTCTCTTTAGATAAATGCTTAAAAGATTCTTAACGTGACTCAAAATGAAACTTTAAGTCATGATTGGCACTAAGAGATTTGTGTTGATGTTATAATACTTACATGTTCTTCGAAATGATTAATGATGTTGTTGGTGGCTAGATCAATGAACTTATAGAAAAAGGTAACATAATAACCAAAGACCCACTGGATAGAGACATATAGGCTTATAAAAGGAGAATGGGCGGCCTCTAACAAGAAGCAAGGCGATAAGCCCACGCATCATAATTTGATCTGCACCCACCACCAATATAAGTAGAAGTGCAACTAAATCAACAAGAAGCAGGTAACCCTCACATTCTAGCAGTACTATATATAAGTGGTTTTTTGTCCATTTATAGGCAAGCATTCATGTTAAGGACACAGGAAAGACTTGGAAATTTGATTATGGGTATATTAACAACTATGGAAACTCTCACAACATGGTGAGTAGTGGAGAGTCGAACCTCTGGTTATAGAATCTAAGAACTAGTGGTTCTTTGATCATTTGGCATCAGTCACAAGAAAGCAAGACCCTTTATCTGTGGACCTAAAATGGTCTTTTCTTTTGTTCTTTTAGAAAGAAGAAGAAGAAGAAGAAGATCCCAATTCGATTCACATGATATTCATTGCCAAGGGAGTCCAAAAAAGCTATAAAAGAATAAAAAACTACACTCAAGAAACAGCTGTTATTCCCTCTCAAATCAGTGATAGCAGCCACCAAACGTTCAGGAGAACAAATGACAAGGCAGTGAACTACCTAATGAATTAAAATCATTTTCTCTTTTTTTTAAACTCTTATTTTTAAAAAAACTCTTTAAATCTTAAACCAAATAAGCCTAAGTTTGTTTTATATTAGAGAGACTCACTGAGTAGGCTCATCGTGATCAGCCCACTCAACTCACTCACACTCAATCAGTTACAATAGCCAGACACGTCTAAGAATAGATACAAGTCGCTATCAAGAATTTGTCATTCAGTTAGCCATGCATGTGATTCCATGTGAAACCATTAGAGAGCTACTCCCCATATTACGACAAGTGTCTACAACATCCAAAGGCTGTAATTTGTTTTCTCTCTAATAAATAAGAAGATTGTATTTGTCTCATATTGAGCATAACTTTATTGTTAACTCATTTGTATTTTCATATGGTATCAGAGCTCTACGGCTCTAGCCATGACGGAAAGTTCGTCATCATCTGCTCCACAAATGGCTTCGTCTGCAACTCCGTCAACTATGATTCAGCCCACGGTAATCCCTCCATTTGGCCACTCCTTGAGCCAAAGCATGACTATCAAGCTTGACCACAACAATTTCCTTCTATGGAAATCGATTATGCTGCTAGCGATAAGAGGCTACAAGTTAGACAGTTTCCTCTTTGGCACCTCACCATGCCCATCCCCTGTTATAGCTGACACCGGAATGAGCAACCCAACCTTTGAGGAATGGGTGAGCCAAGATCAGCTTCTCCTCAGCTGGCTCTTACACTCATTGACTGAGTCAGTCGCGTCTCGGATCATAGGCCATAACACATCCCACGCAGCCTAAAGCGCCATTGAAGAACTATGCGATGCACAATCGTGCTCGCATTCAGATCTGCCGAACTGGGATACAAACCACCAGAAAAGACTCTCAAACCATGGTACAATTGTTAGAAATTAACATATATTTGTAGTAAACATGATTCATTTGGAATCTTAATAGTGAATGTATCTTAATGTGAACATATTTAATAGGTTCATGTATGTGAAGATTCCATGTACCTAGGAAAGTGTGATCCATGAACTTAGTGGTTCATGTATGTGAAGATTTCATGTACCTAGGAAAGTGTGATTCATGAACTTAGTGGTTCATGTATGTCAAGATTCATGTATGCATTTATTGTATTTTCCTAGGTAGGGTCCTATAAATACCTCATGTATTTCTCATTTTCAAATCAAGCAAAGTGCACAAGTTCAAGTCCTTCTCCTTCTCCAATATTTTTCTTGTTTAGAGTTTGTGTGCTCACTACGTTTCCAACAAAGTGGTATCAGAGCAAGGATGAATTCTTTCCAGCAACAAGTTCTCAAGTTATCAAAGGATAACTATGGTTCATGGTGTATCCAAATGAAAGCCTTGTTTGGATCTCAAGATCTTTGGGAAACCATTAACGATGGTTTTGTAGAACCCATTGGCGAGCAAGAGGCTGCATGTACAGCAGATGAGAAGAAGGCTTTTAAGGAGCAAAGGAAGAAGGATAAAAAAGCTTTGTTTATACTCTATCAAGGGTTGGACGAAGCTAACTTCGAAAAGGTTGCTGAAGCAACAACAAGCAAAGAAGCATGGGATATTCTTGTTTCCATCTTCAAAGGAGATGATCGAGTGAAGCGGGTTCGTCTTCAAGCATTGCGAGGCGAGTTTGAAGCTCTCCACATGAAGGATGATGAATCAGTGTCCGATTATTTTTCACGATTGCTAATAATCGTGAATGGCTTGAAGAGAAATGGTGAGAAGCTAGATGACATCCGTGTCGTCGAGAAGGTACTCCGATCCCTTTCCTCTAAATTTGAGCATGTAGTTGTAGCTATCGAAGAGTCTAAGAACTTGGAGATACTTACAATTGAGGAATTATTGGGTTCACTACAAGTACATGAGCAAAGGATGCAGAAGAAATCTAATCCAGCTGTATTGGAACAAGCATTAGAGTCAAAACTGACTCTAAATGATCAAAGAAAATCTACCTCCAACCGTGGTCGAGGCAGAGGCCGAGGGCGAGGTACAACCCAACAATCAAGCCAAAGTCAGCACAAGAATCAAAGCTTTAGAGGACGAGGAGGTAACCGAGGTAGAGGAAGATCCTATGGACATGGAGCCAATAAGAATGTCCAATGTTTTAACTGCAATAAATTTGGACACTACGCCTCCGACTGTTGGTTAAAAATTGATGAACAAGCCAATGTTGCAGAGACATCACATGATGTAGGTAATGATTCTATCCTACTTCTTGCACATGATGATTCACATACTTCATATAAAAATTGGTATCTTGATTCTGGGGCAAGCAATCATATGTGTGGCGAGAAGGAATTGTTTGTAGAACTCACGGAAGAAGTCCACGGAAAGGTGAACTTGGGAGATTCCTCCCAACTATCAGTTGAAGGCAAAGGGAAAGTAAAAATCTATCAGAAGGATGGTAAGAATGGGTATATCTCTGATGTGTATTATGTACCTAATATGAAAAGCAATATTCTTAGCATTGGGCAGCTTGTAGAAAAGGGATATAACATACAAATAAGAGACAACTCTCTCATTTTGAGAGATACAAGTGGAAGAATCATCGCACATGTTCCGATGACCCAAAATCGAATGTTCCCACTTCATCTTAGCACAAAGTCAGAGAAATGCTTCTATGGAGTCAAAGAAAGTGAGTCATGGAAGTGGCATCATCGGCTTGGGCATCTCCACTTTAGCGATCTAAAACTACTATCTTCATCAAGCATGGTGCATGGGTTACCAATGATCGAGCCGCCAAGTAACACTTGTGATGTTTGTATACTTGGCAAACAAGCACGACTTCCTTTTCCCAGCGGCAAATCATGGAGAGCAACGACACCACTTCAACTGATCCACACTGACATATGTGGACCTATTGAACATGAGTCGCTAGGAGGTAATAGATACTTTATTACTTTCATTGACGACTTCAGCAGAAAATTATGGGTTTATTTTCTTAAAGAAAAGTCAGCTGCTTTTGTTGTATTCAAAAATTATAAAGCCCATGTAGAAAAAGAAAGTGGTCACAAAATTGTAACTCTCCGCTCTGATCGAGGTGGAGAATACACCTCAAAAGTATTTGATGAGTATTGCAGGGAAGAAGGCATAAAACATCAATATACTGCGGCTTACACCCCACAGCAAAATGGGATCGCTGAAAGAAATAATCGCACGATTCTTAACATGACAAGAACTATGCTCAAGGAGAAAGGATTGCCAAAGCAATTCTGGGCGGAAGCTGTGACGTGCTCATCATATGTGCTGAACCGATGTCCTACCAAAAGTGTAAAGCACATGACACCTCAAGAGGCGTGGAGCGGCTACAAACCAACTGTTGCACACCTAAGAATCTTTGGGTGTGTTGCATATTCTCAAGTCCCCAAGCCCAACAGAAAGAAGCTGGATGATCGTGGTGAGAAATGCATCTTTCTCGGCTATAGTGAAGAATCGAAAGCATACAAGCTCTATAATCTACTAACAAAGAAATTAGTGGTTAGTAGAGATGTTATCTTTGATGAAGATAAAGCATGGAGCTGGAATAATGATGAGAAGGCCAAAGAGCAGCAAGTGTTTGAAGAACTTGAAGAACCCCCAACACAAGTTCCACCAGGTATACCACCATCTCCTCAACATGACACACATTCTCCAAGAATAACCTCCCCATCTTCAGCAGAAAGTAGTAGAAACAGATCTTCCATTCACCAAAGTCCCATCAAAATGAGAAGTCTCGCGGAGATTTATAATCAAAGAGAAGAAAACGAAGAGACCAACCTGTTCTGTTTATATGCTGATCACGAGCCTCTGACCTTCCAAGAAGCTGTCGAAGAAGAATGTTGGCGATCGGCAATGGAGGAGGAGATTCATGCTATTCAGAAGAATGACACTTGGGAGATGACCACACTTCCAACAAATCAAAAGGCTATTGGCGTCAAGTGGGTGTACAAAATCAAACGTACTGCTGAGGGTGAAGTTTCTCGTTACAAAGCGAGACTAGTTGCTAAAGGCTACAAGCAGAAGTATGGTATCGACTATGAAGAGGTTTTTGCACCAGTTGCAAGACTTGACACGGTGAGATTATTGATTGCACTTGCCGCTCATCATAATTTGAAGATATATCAGCTTGATGTCAAATCAGCCTTTCTCAATGGCATTCTCGAAGAAGAAGTGTATATTCACCAGCCAGAAGGTTTTGAAATTGATGGAGAAGAAAACAAGGTATATCGCCTGAAAAAGGAATTATATGGTTTAAAGCAGGCGCCAAGAGCTTGGAATGCACGCATTGATAGCTATCTTCAACATAATGGTTTCACCAAATGTCCATATGAGCATGCAGTCTACATGAAGAAAAATCATCAAGGTGAATTTTTGATTATTTGCCTATATGTTGATGACCTGTTGTACACAGGAACTAGCAGTGAAATGCTTATGGAATTCAAGTTGTCAATGTTTAAAGAGTTTGAGATGACAGACAACGGACTGATGTCCTATTTCCTTGGGATTGAAGTGAAGCAACAACAAGATGGGATATTTATATCTCAAACAAAGTACATGAAGGAAATTTTGGAGAAATTCAAGATGAGTAATTGCAACACTGTGAACACTCCAGTTGCTACAGGTATGAAGCTATCAAGAGAAGGAAATGGAGGATTTGTGGACTCAACTCTTTTCAAGAGCCTGGTTGGAAGCCTGAGGTACTTGACAATCACAAGGCCCGATATTATGTATGGCGTTGGACTTGTGAGTCGTTACATGGAGACACCAAAGGAGTCACATTGGCTAGCTGCAAAGAGAATACTAAGGTATATCAAAGGCTCACTTAATCTTGGTTTATTTTATAATTATGGTGAAACTGCAACATTAGTAGGCTATTCAGATAGTGATTGGGGAGGGGACCAAGATGAGAGAAAAAGCACCACTGGCTATGTCTTCTATCTTGGCACAACTGCATTCTCTTGGACCACCAAGAAACAAAAAATAGTGGCTCTATCTTCTTGTGAAGCAGAGTATATAGCAGCTTCATCTACTGTTTGTGAAGCAATATGGGTATGGAATATTTTGAAGGAGCTGGATCATCCACAGGAGGAGCCAACTGTGATATTTGTGGACAACATGTCAGCTATCCAGCTTGCAAAGAATCCAGTTCATCATGGAAGAAGCAAGCACATTGATACTCGGTTTCATTTTCTTCGTGATCATGTGAAGCAGAAGACTGTAGAGCTCCAACATTGCCACACTACTGAACAAGTAGCAGATATATTCACTAAACCATTATCAGGTGAAATTTTCATGAAGCTCAGAGACATGCTAGGCATGAAGCAGTTTTGATTTGAGGGGGCGAATGTTGGCATCCGTTCAAATTCTAAAACTGAAGAAAGATAATGGGTATCAGTTTTTTGGAAGATAAAGGCATGTCATAGATTAAGTTTAATTTTTGGAGTGCATGAATCATGTTTAAGGGGGGATGTTAGAAATTAACATATATTTGTAGTAAACATGATTCATTTGGAATCTTAATAGTGAATGTATCTTAATGTGAACATATTTAATAGGTTCATGTATGTGAAGATTCCATGTACCTAGGAAAGTGTGATCCATGAACTTAGTGGTTCATGTATGTGAAGATTCATGTATGCATTTATTGTATTTTCCTAGGTAGGGTCCTATAAATACCTCATGTATTTCTCATTTTCAAATCAAGCAAAGTGCACAAGTTCAAGTGCAAGTTCAAGTCCTTCTCCTTCTCCAATATTTTTCTTGTTTAGAGTTTGTGTGCTCACTACGTTTCCAACAACAATACCTTAATACCATGAAGGAATATGTCGATAGTCTAGCTGTTGCGGGTTCACCGTTCTCCACTCCGGATCTCGTCTCTTGCACTCTGGTTGGTCTTGACGCTCAGTTTCTCCCAATCACTTGTAACATCACGATTTTCAAAACTAAATTTTTTTTTGTAAGGTAATGAATATTTTACATTTTATATAAAAATATCACTAAAAATCGATACGTTACTCGTATCCGTCTATCGTAACCCATAACCATTTTATAGATAATAAAATTTGCAAAACTATGGATTTATATTCTTCCAACCAACTTACTGGTTAAGATAAACGAATACATTTAAATCGTTTACAATCTTTATCTTCATACGAGGGTACTTGCCATTGTCCATCCATTATGGACACAACATTTAAGTACAATCATCAAATATAATTAATGAATTCTATTCCAAGGCATTCACACGTGAAATAAATCACAAGGTCTTTACTAACCGTAATAATATTCATTGAATTTCGATTATCAATACAAATCGTTCAAATAATAAACCTTTAAAAATTAAATAAAAATATTCAGTCTCATAATACTAATTAATTAACTCACCCCTACTACTCTGAACTATGTCACGAACTCGAGATTTTATTCTCTTAAGTAACTGCATATAAAAAATAGGGGTGAGCTTGAAAGCCCAATGGGTCATCTAAACAATTCACAATATTTTATTGTGATACATACACAAGAACATTACAAACAAGTTTCACACATTAATCGTTGCAACATTAGATTGTTTGAGTCGATAATTTCATCACGTTCCAAATCACGTACAGTTAGAAAATCAAACTCAGGGTGGCACAGCCCAAAAACTAGAACATTGGCGATATTCCTTAGAATAACTGCCCCATATGTGTGATTCTTATCTTAATTGTATTCTTTAGTGATGTCACGCCATACATACGGTATAAGCACGATATTAAGTGCATTCATAAAACATATTCAACTCCACTACACATGGTATCATGTCACAAAGTCAATTATAATAGTGTTCACACATTCACTATGCCAATATTCCAAATCATATATTTCATTGTCAGGCATTATAATTTATAAATGAATTCAACTACCACATGAATTCCATGCATCCAATTATCATTTGATCAGAATAAAATCATGTTAACACACATATCATTATGGCTAAACAATCACAACATTGTATATATATGATCATGTACAATAGGCATGCATAAGCAATCTAATAATACTATAGACCTAATTAACTTAACATTCATATCTATATATCAAATAAAATATTATGAAGGCCTAGAATCATTCCCACCTGAATCGCTAAATTCCAAATGTGTTGAGATTGATTCCTCGATGTTGGGTGTTATTAACCTATCCACGCATAAATCACACGTTAATCACTTGTTTTGTATTATATTATATTAATATAATGTGCATACATGTCTATGTTGTATGGTGGTGGTCACATTATACATATAATATAACTTAGCTAATAAACTTCCACCTGATATAATATGATGATCTAGATAGTAAAAAACGTAAAATATGATATATTATACAACATTTTGGTTGCTTAAAAAAATAATAACAATTGAGTTGCAATGTTTTTTTTTAAAAAAAATAATAATAACGTATTGTATGTATGATATATATATATAAATATATTATATAACATTTTGGTTGCTTAAAAAATTAATAATACTTGAATTGCAATGTTTAAAAAAATAATAATAATGTATTGTATGAATGATATACATATATAAATATATTATACAACATTTTGGTTGCTTAAAAATAATAAAATACACTTGTATGTGTGATATTGTATGTATGATATATATATTATATATAACATGTTAGTTGTTTAAAAGAAAAGAAAAGAAAAAGAAAAGGAAAATAAAAATAAAAATCAAATGAGTTGCAGGGTGGAATGAAGAAAAAACAGGGGAGAGAGAGAAAGAGAAAGAGGGGAAAGAAAAGAGGATGGGGAAAAGGAGAAGAAGAATAAGAAGAAGAGAGTGAGGGCGAGGTGCAGAGAGCAGAGGGAGTGAGAGCGAGAGATCGAGAGTTCGGGAGCGAGAGATCGGAGAAGAGATATCGGAGCATGGCGAGAGATCGGCGAAGAGAAGAGAGAGAGAACAACAAGATCAGTGGCAAAGAAGAAAGAGAGAAAGGGCGGCGAGATCTGTGGCGGAGGGCGGCGAGATGAGGGTTTCGGGTACTGGAGTTTTGAGCAGAGAGTTGAGAGAGAGACCTGGCAAGAGAGTAGAGGTGGTGAGGAGTTGCAGCGGCGATGAGTCGCGGTGTGTGCTGGCGGAGAAAGGAAGAGGGAAGAGGAAAGAGGGAGGGTTTCAAGAGGAAGACGAGTGCGTTGGTTTCGAAAGAGCGAGGTTGTGCGATTGAGTTTAGAGAGAGCGAGACGCGAAGGATTTTCGGCGAGATCTCGGCGAGATTCCAGGCAACATGTCGGCGAGATCTCGGCTAAATTCCAGGCGACATGTCGGCGAGATCTCGACGAGATTTCCGGATCATGTTTGAAATCCTTTTTTTCTGGGTATTACAATCTTCAAGCCCAATCAGGTATATACACTGTAGTTACGGCCATTAGCCAATGAACGATATGTGTTTGATGAAATGTCTCACTCAACACACACACCATTTTTCATTGTTTTGTTTGAATGCTATTTGTGAGAAAGTTTTCTGGGTATTACATTACTACTCTCCTTCAAGAAAGAGCTGTCTTTGTCCTATCCTGGCTGAGATGCATGCATCTTTACTTAGCTTTGATGCAAAGTTACAACAATTGAGTTCCTTATCCTCAGTCAACACTTTGCCCTCGCCATCTATGTAACCATCTGCAAATGTAGCCATGACAAAACCTGGACACAACAACACCCGTCCGAGATCTAAACCATCATCTAATCAATTAGGGTATCAGAATTCCCGTTCAGCAAATGCCAACACCAGATCCACCTATAATGGGTCTCGTGGCGGTGGTGGTCGGTTCAGGGGACGAGGTGGTCGTCACCCCAACTCCAGTCGCCCAACTTGTCAAATTTGTGGCAAGTTCGGGCACTCCGCCGTTTGTTACTATCGTGCTGATATGGCCTATATGGGATTATTTAATCTGCCTCCTCAACAACAACAGTTAGCAACACCTCCTCATGTTTTCCTTGCATCATCAGATTCTCTCTCAGACGGTGCATGGTAGGTAGACAGTGGGGTAACATCACACGTCACAGCCGATCCTTCCCAACTGAGCAATCGCTCCGAATACTCAGGTAACCAGTCACTTGTCGTGGGTAATGACAATTCCCTATCCATTTCACATATTGGTAATGCTAATTCTCCTTACTTACTCACTAAACTGCGGTATCCTAATACCCTTTGTGTTCCGAACATCAAGAAAAACTTGTTGAGTGTTTCACAACTTACCCGTGACAATAACGTTTTTCTGGAATTCGTTGCTAACCATTGTTTTGTGAAGGATTTACGTACCAAGGCGGTTTTACTCCAAGGGACCCTTAGAGACGGCCTTTATCAATTGAGCTCTCCTTCATCCCATGCACTAACAACCACTATCCCTGCGCCCCCTCATTCCTTTCGAGTCTCACCACTGCTACAGCTGCGTTTTCTGCCACTACACCTTCTAGCCTTCATGTTTGGCACTTACAATTGGGACACCCATCCAAACCAGTCCTGAATCAAGTTCTTAGAAATTGTAATAAGTCTAGTTTGTCCAATAATATGCTTGATTTTTGTTCAACATGTTAGTTAGGAAAGTTTCATGCATTACCATTTCAACGATCTTCAACGGCTACCTCGTCGGTTTTGGAGTTAATACACACTGATTTGTGGGGGCCTGCCCTGATTGCATCCAATGATGGTTTTCTTTACTATGTGCACTTTATTGATGATTTCACACGTTTTACATGGATCTACCCTCTTAAGGAAAAATCAGAAACTCTGTCTGTGTTTATGCAATTCAAAAAACTCGTAAAGAATCAGTTTTCCACGACCATCAAACTGGTGCAATCCGATTAGGGTGGCGAGTACAAGCCATTTGCCTCATTCTTAACTGGTCATGGTATTACTTTCCAACATCCTTGCCCTCATACACATGAACAACATGGGAAAGCTGAATGGAAACATCGCCATATCGTTGAGACAAGCTTATCTATGCTAGCTCATGCTTTACTTCCACCCACATTCTGGTGGGACACCTGCCAGGCAACAATATTCATTATCAACAGGCTCCCCACTCCGGTGCTAGCAGGTTCCTTTCCATATCAGAAATTGCTTCATAGGTTGCCCGATTACTCCATACTTTAAGCCTTTGGGTGCTCTTGTTACCGTACTTACTTCCGTACAACAGATTCAAGTATCAGTTTCTTTTCGAGAAATGTATATTTATCAGTTACAGTCCCTCACACAAGGGTTATCGTTGCCTTAACTCGGCTGGTTGGGTCTACATTAGTCACCATGTGGTGTTCAATGAGGGAGAATTCTCATATCAGTCGTTTTTTCCTACAACCTCATCATCTGCACCCAATACCTCTACCTATAACCACCCCACAATATCACTACCCTTACCCACTATTAATTCCCAGCATTGCTCATCGGCTCACTCTACACCTGGTTTCCATTCCCCAGTGTCAACATCGCAGCCTTGCTCTTCACCCCTACCGTAAACTGTACAGCCAGATGTGAGCCCCTCCCCAACGTTTCTGCCAGCTACCATCACAGCTCAACCCACCACAACCCAACCCACCCACCCCATGGTTACCAGAGCTAAGGATGGGATATTCAAGCCCAAAATCCTATCAGCTATGCTACTATACCTGCGGCTTTATGCTCCCCTGCCTGGCGTGAGGCAATGCAACAGGAATACAATGCTCTTCTAGCCGATGGAACGTGGTCACTTATCCCGCCCTCTTCCGACCAGAATCTTGTTGGCAACCACTGGCTATTTAAGATCAAGCACAATTTTGATGGCTCGGTTAACAGATACAAGGCCCGCCTGGTGGCCAAGGGATATAATCGGGTGTCGGGTGTTAACTTCTATGAAACCTATAGCACAGTTGTCAAAGCATCCACTATTAGATTGTCCTTACACTAGCAACTTCATTCAATTGGCAAGTTTACTGATAATACATTAAATTATTATTTTATAATATAACGTTATCACATTTTAAGGCTCATGATTTAATAATTAATTATAAAATATGTTTGATTTCTTCATTTCATTAATTCATAAATTTTCTAGGAAGCAAATATATTAATTTTAAAATCATATACATAATTTAAGATCATCATAATTAAATTTCTCATTACGCGCTATTTATGTTAATTGTAGGAAAAAAAAAATGTATGAAAAGTTGATCATGGTGGAGCATATGAGCATTAAGAGTCTAGAGATCATCAAATTAGAGAAGTCATCACCCCACTTGGTTTCATGACACGTAGCATCATCCCATTCATTCATCATTTGAGTAGAAATTTTGTGAATCTCGATGAGCATCTACAGTTACGATAAAAGATAGAGGAATCTCAAGTCAAGAAGAACATATGGCCCATAAAGACATCTTCATCATCATCATCATCTTGTAGCAAATCCCGAGAATAAACAAAGGGGTGAGTTTGAATTTATGAGAGAACCAAGATTAATAGTGATTAGTCAAAAAATATCTCAAGATTCCCTCTTATTTCTCTTTTCTTAAATCACCCCATGTTCCCATGTCCCCTACTATGCATAACTACCTATCACCTTTAATTTGAATTTGCTATCATCTTATACAACAAGTTTATTGGAACATGAGCCACTTGTACCATTCATCCATATCACCCACTTAGATCATCTCCCATTGGCTCATTTTCTTTCTTGATTATCTATATGCCCTCAAATCCACACTTAGAGGATCCCATATTTTCATTTTCTCCTTGATCACTTAGGAGTTCTCAATACCTCTCATATTTTCATTTTTCTTCTCTTTTATTTTTGTTTTTTCATGACCTTCAAATCCATGGAAGGCGAAGTCTTTTTAGGGCTAAAAGGAAGCCCTATCCACTCTCTTCTTGGAAATTCTTGGGTAACATTTATATTTGGATTTAATTGGCATATGTGTTCTCTCATGCTTTTCCTTGGTTTTATATTTTTCTTCACACATTCTATTATGTATTTTGTATGTTTGGATTTGCAAAATCTAGTTAAAGATTGAGGTGTTTCATTTTCATCTTGTAGTGTGACTTTTTGTAGTTTTTTTTTATGTGTCATATCATGTATTTCATATACTTGGAATTTGTATTTAGTTTTCACATACATTAAAACATAGTTCTATTTTGTATTTTCATGATAAAAATCTTTTGTGGGAAAAGACTACTTTTTAACATATTTTAGCTTAAAGATTTATCATTGTAGGTGGAAAAACTCTTTAGTTATTTCCACCCCTAATCATTTTACTCAAGAAGGACTAAGAGAGAGAAGGATTGGGTCTACCCTAATGCCCTAACTTTTCATCTTATTGTTGTTCCTTACATTATCATTTGTCATTTACAAGTATTCTTATTTTACTATTATTTCATCTTTTTCTTATTTTTCATTTTATTATTTGTAGCAAACTATAGTTTTAGAAACTCATCCAATCCTTGAGGTTCGACCTTGGAACTCTCCGAAGTTTATTACTTGTTGTATTTACTACATCATTTGCCATAGTTTACACTTATAATTTGTTGCATCATCTACTTTATGTCTAGGGTATAATTATGTTGCATTTCATTGGTTTATAATTTAAAGAGTGCATTTTTGCGTATCTTTCTTCACTTAAAAGTGTGCACATAAAGTAAGCATCATTCACCAATTGGACATTAATAACGTCTTTCTCAACAACAACCTGACAGAGACAATCTTCATGCCTCAACAGGAAGGTTTCATTGATCCTTCCAAGCCTAACTATGTCTACATGTTGCATCGTGCCTTGTATGGCCCGCATCAAGTGCCACGCGCCTGGTTTGATCGCCTCAAATCGACACTACTATCTTGGCAATTTGTAAACTCCAAAGCAGATTCGTCATTATTCCTCTATAGGAACAAACAACAGCTTGTGTACTTTTTAGTGTACATTGACGACATCCTCGTCACTGCCAACGACCAATCACTAGTGTAGCGGTTCATCTTTAAGCTGGGCAGGGCCTTCGCCCTGAAAGACCTTGGAGAACTTCATCTCTTCCTTGGCATTGAAGTTCACCGCGACAACACAGGCATCTTCCTCAATCAAGCTGCTTACGTTACCTCTCCGCTCAATCATGTGGGCATGCCAAACCTAATACTCGTTACTATTCCAGGCACAGTTGGCAAACACCTCACAGCTGAGGATGGCCCTCTGTTCAGCAATGTCATGTTATACAGAAGCCTACTTGGTGGACTCCAATACTTACTCCATACTCGTCTGGACATTGCATTCATTGTCAATCGGCTAAGTCAGTACCAACAACGCCCCACTATGTCTCACTGGTAAGCCTTTAAACGTGTCTTACGATGCATCAAAGGCACAAGCTTCATGTCTCTACATATTAAGCCCAGTTCTCATATGTTTTACTGGCTTTTCTGATGCCGATTGGGCATCGTCACCTGATGATCAAAAGTCTGTGGCTGGTTACAGTGTCTATTTTGGCGATTCTCTCGTCTTTTGGCTATTAAAGAAGCAACAAGTAGTTGCTCGAATGTAATACCCAGAATATATATATATATATATAAATCGATAAGGTATAGGCATGAAATCATTATGCCAACAACATAAATCTGGTAAAAATAATTAGAGATGTGTTTCAAAAGAAAAGATTCATACAATGAATGCAATGGACTAGGCACTAAACAGTACTAATTACATCAAAGAGCGTATTACTACTCTGCAAGCTTGTTAATGTTTCTTATCAACAAGAACTTGTTAATCATCATGCATAACTAACAGATCAAAATCAGTTCAATATGAAATAACAGAAACGCGTCATTTGATTTCATCAAATATTTTCACTGATATTCCATTTGCTTATGAAGAAGATGGTGAAAAATTAACTTTCCAATCAACATTCTGAACAATGCTTTGATGAACAACAGCTCATCTCCATATTCAGATGAAGAAATCAAAAGATGATCACAAATCAACAGATCAAACATAAATCAGTTTTTTATTCCATCATGTAATACCCAAAAAAAAAAAAAAAGATTTCAAACATGATCCGAAAATCTCGCCGACATGTCGCCTGGAATTTCGCCGAGATCTCGCCGAAAATCTTTCGCGTCACGCTCTCTCTAAATCCAATCGCACAAGCGCTCTTTCGAAACCAACGCGCAAGTCTCTTCCTCTCGAAACCCTCTCTTTCCCTTCTCATCTTGCCGCTGCAACTTCGCCACTGATCTCGCCGCCGCCGCTCTCTCTTCTCTTCTTCGCCACTGATCTCGCCGTCGTCGCACTTTTTCTTCTCTTCTCTTCTCATCTCGTCGCCGCCCTTTCTCTCTCTCTTCTCCGCCCCTGATCTCATCTCGCCGTCGCCGCCCTCTCTTCTCTTCTCCGCCATTCCCCTGCCATCGCCTCGCCTTCGATCTCTCTCCTCCGATCTCTCGCTCCCAATCTCTCGCTCTCGGTCTGAATCTCTCTTCTCTGTCTTTCTTTTCTCATTTCCATCCGTTCTCTCTATTTGCTCTGTTTCCCCACGCCACCAACACCACCACTGTTAACGCCTCATTTCTTCTTCAATTCATTATTCCATTTTAATATTTTGTTTTTTTTTTTAAAAAAAGTGTCCAATAGCACATATCACTTCATTTTAAAATTATATATTATATTATATATCATACTTTTCAAAACCACCAAATCTTATATTATATTATATCATATTAACACCTATTATATATTATATTATATATCACACTTTTCAAAACCATTTTCAAAACTACCACACCTTATATTACATTATATCATATTAACACCTATTACATATTATATCATATCACAAGACACTATAATATGTTATTATATATATATATATATATATGTATATGTATATATCTCTACACTCATAATCGAGTAATTATATTAACAAACGTAATATACGTTTACAGGTTGATTACCACGCGTGACGAGGAATTTAAGTAATTTGAAATTTAACGATTCAGGTGGGAATGATTCTAGGCCTTCATAATATTTTATTTTGATATATAGATAGGAATGTTAAATTAATTAGGTCTATAGTATTATTAGATTGCTTATGCATGCCTATTGTACATGATTATATATGTACAATGTTGTGATTGTTTAGCCATGATGATATGTGTGTTAACATGATTTTATTCTGATCAAATGATAATTGGATGCGTGAAATTAATGTGGTAGTTGAATTCATTTATAAATTATAATGCCTGATAATGAAATGTATGATTTGGAATATTGGCACAGTGAATGCGTGAACACTATTATAATTGACTTTGTGATATGATACCCTATGTAGTTGAGTTGAATATGTTTTATGAATGCACTTAATATCGTGCTTATACCGTACGTATGGCGTGACATCACTAAAGAACACGATTAAGATAAGAATCACACTTATGGGGCAGTTATTCTAAGGAATATCGCCAATGTTCTAATTTTTGGGCTGTGCCACCCTGAGTTTGATTTCCTAACGGTACGTGATTTAGAACGTGATGAAATTATCGACTCAAACAATCTAATGTTGCAACGATTAATGTGTGAAACTTGTTTGTAGTGTTCTTGTGTATGTATCACAATAAAATATTATGAATTGTTTAGATGACCCACTGGGCTTTCAAGGTCACCCATATTTTTTTATATGCAGGTGCTTAGGAGAATAAAAATCGCAAGTTCGTGACATAGTCCAAAGTAGTAGGGGTGGGTTAAGTAATTAGTATTATGATGATAAGACTGAATATTTTATTTAATTTTTAAAGGTTTATTATTTAAACGAATTGTATTGATAATTGAAATTCAATGAATATTATTACGGTCAGTAAAGACCCTGTGATTTATTTCACGTGTGAATGCCTTGGAATAGAATTCATTAATTCTATTTGATGATTGTATTTTAATGTTGTGTTCATAATGGATGGACAAGGGCAAGTACCCTTGTATGAAGATAAAGATTGTATGAAGAATTAAATGTATTCGTTTATTTTAACCAGTAAGTTGATTGGAAGAATATAAACTCATAGTTTTACAAATTTTGCTATCTATATAATGATTATAGGTTAAGATAGACGGATACGAGTAACATCTCGATTTTCAGTTATATTTTTATATAAAAATAAAAATATTCATTGTTTTACAAAAAAAAAAAAAAAAAAAATAATTTTGAAAATCAGGGTGTTATATCGAAAGTCTATGGCTGGTTACAGTAACGAGTCCGAATATCGAGCTCTAGCTCAAGTTGTTGTTGAAATATCTTAGCTCTAATCACTCCTTCATGAACTGCCTTTTTCTCCACCAGCCCCTCTAGTCATTTGGTGTAATAACATGAGTGCGGGTGCCCTTGCTGCTAATCTCGTTTTTCACTCCTGCACTAAACATATCGAGCTAGATATGCATTTTGTTCGTGATAAGGTGTTACGAGGAGATCTCGAAGTGTGTTATGTTCCTTCTCATGATCAGATAGCAGATTGTCTTACCAAACCTCTAGCTCAAGATCGGTTTAACTATCTTCGCAGCAAACTCGGAGTACTTGAGCTACCCACTCGTTTGAGGGGGGATATTAGAGAGACTCACTGAGTCAACTCATCATGATCAGCTCGCTCAACTCACTCACACTCAATCAGTTAGAATAGCTAGACATCATCAAATTCTCTTCAAACAAATGTTATGATTTCAGACAATCCAATAATTATGTATATTGAAGGTACCTTTTAGCATTTTTCAAAAAAAAAAAAAAAGGTTGATGATCATAGGTTCACAATAACCTTTAAAGTGACACAAGGTTGACCTTAGTAGGCAACATTTAGACAAGTCTCCTTGTGGGCAAGGTGGATTTGGGAGGTTGTCTCTTCAAAAGTGTACTACTATAGATCCTGATTGAAGTGGTCTCCTAAGTCCTATATAACAAAATAAATTTTAATATATTTCCTAATAACGTTGAATATAACATTTAGAACGAGAACAACTATAGTGTAAATGGATAATATTAAAAAATGACAAAAAAAAAAAACACCCCTAAGATCTCTAACCCTATATATTTAGATTATGATGTTTTTTAATACTAAAAGGAAAGCAAATCCACAATTTGAAATTCGCGCGGTAGCCGCAAGAAAAGCAGCAGGTGCGTACCGTTGTAGGGGCGTCCTACTGTTCTAAATCCTAATCTACCGCCACGTGGCACGAACCACTAAGAAAAATATCGCATGGCGTTAAAACGCATCATTGGCGCTTCCACTTTTCGTAGACCTCCGAGGGGCAATCTCGAATTTTCCTCCATGTGCGCACTTTTAACTTGTCGCACGTCCTCCGCTCACGTTAGCAAAACCCTACAATTTTTGCGCTCATCTCTCGACTCGATCTCCCAAACTTTCGTTTTTGTGAATTCCGACCTGTTTGTTTGTACTTTTTTGTACTTCTCCCATCGAAATCACCTCGAGCCATTTTGGATCTTTCGATCTTCATCTTCTATACTGAAAAAAATTTAGGGTTCTTACGGGTTCTCTGGTGCTTTTTCTTGTTCTGGAGATCTTTAAAATCTCCACTTCTTTTTTGCTGGTTTTTTTTTAGGTATTTTTTGGGCTGAGCACATAATCTCGGGTGTCTCCGGAGCTGCTTCTTCTTCTACTTCTTTTTCTTCTTCGAGTTTGTATTTCTACTAAACTAGTACGTGTAACAAGATGTTCTGGCGCATGCCTGCTTTATCCGCCACTTCTCCCGTGAGTGATGATGCCCTAGGGCTAAGTTTCTGTATTTTTTTGCATGTTTTTGGGGTTTGTTTGTGGATTTGGTTTGGATCCGCTAATGTCTTCTGGTTTTTTGTAATTCAGTGAAAGTGAATGGATCTTGTTGGTTTTGGGTTTTTTTTTTTTTGTGTATGTTCGATTTGGTTTTTCTTGAAGTTAACGTTAATTAGGGTTTCTGTGATTTTGGTTTTGTGGTGGATCGGGTTGGGTGTGCGAGGCTCGTGCGATCCTTGGGTTTACTGGTAGTTTGCATTGTTTGGATAAAATTCCATGTTGAATACTGCTAATCAACTTTGGTATCTAATTATTCAGTTAGAACTTAGTTTTGTGGATTGTCCCAGATTCTAGTTAGCATGCCACAGGTTTTATGTTATAGAACTGAGCAGCCTGGAATTTCCATAGTCCATACCGTCTGTTTTAATTAATTTTGACTTGTTTTTCTAGTTCGTAGGCAATGGGGAGGCTCAATCGAAGCTTGCTGTCATTAGTGTTTTTGATTGGTGCTCTAATTTGAAACTCAAGACATTAGCCGCATCTTGATTTTGGTATTGGTTTTGGTTTTCTGAAAATCAAACTTGAGCTGTTTACTGTCAGATGAAATGGGATATTCATGAGATTGAACTACTATTTCACCTGTTATTATTAATATTGCACGATAAGATTGTGATTTTTTTAAAACTGTTGTGTTCTTTTCTTTTATGTTTTGCTTTCAATTTTTGATTTTATGATTTCATTTGCAACTTTAAAAAGTAGAAAAGGGTGGTTCAGTGCACATCAACTGTTACAATAAACAAAGTATAATGCTTTCTTAACTATTTATAAGAAATAAGAACCTGTATGGGGCTTGATATAACGTCCGGTAGTTATGCCTTTGGATTTGAGTATCTCAAGCCTGAGTCTCAATGGGATTGTGTTATCGTGAATTTGAACAAAGATTGCAGTGTGGTTGTCCTCCAATCTGGTCCAACCTACCCAAATTGCTGTCATAACTGGATTGTGTTAAATTTTTTTTTTATTTTGTTTTGTTAACAAAAATAAATTTCCACATGAAATTAAAACCTTGATTTCCATTGATTTTAATCTAGATGTTAATATATGTGTCAGCATTTGTTATTCTTGTCGATTGGCATTCTAAATTATTGCCTCTAATCTTGATGTTAATATGTGTGTCAGCATTTGGTATTCTTGTTGTTTGGCATTCTAAATTATTTGCTAGAGCCGCTGTCATTCAACAATTTATTTGATGCTTCTTGATTTGGGATTATCAAAATTTCCTCTTTTGTGGTTATCATGATGTCATGTCAATTGATATTAATAAATCAATCCTGACAATTTTGCATTCATTTCCTTGCATCATTTTTAAATCCTCTTTCCAAACTTTTGAACTACCTTTTTGACTGTATTATTGACATTGTTGTGCAGGTGGAATCAATTTTAGACAAGGAAAACTTCACCTTGGAAGAACTTTTGGATGAAGAAGAAATAATCCAAGAATGCAAAGCTCTCAATAGTCGCCTGATAAATTTGTAATAATATTACTTGCCTACCTCTGTGCTAACACATTGACAGCTACTTTACTTATCTCAAACCAGGAAAAATGTTCAATTACTCTATATGCCACAATTTTACTATATTTTTTTTTACCTGACCATGCCTTCTATAGGTTTTATAGAATAACCTTTCTGCAGTCAAGAAACATTGTTGTTACCAAATGTGTTCATGTGTTGATTTATGAATTTTGAACTTATTAGAAATATGTATTTGGGGTTATTTTCTGATGTTATAATAAAGATATCAAATAGAGTGAGATTGCTAGTTTGGGTTGAGGGAGTTTTGATGGTATGCAAGGAAATGCTAAATCTTAGTATTAATATCCAGTTTGGACATTCCCAAGATTTCATATGTTTTGGTGGAGTTGAGACATTGTAATAAATAGGGAAATTCTATGCAATAATTGTGTTGCTTTGCTTGCCATGTTTATTTTCTATAGCGCTTGATTTTTATGAACCGAGAAGTATATTTTGGTCTTCGAAATTGCTAGAGTTCATTGGGTCATCGAGTTGACCTTATTAAATTGCTTTCCCAAAGTTTTCTGTACGTGGTTTTTTGTAATTAATTTTGCCAGATTATGGAAGAGGTGAGGATGCAATAAGAAAAAACAGTGAAGTCTGTAATTATTGCGTCTGTAAATAGTGCAAAGAGCTGAGACTAAGGGGTTAGAATCAAAATTATTATTGTTTAATTAATAGCTAAAGTTGATCTTATTAAAATTGGACGTTGTTAGTGAATCTGTGGGTATAATAGGGAAAATATTTATGAAAAAATTTAAGGCAAGGGAATAGTAATTTAATATAATATACTAATCGTAAGATCAGCTGTAGCTACAGGTATCAGATACCATTATTTCCCGTCAATTCTTGATGAGGGTATCCTTGATGAAGTTGTGTCTATATGAAATTGGTTTTAAATTTGCATGCTTTCAGATATTTTGATGATTCATTGCTTTATTTTATTTTTATTTTTTAAATTTATAGCATCACTGATTATGTGATTCCTAAGATTCCTTTTGCTCCAATTTTTAGGAAAAGATATTTAAATTTCGACAGATTTTTTATTTATTTGAATTTTAGCTGGACTACATTGTGAAATTATGTGGAAATTGACGTATAATTCTATATCTTTGATGGAGCATTTTGGAAGTTAATCCTGATATTTACTTATTAATTACTTTTTTCTTTGCAGTCTACGTGATAGAGCTCAAGTAGAGCAGTTGCTGCGCTATGTTGTGGAAGAAGCCCCAGAAGATGCTGAGAGCAAACGGACCTTTAAGTAAATTTGTTGACTTTATGGAAAATCATTGTTTTTTAAATTATGCCATGATTTGAATTTTTTTGTTTGTTCATATTAAATTTGACCAGCTCTGTTGACTTTTTTGTGGACTTAATGGTCTCATTAATTTCATCAATTAGGTTTCCGTTCATTGCCTGTGAGATATTTACTTGTGAAATCGATGTTATCTTAAAGACCTTGGTCGAAGAAGAGGAGGTATCCACATCTTGGATCGTAATTGTTCAGTAGCCTTTGTGTAGAAATTATTTTTATGGTGTTGAGCTTTCTAATTTTGTATGTTTATTTTGTAATTGCAGCTAATGAACTTACTTTTCTCCTTCTTGGAACCTAAGCATTCTCATTGCCCTTTGTTGGCTGGATACTTCAGCAAGGTATGATTGGATATGTTGATTCTTATTTCTTACTTTCATGGTCTTTGTCTTACATGGGCTTGCTTGCAAGTCTGGTTGTTTTTTCTAATTGCGTGGCTTTCCAGGTTGTTGTATGCCTAATGTTACGGAAGACCGTGCCGCTTATGAATTATGTTCAAGTGAGTAAAGTGTTTAATGTTTTCCATTTTTGGCGCTCATTACAAACTTTTATTTTATTTTATTGTGTAACAATGACACTATTTTATAAGAAATTTTCATGCCAAACAGCATCCTATCACATTTTAGATGCAGTCAACCCATTTTATTTAGAGATTCTGTATTTTGAGTATGATCAATGGATATTTGTGTGCACAGGGAGACATTTTCATGCTTTTTGGGTATGTTGATTTTTTTTTTTTTGGGGGGGGGGGTAATTGCTTCATGATTGGTTTCCTTTTCTTGTTTGTATTCCTATTACAACTGGTGGGCAAAACTGGATTTTGGACTTAATTTTGCTGTAGGATTAAAATAGTAAAGACTGATTGCACTTTCCATAAGCAGTTAAATGTAGTTATTGCTTCCAACTGTAAATTTGTAATTATGCTTATAATTAATTTGGAAAAAATTTCTAATTAGAAGAGGAATGCTTTCTCTGATTAGGCTTTTACCTGTATGATGATATTCTCTTCTTTATGTAGTTAGAACCATTGTTCACTACACTTGCTTTTTTGTTCTTGTATATTTGGTTTTTTTTTTTTTGTTTTGGTTTGCAAAAAAGACAAAGGCATTTAACTTATTACAGCCACGGAAAGTCAGATAGAGCGAACTAGGCCTACCTTTCCATATCAATCCTCTTCTTCTTCTTCTTTTTTTTTGGTGAGAATCAATCCTCTTCTTCTGTGACAGTTAAGAGGTAGCCCAGGTGTTGCCTAAATTAACAACTCTTCTTGCAACTTCCAGTTTTTTAGCACATGTTGATCTTTAGGATGAAGAAATCTGAGCCGTTCCAAAATGTTGTATTGGTGCCATATTTAGCAAAAGGATTGTTTACAAATCACATGAATAAAGTTCAGGGGTGTAAATGATAAAGCACATCAACATAGAATGTGAAGGTAGAAATGGAAGTAATAGAGATACTCCACGCTAATATGGGAGAAAGAAATCTTTAACGCAAAAGAGGTGATTATTGGCTGTTGTACGGACACAAAGAGAGAATTGTGAATTGTGAATTGTGGTGAATCTCAATACATAAAACATTATTCCTGTTGAGAATTTCCACATGCGAAAGTTAGTTCCTTCATTCCTTAAGAAGTTCTTATGTAAATAGGTATGAATGTCCACGTACTTGCTATTGCTGCTATAAATTAGTTAGATTCTTTATAAAAATGAATTCAGTAAAGGGTGCAACTTTCGTATTTTTCTCATAAAATATGCTACACGCCCCCTCCATATTTTCAGAAAATAATGGAGAGGTTGCAAGCCACTTTCTTTTTTCTCTGACATCTGTCTCAAATCTTCTCAGGCTCATCAGGATGTTTTTCGGCAGCTTGTTGATTTGATAGGAATCACATCCATCATGGAGGTCAGCAACTAACATAAAGCTGTTCGTCCAATGTCTCACATAGTTCTTTTACGTTGAGTTGTTATTTTAACTCTCTTTTTTGTTTCAAGAGGATATTTTTCCTGACAACCTTGTTCCTTGGCAGGTCTTGATTCGACTCGTGGGTGCTGATGATCATATGTATCCCAATTTTATGGAAGTGATGCAGTGGTTAGCTGATAGCAATTTGCTGGAAATGATTGTGGACAAATTGAACCCATCTGTGAGTATCAATATTTAATGTTCATTTATATGAGATAAAGCTTTTCTAAGAAACTGGAGGCCACACGATTTGAACTTTTGTTCTACTTATTGATTGTCATTTATATTCTTGTTATGTTTCCATATACTTGTTTCACATTATTGTATGATACAGGTGTTACCTCTAATGCTATGGATTCATGTTTCATAATTTTATTCTGAAGTTTAATGCATGTTATCTTTGCTATTTGCCTGATAAGACCTTCACATCCAATTGATTGAGGGCTATTGAGTTTCTGAGAGCTTGTATTTTGTCATTGTATATGCATGTCATTGCAGATAGACATCAATGGAGAGGGCTTATATCTGTTTATAATTGAACAGTTGGTTATATTTAGTGGATAAAACATCCTTGTTCCCGTGAATTTTATCTGGAGCCCTTTCCACTTGTACAAGGATTTCATCACTTCAACTTAGTTGCTCTTCTTTCTCATATTAATGATATTAGTTTTCTGCATCAACAGTTATGCACTATTTAAGTTTTAGGTTACTATTGACATGGCTACAAGACATAGGTTGTAAATGAATGCCATTTATTTTTTCCACTTTTTGGCCATTGTTCAGCTGTGGATCCTTTATTTAGTGACTTGTTATTATTGATGAGCTTATCTTGAATAAAACAGTGTTCTCCTGAAGTTCATGCCAATGCAGCGGAAACGCTCTGTGCCATCACTAGGAATTCTCCATCTGCTCTATCTGCTAAAATCTCTAGCCCAAGGTTTGCCACTTTTTTTTTTTCTCCTGTTGAAGAATATTGATTTCCTGTTTACCGTTATGCAGCAAGTGATAGAATGAGTTTCTGATTCCATATGATTTTTTTGCAGCTTTGTTGCAAGGATATTTAGCCATGCTCTGGAAGATTCCGGGTCAAGATCTAGCCTTGTTCACTCACTCTCTGTGTGCATCTCTTTGTTGGATCCCAGAAGATCTGCTTCTCCTTTAATTTATTCTATGCGAAGTCAACATTCATATGAACCACCCAGTCCAGTCAGTTACGAGACTGTTGGTGCTATGCTGCCAAAACTTGGTAAGTTCAAAAATATTTGCTCCTATTCCTGGAAAAGATGATTTTCTGAATACTGGCAACTAAAATATAAACTTATTAATGTTGATTGTCTTGATTTTCATACCTGCTCTGTTCTTTACAAACTTAAGCTTTTGAAAATAGTGGTTGTTGACTTACTATTATAGAGCCCTGTCATGTGTTTGAATCCTTGTGAATGTGGGTTTTGTGTCTGAGTCCCAGTTGGTGTATATTTGCTTTAGAGATTTACCATGGATGCTTGTTTGATGCTGGTCTATGGTGTGTGATTGCCAGAAACTCAATTTGAATCTAAATCTTAATATTCTTGATTCAATTAAGGGAAAACTATTCAAATCCTTAACATAAATCTTGATGCTTCTAAATCTTATGATGAATTCTGAAAAATGAGTAGAGTCTTACAATTCATAATTCAAGTCTCACGCTTTACACGATTATTTAAAAAAGAGAAAAAACGTATATTATATGTCTTAATAGTCTTATATTTTGAATATTATGCATTTTATGCTTATTACCAGCTAAAGATTATGTAGTTTTTTATACCTAATTCCAGTATGATAAGTACTATGTTTGATAGCAAGTTTTGTAAATGATTTTAGTACCCTTGTTTATTTCATTTTATTTGTTTATTTTGATGGGTTGGTGAGTGACACATATCCAAACAAGGGTTTGTAGTATATGTTGTGGGTAGTTTATTTTTTGATTGATGAGCCAGAAAGATGTAATTGTGAAGTTAGAGCTATGAAGAAAGAAATGCTCTAGAATCAAAATATCAAACAATCTAAGATGTGCTAGGCCAGACTAGAAGAGAACATATGAATTGCAGTTTTGTCGAAAATAAGAAGAAAGATGACAAAGTGATTGAAGTAGATGGCCATGAAACTTTTCAAAATGATTTTGTCCAGTTCTCGGTTCAATCATCCATAAACATGTAAATATTTAATTAAGAGGGCTTGCTCGTATTTGAGTTGTGGAAAAAGTGGACATGCATATCAGGTTGTTCCAAAGGAAGTATCATCAATGTTGAAAGAAAATTTTATAAGAGGGATGTGAGATTAATTATCCCTCACAAAAGGAAATCATGAAAAGCTAAAAAATACATAAATGTGGAAAATGAGTGTAGATACTTACAATGTTGAGATGCACTAGTGGTAAAATTGGAAAAAATAGGTTTGGAGATGAAGTTGCTTGTTAGAGCTTGGTGTTAACTCCAATTTTGTGTTCAAACAAGAGAAATGAGTTGGAATGGCTTTTTGTGACATGATGATTATACACTGCATTGGTGAGAGAAGCTGAGATGTTGCGGATTATGTTTGTTTATATATAAATATATATGTATGTATGTATAAATTGAGAACCAACTTGGTCAGAAAGTGAGTCCTGAGCTCGAATTCCTCCCCAAGAAAGCCCCTCTAGATAGAGTTTCTAGTGTGTGAGAATAGTGAGGTTCCCGCATATCTCAAGGGACTAGTTGATGCTTGAAGCAGTTTTTTTAAAGGCGCCAAGGCGATGTCTAGGCGATTTGTCTTGTTTGGGCAAGGCGTAGCCTAGGTGATAAAAATATATATTTATTTATGGGTCCTTAGATAATTAATTAATTATATATAGGTCTCTGAACAATTCATATACATAATTATATATATCTAACTGTATTTTATATTAAATGTTAAATTTTCATAAAATGATCAAAAACACTTCATATTAATTAAAATAATATCCACAAAACATTAATTCATGCCACAATACAAATTAAAGTTTTGTTTTTTAATTAGAGAGACCTCCCAAATTTTTTAAATATTTGTACAAACCCCCATTGCCTGCCTAGCACAACGCCTAGGCGACGCCTTGACAACACTGGCTCTAAGAGGCCCATATACCCTTGAATCACACACACACACACTAGTTGGGGGAAAATGCATTGCACGTGTTAAGAATGTATATAATAATGTTTTAGATTGTTTAATGTTTTGAAAGGAAAATTTAGTGACAATCCTATCTTATTATGCCAGCCTTACTTTATGGCATAGAATAGACAATGAAGAAACTACTCATTAACAAACTAGTAATTATTGTGATGCAACACAAATGATAAAAGGAGGAGAGAGGGAAGAAAGAACCCAGAGAAGAAGAAGAGAGAAGAAAACAAGAATAAATTTTTTTCCATCGAAGCTTTCCTCTTTGAAACTCTAATATGATCCATTATACGTAAAGGTCCAGATTACCTAATTTGACTCCTAGTACAATTTGGAAACTGAAATCCTACTCAATTAAAATTAGATTTTGTTTCCTCTAAAAAAAAAAAAAAATTAAAATTAAAATTAGATTCCTACTAAAATGAATGAACAAGTAATGCAACGCAAAAGATAAAGAAGAAGTAAGAAGAGAAGAGAAATTGTTTGTTCAATTCATAAACAACCACCCATCCCTAATATTGACATTGATATTTGTACACGCTTGTTCTAGAGTCCTAAAAATAATTGAAGTTTTGATAAAGTCAACAATTCAAAATCCTATATCTAACTCTATTTGGTTATAGATGGTTTCTCCACCCGTTTGGTGTTTTCACTTGCAAGTCGTACTTTGAGTTCCTCTTTGACTGTCTGTCCTTTTCTAGTTTGCCTATTTCAGACTCTATTTGGAATGCTCATGTTCCTTTCAAGGTTTTGGTGTTTGGGTGGTTGCTTGCTCACAAGAAATTTAGTACCCTATATGTCCTTCAGGAGTGGTCACCATTTGTGTGCTTGTCCCCCCATTGTTGTTCCTTTTGTTTGCAGGATGGCGAATCTGTATCATACTTTGCCCAGTCACAAAGGGGCTTTGGGAGAAGTGGGCTGGGTTCCTTTTGGGGAAGTTTCGATTCTATTCACATGTGAGGAGTGCATGTTGATATCTCATATTCCTAGCTTAACTGGAAAGGAAAAAGACATTGTTAAGATCGCTAGCTTTGCAATATTGTGGTTTATTTGGCTTGAGTGAAACGGAAGAATTTTTGATGGGGTAGTGAAGGATAAGGATAGACCTTGGGATGATACCTTGTGATTAGCTAGTAATTGGATTGCTTGCTCAAAGTTTGCAGCACGGTATTTCCTCTCTGAAGGGCATAGGAATTGGATTAGATGCATGTAGGGTGCCGGTTTTTGTGTTGCCTTAACCTTGTTTTTTCTAATGTACTTCTGGTACTTCCCCTTTGTGAATTTTCATGATGTGAATTATCTCTAGTGTCTTCTCAAAAAAAGAAAATCCTATCTACTTATTAATCTTTGTCATTCTCCCCAACTTGAAAAACTCGGCTCCAATGAGTTAAAATAGTAGTATTATGCTAGATCCAATCCATGCACTTTAAGTGTTTGATACTGAATTGTGTACTTTCACTCATCTGGATTAAAGTTGCAATGGTTGCAGTGGCATGGAATCAAGTTGGTGGGTCCTCTTTGCAAAATGAGCTTGGTCACGAGGGTAAATTAGATAGAGGAAAAGTGAAGATAAACGAAGAGTGATGAGATTAGAGGAAGAATATCAAGAAGTATAAAGAAGAAAGAGAAAAAGTGAGTGAGATATTAGAAGTTAGAAAGAGAACTGACAAAGTAAGAGATAAAAGTCAAGAGTGGTAGCAAGAAGAGTGAAGAAGATAACAATCTTGAAAAATTGAGAGTAAAAAGTTTACATGAGAAGGAAGATGAACTGATGAAAGTTGATTAAGAAGGGATAAGAATAAGATATTAAGGGAAGAAAGAAGAACAATGAGAAGAGTGAAGAAGAAGAATGAAAGAAGTTGATGAAGAAAAAAAAAAAAAGAAAGAGGACGAGAGGGGTGTAGACAAAGGGAGAGAGAATCTAGAAGGGGGAGAAACAAAATAGGGAAAAGAGAAAAGGGACCGAGTTGAGCGTTGACAATTAACGATAATGATAGAGACAAGGAAAGATCTGAAATGACATGGATAGAGATAGGAAAGATAATGATAGAAAGAGTGATGTATTAACAATTAAAAATAATGATAAGAGACAAGCGAAGGTCTGAAAAAAAAAAGTTATGACTGAGAAGGGTAAAATGGAGAAATCACAATTGCAAGGAGCATAGAGTAGTTTGTTAGATGAAGAATGTCAAAAGTGAGAATGCGAAGTAGAGAGTAGTTAAATGGCTAAAGAACGGCAAAAGTCAAAATGTGATGTGTGTTCTTTAGTATTAAGTTAGAATGCGGTGTGTGTGCCCTGGGGGTCATAAACCGAATAGTATACTAACTACTTTAATAACTAGTTGAAAAAATATGAAAAGGTGGGCTAAAACAATAGTCACATTTTATGCATGTGTATCAAAGCATCCTTGCATAAATGACACACAAAAACAGTTATTTGGTGGACTGAGATCTGTTTCACTGTCTGCAACTCAAAAGTAATTTGGGAAAGGCTTAATTTTGTTGATGTTGAAGCTTTTAGTAGAACCCTTTTTTCCCCTTTGTTGCAACTTAAGATCCCATAGTTTTATAGGTTTCTTGCTGTACATGGTTGTGACTTGCATTAATACTTGTGCATCTGAGTTTGTGTCTTCATGTGGAATCAGTGATCTGGTGTATAATTTAGTATTAAGTATCTGTTTTTCTTTCAGTTATTGTAATTTCTGTATCGAGTGGAAGAAAGGACTTCTGTGCTCTTTGAACATGTGGGGAGGGGGTATGGGCTTGCTTGGTTCAGCATTTAAAAACAATTTTTCAAAACACACTTTTTAAAAATTGTTTGTTAAGTACTTTTTCCTGAAAATAAGGAAAACAACAAAAAGTTGTTTTCTTGTTTTCTTCACAAATCTTAAAGATGCATTTAAAAACTGTTTTAAAAAATAATCTAACCAAACAAGTTTTCATGGCATCTTTGTTTCAAAAACAAAAAACTGCATTTAAATTCTATACCAAACATGGCCTAAGTTGTCCTAACCCTTTATGGCTTAGCAATATGAGCTAGCAGTAATATGCTTTGTTAGGTTGCTTTTTATTCTCTGTCCTTGTTGACTCCTTGACTCCTGTTCTTGTTATTCTTGTGCCAGCTTTGAAGTGCTAAAAGTTTTTTTTTTTTTTTTAAAAAAGAACTGAAACTATGCTCATCCAGCACTTAGTTATTTCTTTTCTGAAAATAGGAAAGCAAGCACAAGTTAAAATCTATGATTTTCATAATTGACCATATCTTTATATTGCTTTTGAATATAAATTCCCTTGCCATCAATATGTTAAGTTGTTATTGATCTTTGGTTTCTGTCTAGGTAATGTTGTCTGATTGTATCACTTCTCGGGATTACTTTCTCATCTAAATTCTAAAAGTTAAGGTTACATCTTACCATGTGATGGTGCAGGTGACTTGCTTGTGCTTTTGAATGTAAGCTCTGATGAGAAGGTTTTGCCTACAACATATGGTCAACTAAAGCCTCCACTCGGAAAACATCGCTTAAAGGTAGATCATCACCTTCTAGATTACTATTTTGTTATATATTGTGTTGTGTTATTGGAGCGCTGCTGTCTGAACTTTGTTGCAAAACTTGATTTTGGAACATATACAAGGTGTCATTTTCCATAGAATCTGCTGGAAGGGTTGGGGATGTAACCTTCGTGCCTTGATTTGCTGACCATGGTTCTGCTCAACAAGGTCTTTAGGTTCCTTCCATCTTGGATGTTTCTTAGAAGATTCTGAGGCCTATGTTTCTGTCTTTCACTTTGATGGTTTATGGACAACTTCAAAGTTTTATGCATGTGCTAGCTTTTAGCATTGCTGCGAGACATGCCTATAGATTTTGTTATTAATTATTAATAATATTAATATGTTATTATTTTTATTATTATGATTTCTCTTTTCTTTTGGGGGCTTGTTCTTACATGACTTATTGTGAAACTTGTTGAGCATGGATAATAATCAACAAACGTGCCAATATAGCTTGGTAAGGCATTGATGACAATGAAGGTTTTGACGATTGAAGCCTTGTTGAGCAGATAGAATTTACATCATTTACTTGGGGGTTCTCTTGGACAAGAATTGTTGGTTCTGGTTATGGATACAAGTTGCACAGAAATAATTATTCACCTAAAAGTCTTGACTCCTGACCTTACTGCAGTATGTACAAAGTTCTCATAGTCCATTTTTCTGTTGGATGCAGATTGTGGAGTTCATTGCTGTATTACTAAGGACTGGCAATGAAGTTGCTGAGAAGGGCTTGGTTAGCTCGGGTGCTATCAAGAGAATTCTGGATCTCTTTTTTGAGTAAGCTGCTGATTTATTTTGCAGTTTTGTAGGAATATATGCAATGCACGTTTTAATTGTGTTCTTGCAATTCATGCAGATATCCATTCAACAATGCTTTGCATCATCAGGCAGAGAGTATAATAATTTCATGTTTAGAGAGTAAGAATGATGCTGTTGCAGATCATCTCTTTCGAGATTGTAATTTAATTGGAAAGCTCCTTGAAGCAGATGGTCACCCCATTCTTTCTGGTGATTCTGATCTGGTAATAATGTATTTCATATGATTGTAATGCTTTTATCATTTATTTTAAGATGCAACGCACTTGTAATATAAATGTCAACCACTATGCAACAATTTTCCTTTATACTTTATAGTGTAAAAAAGTGTTTGTAATACTCTGTCATTTATTTTTAGGTGCAACTCACTTGTAATGTAAAATCTCAACAAAAGGGAGATCTTAACATCTCCCTTCACCCCTTGAAAAAAAAAAGAAAAAAAAGATATCGCTTCGCAGTGAAGGAATTTTGAAATTCTCTTATGACATGCCATATAGTGAATATGGAGTCTTTATGTTAGAAGTTTTGATTTCTTACAGCTTTATTAACTACTACTCATGACTTAAACATTCTATTTGGTTCTGTAGCCCACCTTTTCTGCTGCTGGAAGAAAGGCGCCACGAGCTGGCTACCATGGGCACATTACACGGATCTCTAACAAACTTGTTCAACTTGGTAACAGCAACAGCCACATTCAAGTTTACCTACAGGTTTGTGACAGCTTGGATATATATATTCGTTTAGTAGTGAAAGGAAAATCTAAGTAAGAAGGCAAGAATATGGTGGCCAGAAATACTTGCATGCACAGATTAAGATGAAGGTACACGAAATTAAAGTAAAATATTATGGCCAACTCATTTATCTCATTATCTCCTGCTTTGATTTGATAAGTGGTGGCTCCTACACTAGAGAGCACTTGTATCCAAGGTAATGGAATTGATATTGTTGCTTTTTTTTGTCATGATCTGTTTATTTGGATAAGTATTTGCATATGTAACGAACTGTTATATACTGGTACTGCTCTAGGAAAATTCCTTTGGAGTTTTTATGGTGCAGTTGTGGAAGTGTCATTCAAGGATAAAAGTCTTGTTTCTCTTTTGATTCCCTTTCTCCTTGTTTTGTTATTGGTCTTTAAGACTTTGGTTTTTCTTCTCTCATTTCCTTTTACAACAATTGTACGGGGCTAGTTGTTCCCAAATTTTGACGTAGAATATGTGTTGGAGTAGTCTATTTGTTGGCTAGTTTCTATCTCTTGCAATTTGTTTTTCATGGACCATTAATTTGCTTTTTTATATTTGCTCTTTCTAGGAAAACATTCAATGGGTTGATTGGCAATCATCTGTTCTACAAGAGCGCAATCTTGTTGAAAACGTGAACCGATGGGCTTGTGGGTATGTCAGAACATCACTGATTTATATTATATCGTGGAAGGTGAAAGAATTAGGGAATGACTGTCATTTGAAGTGTATGGTATAGCTGTAGAAGTGATATAGTCCTCTCTTTCTTGTAAATAACAACAACAACAACAGCAGCAACAATATCAATAATAATAAAGCTAAGATAAAGTTTGTTTCTAAACTGTTATATGGATTTGTTGTTTTCTTGTTTCATGCAGCCGCCCAACTGCATTGCAGGACAGGACACGGGATAGTGATGATGATGAACTCCATGATAGAGACTATGATGTCGCCGCATTAGCAAATAATCTAAGTCAAGCTTTTAGGTACAGCTTGTATGAAAATGATGATGCTGAGCAGGTAATACATGCCACATCTATTGAAGCCTGCTGTTTTATCTTTTGTGAAATGTGATTCTTTTGATTTTGTGGAAGTTTATTTTAAGAGTATTTCTCTGGTGCTTGTGTGTTTTTTTTTGTGGTGGTTGCAGGTTCATGGATCTCTTGAGCGGGATGATGAGGTAATAATTGTAAATACTTTGGCATGTGAAGCATCACGTGCGAATTGGTTACTTGGTAGATTAAAGGGAAGATTTTCCATATGATAAATGTTTGGCTAAGGAAGGATTCTCTTGGTTCAGTTTTAGGAACTTAGAAAAATTCAAGATCCATAGGAAATTGGTCTAACAAAAGAGATGAAGGTAAATAAGAAGGCTACAGAAACAAGAATGCCAGTGAGCATGTTGGGCTTAATACTTTTCCCATTAAAAAATTATAAGCAAATTTAATACTTTTTTCATCATATCTTCTTAATGGTAATGTGATTCTAAAATCACTTTTAAGATCAAACTTTCTGAGTCGCCTAAAAGTAGGAATTTACGATGTGTCTGCAGTCAGTTCTATTGGCATCAAAATTCAAAAGTACTAGAATCTCTATTTAACTATTAACAAAATAAAACAGTTAGCATCTGTTAAAAGATGTAATTTTATTTAGCTCCTAAACGATGTGATAGTTGTAAGAGTTTTAAAATGACAAAAATATGAGGCTGTTGTGACAATTGACAAATGGGATTTTGTTTCTTGGGCTTAGATGTTTAAGATGAAGTGCTATAAATAAACCCCTCCTTTCCCCACCAGAAAGAAAGAAAGAAAGAAGGATAATACCTTTTGAACTGACATCTGTTTGCCTTAACCGCGGTTCTACTTGGAGGCGTCATTTGGCATTGGTCTAGACTCTAGAGCATCTTTTTGGGTGGGAATCGACAATTGGTTCCCAAAACATTGATTCTTTAGGATATGCTGTTTGGTTGATGTGTTGGTAAACATTATCTAGAGAAGTTAAGTATTTTTGGCTTCCTGAAATCCAATTATGGTGTTGTTGTGCTGAATGTTCTTGGGAAGGAAATCTGGAGTTGTTCTTTGCTTAAAGAAAATCTATTTTTAGTTGATGTTTTGACCAAGCAAATCACTGCAGGATGTATACTTTGATGATGAGTCTGCTGAAGTTGTGATATCTTCCCTGAGGCTTGGAGATGACCAGGAGAGGTAAGCCTCAAGTCATTTATATATTTTTGCATTTGCATACGTCTCTTTTTAAAAGAGGAATTGTAAGGTTTCCAGTGGCTAGGTTTGGCAACATAAGGAATTCACATACTCACACTCAGGATGAAGATAACTTGAAACAAATTATCTTGGCATTCATTTTTGTTGATGGTTGATTATGGATCTTGGTTGAACTGATTCTTGTGCTTTTCATTTCCCGTCTTAAGTCTAATAGAACTCCAAGCTCCTGAATGAATAGGACACTTGGACTCTGTTTGGTATGTGTTTTAGATACAGAAACTGTATCTGAGAACTTGAAAACACATAAAACATGTTTGGTTTGTTCAATCCAAAAACAAATTTTCAATATTTTTCTCAGAAAACAGGTTCTTTTCTGAGAAAAATGCATTAGTTTTCTAAATTTACACTTTCTGGATTGAATCCATGTTTTTGAATTACTAATGAAAGGCAGCCTTAAATTCCCCTGTTAAAGAGACTTACAGTTCTCCTTGCAAATATTGAACGCTCTACCCATCAACTAAGAGGACTTGATTGGGACCACTTTTTTCAAGATTTAGTTCCCAAGCAAGATTTTTGTTTGTTTTGTTAGAGGTCTTGTTTGCAATTTGTAGGAGTTTACTGGGAAACTTGAAGTGGTTTAGATCCTTGCTGCAGTTTCTGAACCGTGTTTGCACCAGCTATGTAGAGACTAGAAGAAATTTATCATATCCCTTACCGATGATTGGAAATTTCTCTTTCTTATTGCAGTTTGTTCACAAATTCCAACTGGTTTGCTTTCCAAGATGATAGAATTCATAATGAACCACTGAGTACCTCCCCCTCAGAGAAACTGGACGAGATAAATTTGAATGAAACACAAAGTGGAGGCAGCAGCAGTAGTGATGACGAGGTGGTGGTTGGAGAGGACGAGGAGTTGGAGAATGCAACGTCCGCTAATGGTGCTTCTAGTTCCAGCACCAGTAGAGCAGATGTCTCTACTGCTACCGATGGTTCCACAAATGGGGCAGCAGATGCAAATAATGTGAGCACGCCTGGTCCATTGCCGGATTGGGTGGCATGGCAAGCGTCATCGGACTCACAGGTTGGTGGATCAAATGGAAACCCATTTCTTGATGATGTTGAGCCTGATGCTGATTCTTCTGGTTCCCCAGAAGCCACTGGACCTACTGCCGCCAAATTGCCGAATGGCACAAGTCCTGTGGATTCGGGCAGTGAGTCAGTGAAGAGTAATGGTGGTATCCCGCGAGCATCGGTGCCGTCATTATTTGAAGAAGACGTAGAGTTTGTCGGTGTAGAGTTGGAGGGCACAGAGAAGGCAATGGAACAAGCCCTTAAAGAAGGCATTGTTGGGGAAGCAGGGCCCTTGAAGAGGAACCTTTCTCCTAAGGTGGCAGAAAAGGTGAAATCATCTGAGAACGAAGAGGAGAAGCTGGAGTTCAACGATGCAAACTATTGGAGAATGGAGCAAGAGGTGGCTGTTGTTCAGGAGTGAAAGGTTCAGTCTTTTCATTACTTCAATTTGGAGACTTGAAAGCTAACACTCATGGTGGCTTCTTAAGTTTACTTGGGCGCAGGGGCTTATTATTGCAGAATGTATTAATGTACAGTATTGCAGAATGCACTTAGCTTTATTATTCTCAATGTTTATTATTCTTTTTCCTTTTCTTGTTTCCTCCTTCCTCGGTGGCTTAGCAGAAATATGTTACTGTTGTTTGCCTAAAATTCGTAGTTTTTCTCCATAGCCTTTTGGCTCGTTTTGCAGCGCTGACTATTGATGATTTTTAACGTTGTCTTGCAGATAGTGTATAATAGTAATTTTGGGGCTCTGCTGGATTGTCATTAATTTTGAATCACTCAACTTGGCATTTAAAAGTCCAAAAATATGATACTTCTACACTACGTTTTACCAAGTTCACTCAACTTGGGGAAGCAGGGCTCTTTTGTTGTCAGAATTATTTGTGTTTCCGTATTAATCGATGTTGAGGCTTATATTTTGTTACAGTACCATGCTTAATGTTGTATTTGCATTGTTTAAGGAATAGCCTTTTATGTGTAGGCAGTTGTAATTCTGTCCATGAAGATTTGATGTTGTTTTTCCATGGAGATTTGTGGATTGGAATGAAATTCTTACTTTCACAAAAAAAATAAAAATAAAAAAAATGTTTGTTTCATTCATGTTGCTGATCTGTTATCTGAAGAAATGGGAAGCCTGCATCATCTGAAATGGAAGTAAAAGAAATTAACATAGGCAAAATAATAATAAGAGTTGTGCCCTAAATTGTATTTATTGATGGATTCGAAGTTGGCAGTTGAAGTGGGATATAAACTTAGAGAACATCCTATTGATGCTGATGAGATAAATGAAGATTTCATTAAGCAGAAGGGGCCCTCTAGATACAATTGTATGGCATTATACAGAAAATGGGCAATACTTGGTTAAAAGTGTGTATACTCTTAAAGGTGCAGGAAATGGGGAAAGCTCTAACAGTGCTGGTGCCAAAAAATTTTGGTGTAAAGTATGAAACACTTGCCTCTCCCCAAAAGTTAAGATTTTCTTTTGAAAACAATATCGTCCCAACAAAGGACAATTTGTGAAAAAGAAGGATTGTTGATGATGCCATTTGCGGTTTATGTCAAGAAGAAATGGAATCATCTATCTATGCCATTGCAAGATGCAAGAGATGGAATCATCTATCTATGCCATTGCAGAGCTGTAGATGTCTGTTGACCATATGCATGATGATAGAAGATTAGTGTTATGGCTAGCTGATGGAAATGAACTGATTAGTGTTATAGTGGACTTAGTCATGGAAGCAAAGAAAAAAGACTTCGAAATTATCATGATCACTGCATGGGCCTCATGGAACAATAGAAATAGTCTTTGTTGAAAGGAAAAACAATGATGTTGGTTGGGTGGTATAAAGAGCTTTACTTTATTTCTTGAAATTTCAGCACACTATTGAATCACATGAAGTTCCAAGAGCGTCTAGAAATCACAGTTGGCATCTTCCTCCACATGACAAACTAAAAATGAACGTTGATGCATATTTGGATGAGAAAGGAGCAATTGACATTGGTATTATTGTGAGAGATCACCTTGGAAATGTCATTGTGACCAAGACATCTTATGGGATGGGTATGCATTTGCAGCTGAACTTAGTGCACTGAGAGTGGGTTTGGAGTTTGCATTTGAAACAAAAATCCCCTTCAATACGATTGAGGGTGATTCCTTTGGAGTATTGGACGAGCTAAAAAGTACTCATAATTTTATTGAAACTGGTGAGTTAGTAGAAGATTACAAGCATCTTTGAACCATTGACAGAATGTCTCAGTATCGACAATGTGGCATAAATGTAACAGAGTCACTGATCGACTTAGCAAATTTGAATTATGTACTCAAACTTTTTATGTGTGGATTAAGAAAATTTCATCTATAATTATTGATATTGTATTTGAAGAGGCATTACCTCTCTCTTCTAATGAATGACATGGAGATGTTGGCTTTAAAAAAAGTTGAAGTGGGATATAGTCCTAACCACTGCAAACACCGCACAACACCGAATCGGATGCGGTTCAGTAGCGTACGCATACGACCCATAAATACGCAAGCTACTCTTTAAAGATCAAACAGGGGAATCGCATCCTTCCCTTACTTGACGAGCTCAAAAAGTGAGTCAACGACGACGCGTAACCCTTCTGCTCAATTCCACCATCTCCTCTTCTGCATCTTTTTTATTGTCTTCGATGATTAGTCGAGTGAAGGTTTTTATTTTTTCTGATTAACGAAATTCTCAATCTTGATCAGGAAATTAGCTTGTTTATACAAACAATATGAGGAAACGGTATGCTAATTCTTCTTCGTCTTCAACATCTAAGCCATCCGGTCGCGGTGAAACAGTTGAATTGGATACAGTTACTGAGAAATTGGAGAGTGGGAGTGAAGCAGGTCCGAAAAGATCAGCTTTTTTGTGGTTGGCCTTGCTTGTACTAATCGCCAATGGTTCATGGGCTGTTTACTATTATCAGTACCAGATGTTGCCTTTACCTCTTAGCATTCAAGAGGCAGGTAAGCGGGGTTTCTCAGAGCAAGAGGCGATGGAGCATGTGAAGTCTTTGACTCAATTCGGTCCTCATCCTGTTGGTTCTGATGCTCTCAATGATGCAATGGAGGTATGTTTTGCTGGAAAGTTCCCTTTTCTTTTCTTTTTTTGCTTTGTTGCTGAGCAATGGTAGTGGTGCAAATAACTTAGACATAAATTGTTAGTTTTTTGTATCTGTTCTTTATTGAGAGATGAAAGTAGAGTTGCCAAAGCTCTTTTTTTATTTTTTATTTTTTATTTTTTATTTAGTAGTGCTGAATGCGAATGTCTTCGCAATTTTTTGTGCTGAGGCCTCTTAGATTCAGATATAGATAGATTATAATGCTAAATATCCTCTTCTCTCGCTGTATTGGAAAGGCAGTTTTTTTGGGACAAGGCTTAATAGAATCATCATGCTTGATTTGAAATTTACATGATGTGTTTTTTTTTTTTTTTTTCCTCCCGGGCTCTTCTTTGGAAGGGTAATGGTCTCGTTTGGGAGAGCTTTTCCAAAAGTGCTTTTTCGAGAAGTGCTTCTATCATAAGCACTTTTGAAAAAAGTTGGTCCCTTTCAGCTCCTTCTAAAAGCTGAAAATTTCTTTTTTTCACCGCAGTTTAGCTAAAAGCAAGTGTTACCAAACACCTCTAAAAGTGTTTTTGTTCTAAACGCACTTTGAAAAAGCTCTTCCAAACGGGGCCAATATCTGATTCTTCAAGCTGGTTTATGAATGTTGGTCAATGTTCATGGGTGCTTGACCACTGTTGACTTTTACTTTTTGCATCCTAAGTTGAACAATGGCCCTGTTTGGCACCGCATCTCTACAGCTTCTCAACCGTTTTTGAAGCAAAATTTGCACAAAGGAGCCATTTGGTAAAAAAACTAACCGTTTAAAATCGTAAATTTTCTGCAATTTAGAAAAATTGCCTGTTACCAGCTTCTCGACTTTAACTTTTGCGACTTCAAAAAAAGAGTGACGACTATACCCTCAAAATTTTCAATTAATGAGAGAAGCACACGTTCAAAGTTTAAACAAACAGTTTTATAATTTTCAAAATCACTTTTTCTCTAATTCACCAAACAGGGTGAGAACAACTTTTTAAAAATTACTTTTGTAGTAATCACTTTTCCATAAGCTAAAAGCTATAAGCAAAAGCTTTATCAAACAAGGCCAATGAGGAGAGCCAAGAATAATATGTTGAGAAACTTTTCCCAAATAAAAAAAAAAAAAAAACAGATATTGTCCTTGCTCATGTTTAGTTGGCAAGTCATCTGCTTTGTGTGGCACGTTTGAGATGGAGCTTGCAAGTCATCCTTGTAAATGCAATCTTGGGGCAAGATATTGAAGTGATTATATCAAACTCTTAAACATTGTGCAAACATCCTGGTAGCTATTGTCATGAGGAGTGTGTTAAGGTATAGCATGATGCATGATTTTCTTGGACAATCCTTGCCTCATCTGTATATATGTATTTGATGTAAATTTTTTCAAGGTATATACTTTCAAAAGATGAGCTTGGGCTGGGACTTATTTAGTGAGAAGGTCTATTAATATTTGTCAGAGTGCCACTAAAAAAAACCTCGTATATATTATTTTGTATGTATGATGCATATATGTTGTGCAACAATTTTATTGTTGTTCTTCTTCTCATTTAGAAAGAGATGTGGTAGAGTGTTCATCTGAAGCAAACCCCTATATGGTTATTTATTTATTTTTTTCTTTTATTGTTGTGCAATTTATTATGAATATGTTGTGGTATTCTTTCTCTTCTTAGGTTGAGTCAATAAGGTTCTTTTTTTTAACATTCATCCCTTGTTTTGTTTCAATATTCATTTCATATGGACTATAAAATCACGCCCTTTCTTTTGGGGTTAAATCACCTCAGTGAATACTATTTTTAACATCTTTTCCACAGTATGTTTTGGCAGCATCAGAAAAGATAAAGGAAATGGCTCACTGGGAAGTTGATGTACAAGCAGATCTATTCCATGCAAAATCTGGTACAAATAATCTTGTGGGTGGCCTGTTTAAGGGAAAAACACTGGTGTATTCAGATCTGAGAGATGTGGTCTTGAGAATCTTGCCAAAATATTTACCAGAAGCAGAAGAGAACGCAATTCTGGTTTCTTCTCATATTGATACTGTTTTCTCAACGTATGCTTTCTTATCTTGCTGTCTGAGATTTTCGCTTCTACCAGAATTCTGAAAATCATTTGGTGAAAATACCCATTAGCACCAATTCACCCCACTATGCCCAATATATATTAAAGTAAGAAAAGAGCCCTCCCACAAACTGAAAAAAAGAAAGAAAGAAAGAAGTACGAAAAAGCAAAAAGTAGTTACAACTTAAAAAGAGGCACTGTAACAACTTGGCAAGTAGAAATGTCTGTTGTAGATTTTGCAACAGCTTTGCATGTGTAAGCCTGAAAGGTGAATTCTTATTGCAATCATATTTTTATGAACTCTAGATCACAACTTTGAGCATGCTATTAGAAACTACTAAGCCCAAAAGCTATAGTTGATAAGGTGCAGGCCCAACAATGCATATCAATCTATCATTAATACTCCCCTTCACGTGCAACTCTATCCTGCATGTGGAGAGATAGAACAATTGACAGGGTATTCTTTTCCTTTTTCTCCTTCTTTATGTATAATGGATCCCAAATACCTAAAATTTTGGTATCTCTCCACTTTCAATTTTCACTATCTTGTATTTTTACTTCCACTAAAATTACATTGAATGTGGTTCAAATTCTATAGCCTCTCGCCACATCTCTACCTTAGCTAGCATTTGCTTCAGATGTAGTTTCATCAATTAGTATTATATCATCAACAAATAACATATACCATGGATTCATCTTCTTGAATATGTTTAGTGACTTTAGTCAATTCATCCACAACTAGTGCAAAAAGGTAGGGGGCTCAAAGTAGATCCTTGGTGTAAACCTACTGCAATTGGAAATTCATTAGTTTCTCCTATTGTTAATTTTACTATGGTTCTTGCCCCATTATACATATCTTTTATTAGTTCAATGTACCTAGTTGTAATTTTTTTTTTTCCTTAATACCCACCATATTATTTCTCTAGGTACTCTATCATACGCTTTTTCTAAATCAATAAAGACCATATGTAGGTCTTTCTTCCGCCACGACCGCTTCCAACATTAGGTAAAGGAGGTTGAATTAGAGTTTACAGTCAGCGTAAAACTTCGTCAAATCAACTATGACATGAATCTTTGCCTACTGAAAGATTCAATTTTAAAATGAAATATGTAGCTCAAGCTTGCATTAATTTTTGTAGAAGCATAAAATGGTTGGTTGGAATCAATTAAGTCCTTGATATATCTACCTAAGCTGTTGCAATTACCATGCTTATTAAAGTCAATTGCAGCTGCAGTGGATGCTTTTGGCAACTTTCATCAATGATTTTAAACAGTGATAATTAAAGTTGATTTTCCTATCAAAAAATAATTAAAGTTGATTTTGTACCTTTTAGGGAAGGAGCTGGTGATTGTAGTTCATGTGTTGCTGTTATGTTGGAGCTTGCTAGAGGAATTTCTCAATGGGCTCATGGATTTAAACATGGTGTTATATTTTTGTTCAATACTGGGGAGGAGGAGGGTCTTAATGGTGCTCATAGTTTCATAACACAGGTTTGGAGCATTCAGCGATGATTCATTTATAATGCTGATTCATTTCTTTGTCATTCTTTTTCTTGGATGCTGTCAAGCAAAAGAGTTTATTGCTTGCCGTGAGACTTAAGCAAATAGTTCTACATACTGGGTTTACGATAATATTATATAATGTTTGAACTTCAGAGGGACCTGTTTTTTCTATGGCTCTTTTATTTTCTTCTTGATTTGGATCAAATGTTCAAAACTCCTAGCCTACCAGTTCTTATTAGTCATCTTCTTGTATATTCTCATAAAAAAATGATCTAATGTTTAAATGAGAGTATATTGATGCGATATAGCTTTGGAAATAGTTTTGGATTGCCTTTGTGGCATTATAAATTTCTTGGAAAACTTTTTACGTTTTTTTGAAGAAGAATTCACCCTCATCTTTCTCATGTTGATAGCCTGTAAAATCTGCTCAAAATGAAATAGAAGTGGGAAGCCATCTTTAGAACACCATATACATTTTTTAAGAAGAGGATTTTGAATGTGAAAAGATGACTTGTATCATTCTTGCAGCATCCGTGGAGCAATACAATTCGCTTGGCTATTGATTTGGAAGCAATGGGCATTGGAGGGAAGTCCAGCATATTTCAGGTAAATTTATTTCTATAAGTTGGAATGTGAGGTGGTAGTCTTTTGCCATTCATTCGAAGGTACCTTCTGTCTGTACTACTTATCTATCTTAAGATTGATACCGTGACAAACTTTGGAGTCATAGCCTAAAGCTCTGTTGTTGCTTCCAGCAAAGCAATGTGTTGGTGGTCTCTGGTTATCAATCTGGACAATCAACACAATGAATCCACTTCTTGCTATAATGATGATATCATTGTAAATGAACTTTAATATGAAAAATCTCCCTTTCATCAATGACTATCCAAAATCAAGAGAATCGTGTACTTCGTATCATCTGTTCACTGTGGATGGTGGTTCATCAATTAGATAATCTAGATCATGGTTCAAAAATTTCCCGAAATTCGGCGAAATTCCACGATTTTTTTTTCTTTTTTTACCACCAAAGTGCGAAGTGGATGTAAAATAAAAAATGCAAAAAATCGCCGAAATAATTAGATAAAATTCGACAAAATTCGATAAAATTTCTATTTTTCAATTCAAAAATGCAAAAAATTGATAAAATTCAACAAAATTCGATGAAATTTGATAGAGAAGTAAAAAAATGTTGTTTCATTAATAGAAAACAAAAAAATACCAATAATTATGTATAAATTTCAAAAAATAATTTAACAAGCTAACACAAATTATGTAGTTTATGGGATATGCTTTACCAAAAAGAGAAGAAAAGAAGCAAACAAATAAATCAAGTTGAAATAAGATAAAAACTTAAAAATAAATTAAAAGAGTTCCCAAAGTCATCTTCTTTTAATTAACTCTCACAAAACAAGATTAAAACACAATACATTTAAATAATAAACTAATAAATTAAGCAAGGTGGAATTCAAACTAGCAAAGTATATGGTCGAGAAGCAAGCCACCTCAAAATTAAATATCAAAATAAAGAAATTGAATTAAGACCAAAAGCCATCATTTCAAATTCATCAACCCACTTAACAAGATTGATTTTGTTAAGTGACTTATTGGTATTTTTATGTATTAAAAGTGTCTATTTATATTAGTTTTTAGCTTATACTACAATAAATCTAGATATTTAAGCATATATGCAAAAATTCTCTAAACTTCTCTAATTTAGTGAATTTTTATAAAAATTCTCCCTGTCGAATTAAACTTCTCCGAATTAATTCCAATTTTCAAGCGACCGAAGTCAAGTCGAAATCGAATTTTCAATCCTTGATCTAGATAAAATACCATGTACCTATTGGATGGCAAGCTGTTTACTCGAGCATCTACATAATTTTACTGGAATGCAACTTGACTATTCTGTTATTGTCTCTATATTCTTATGGAGTGTGATGAAATGTTTGTTGTTCTGTTTAAAATTGAAGTGGCCAATATCTTAAAATTTTTGTTACCCCATAAACTTTCTCTTTAGCTTGTTGGTTGGTCAAATTTGCTTGTGATCTTTCATCATGTTGAGGATTTAATAGATTAACCCGCATGCTTGAAACAGGGAGGTCCTGATCCTTGGGCTATTGAAAACTTTGCCAAGGTAGCAAAGTACCCATCTGGACAAGTATCTGCCCAGGTTAGTGTGTTTCTTTCCTCCCCTTTTTCCCCTTATTTGCATTTGGTTCATGTGTTTTCTTCCCTCTTTTGTTTTCATTTTCTAAATTCTTCAATCCAGAAAACTAAAACACATAATTAGCTACACCTTGGAAATTCCAGTGAAGAGTTCCTGTTTTGCCAGTGTATCTTTTCGTCCATGGGCAAATGTGTCATTTTACTTTATCTAATTTTAAAAACTCTAGAAGTAACTGTTGCGTTGAATTAGAACCTAGATAGGGCTTCTGTTAACTACATGGTCAATCACAATTCAATGTTATTTTGTAGTTACCTTACTGAAATCCAAATGAATATAGGACAATGAAGACAATGTACCCTTGTAATTATTCAGTGCATCCCAGCTCTCAAATGGTCAACACTCCACAGAATCACATTACAGCCTGTTTTGGGTTTAAATCTATTTTGAGAGATACATCGATGGATGGTTTCCCACAAGGCTACAGAATATTTGACAAGGTGATGCTGAGAATCCCAAAACGGCAACATGCTTGTTCAAACATATTAGTATATAATATTTTAGTTATATTAAGCCAAAATTTTATTTTAATTTTCAAGGAGGGTCACAACATGACAAAAAGTATAAGAAAGGTGACTTCAACTGAAATTCTAAGACATGTAAATTTATATATGTAAAACTCTATTTAAAATATATTTATTAGATGTAGAAACCCAATTGAAGATAAAATGAGAGAAAACCGATTAAGGTGCATACAATGAAGACCTTTAGATGCTCCACTTAAGAAGAGTGATCTCTTAACAATCCATGGTAATGATTGAGGTAGAGACAAACCTAAAATAGTATGGATAGAAATAATTAAGAAAAATATAACTATTTGTAATGTCGATTTAGCCCTGGATAGAGAGTAGTGGAGGAAACAAATTTATGTAGCTGACCCCATCTAGTTGGGAAAAGGCTTAGTTTAGTTGAGTTGAGTTATGTAAAACTCTGATGATCCTATTTAAATTGGGACTTGTATTTACCTTTTCATTGATTCAATGGAACCCCTTTCTGAGATGCATCATTCCAAGTACTTTACATGATTTAGTATCAGAAAGGAAAGAGAGAAGATAAACAACAATTTAACTCAGATTTTAATTGAATAATCAACATGTTCTGAAAATCCTCTTACATTGGTTTTACAATCACATGTGACTTCTGCTATAATTGGGAAACTAGAATCCTATTTAAACAGAAATCAAGAACCCTTCTATTGTTAAATAAGTAAAATAATTAAAAATCCTAATTAAATACTTAAATTTCTATAATAATTATAATTTCTTAAGATAATGCTCACATTCCGCACTAGTGCTGTAACCCAATCCTGGTTCATCAGTTCAGGATATAAATCTGCCTGGAACTAATCTCAATGACAATGTAAATGTTTTTTGGACAACAAATCTCTCTCTCTCTCTCTCTCTCTCTCTCTCTCTCTCTCTCTCTCTCTCTCTCTCTCTCTCTATCTATCTATATTGTTATTTTCAGGACAATAAATTAATCCAAGTTTAGTATAGTGCTGCAGGATCTTTTTCTTTCTGGAGTCATAAACTCTGCAACAGATTTCCAGGTGTACAAAGAAATTGCTGGTCTTTCTGGGCTTGATTTTGCATATTCAGATGCCACTGCTGTATATCACACAAAGGTTTGTCTATTAACTGAACAAGTTCTTTGAGTCAGTTCTTGTGGTACATTTCCTTATTTTTGGGATTTACTGGCAAGAAGTTGCCATTTTAATTTGGTCAGTCATTCAGTGGCCTCTGCAATATCTGTCTGATTTTTATTATCTAAAATCTTCCACTTGTTTTGGAGGACTGCCTTCTCATATGTGTCAAATTGACAAATCTGCATAACTTATCACGGCAAAACACCCTCTTGTGCTGCATTGTTGATATATAGCTAGCAAATAAAAAAAGAATGCAATATTTAAAAAATAAGCATTTTCATGTTCATTCGAAACAAATCTATTTCAATTAGTACCTTAAAATACCTGTATAAAAGTGCAAGATTACAACTGAGTTGAAATGGAAACCAAACACAAAAGAGTAAATATCACTTTGTTTTGATCAAATATCAAAGTCCAAGCTAGTATGATTTTAGAATTTGAAGAATCCAGTACTTTTCCAATGTCTTCTTGAAGACTGACCAATTGGGGGATTGGTGCAGTTGGTGTATTCATGTAGGCCCAAAATAAATTCATCGTGTCATCAATGTGAGGGATGACTCCTTTAGACTTTGACTAATATATACAGTTATGATAATAATGACAATGGTATATATGTTTTCATGTTTTATATTTATTTATTTGTGTATTCATATAAATTCAGTATAACATAATGCTTGGATAAGTGATGAATATATTTGTGCATAATGTATTAGACTATTAGGTAATATGCATTTGAAAATGTAGAGGTACAGGTACCCATACTGAACTAATTAATTGTTGCAAAAACATCTCTTAATAAATTTATTTGTAAGTTTTGGTTGGGCTGAGATCTCTAAATGTGTGAATGGTTATCATCTCTTTTGGTGATTGTTAATTATTATTGTTCTTCCTTTAAGAAATATAGTTTTAGTTATTTTTATTTATATATTGTCTAACTTTTTTTTGAGAATTTGCTCGTTTATTCCAAAGTTTTCCAGATGCAATTTGATCCCATAACTGAAGTTTATCCTCTATTTTCCCACTTTCAACCTGCTTTCCTATTTATCCTTTTTTTTTTTTTTTAAAGTTTCTGTTACCTGATTTATCCCAAACCCATACTCTGTCACGATCTAATCTTGCTGATGTGGTAATCCCTTTCAAGATCTCGATAGAAAGGCCTAAGAAGATGACTTGACACTAGATGTTTGTTTTTCCTTTCCATATTTCCTCTTCTTACTTTCTTTTTCCTCGTAATTAGCTTTTCTTGCTGTCATTGGCATCTATATAGTCCTTAAAAGGAGACTCTCCTTCTCATGCCAACATGTTTCTGAATGAAATCTAAATTGAACTGCTTTGACCTACAGAATGATAAATTGAAGCTTTTGAAGCCAGGCTCCCTTCAGCATCTTGGAGAAAATATGCTTGCCTTTCTGCTTCATGCTGCTGCTTCATCTCATCTTCCAAAAGTTAAGGTGGTGGAAAGTGGAGAAGATATAGGCAAAGACCAGGCTATATTCTTTGACATTCTGGTATTTTCACCGCTAAGGCTATGTTAAATTTTTTTGGTTCTCGGTTCTCTTATTTTTGGTTCTCACTTAAGGCTATTTTAATGCTCTAGAAACATTTTTTCTTCTTCCATTTCTTTCATTTTATTTCTTTTTCGCGGGGGGTGGGGAGGATATTATCTGATTATTATCAGTTTTTGACATGAGAGAAACATTGTATGGACTTAAAGAGTAAGTTTGCATGTTTTGTCTGATGCCACGTGTGTGCATTTACACCTTGACAGGGGACCTATATGGTTGTCTACCGTCAACGCTTTGCAAATATGCTTCACAACTCAGTGATAATGCAGGCTCTGCTAATTTGGATTGCATCATTGACTATAGGTGGTTGTCCAGCCGTTGTTTCGCTAGGGTTATCATGTTTAAGTGTTCTCCTCATGTGGATATTTTCACTTAGCTTCTCTGTTCTTGTCGCATTCCTTCTACCTCTAATTAGTTCTTCACCTATGCCCTACATTGCCAGCCCATGGTTAGTTGTTGGCTTATTTGCTGCTCCTTCTTTTCTTGGGGCACTGACTGGCCAACATGTGGGATATCGCATTCTCTTAAAACATTTGTGGCGCATTTCTTCCAAGAAAGGAGAAAAGCAAGTTTCTGATGTGGAAGCATGTACAATGAAATTAGAGGCTGAAAGGTGGCTCTTCAAAGCTGGTTTTGTTCAGTGGCTTGCTATTTTGATTTTGGGAAATTGGTACAAGTTTGGGTCCTCTTATATAGCTCTTCTGTGGCTTGCATCACCAGCTTTTGCATGTAAGTTTTTATTCCCCGTGACAGCTATTTACAAGTTTGAAATCAGTATCATGATATTTACAACTTATTCTTTATTATTATTTTTTATTATTGTCTGTGATGCAGACGGTTTGATGGAGGCAACATTGATTCCTGTGCGGCCACCAAAGCCACTCAAAACTATAACCTTATTACTGGGTTTGACTGCTCCCTTCTTAGTTTCTTCTGGTATATTCCTTCGATTGGTTGGAATTATCATTGGAGTTATAGTTCGATTTGATAGGTATTCTTCTAATATTCTTATCCTTATTAAAAGCAAAACTTTTCTTTAGTTTATTAATTACAAGTAAAATTATGGGCGAGTTGAACTTCAAAAAGTAGGCCTTTGGACGAAGTGCATTTATTGGAGTTGCAAGTATGTAGCACTAACACTAACAGCTGTCATGTGCATTCCCATCCTACTTGTGGAGAGAAAAAAAAATGAACAAATATGAAGCAAATGATTGGACAAGCCAATGAGGCTTGAACACAAGACCTCAACGAACTTGAGCTCTAATACCAATGTTATACTACTGTTGTACACAAAAGCTATAGCTTACAAGAAGCTTAAAAATTGTGTATCAAGCTAGTACTAATGCGAGCATTATTTTGCATTTTTGTGCAGGAACCCTGGTAGCGCACCTGAATGGCTAGGAAACTTGATGGTTTCCATTTTTGTTGCCACTATTGTTTGCCTCACGATGGTCTACCTTTTTTCATATGTTCACCTTTCAGGTCCTTATTCTGCCTCCAATCTCATTTCTTTATTTACATGACACTGAAGTTTTGATGTCCAAGTTCATCTTATTATATATGTGCACATGATATAGATTGGAACTTCCATGGATAGGCTATTCTTGCCGGGGTTCCAAAATTGACAGTTTAAGTGATACCAATTTGTTGCTGAACTAATTCGTGGATCTTGTTTGTTATGGCTCTCATGTCTCTTGTGCATTCAAATCATTAAATTGTCTGTTTGGTTGATATCATCTGTTCATTGTGTTTTTTTGGTTGTGATGCATTAGATTTGTTCCCAGTAGATAGACTGGATTGTTAGCACATTCACTGGTTAGGCATCAACGAGAGAACTAACCGTTCATGAGGATGCAGGTGTTAATTTCATTCTTTTTTGGTTGGGTTGGGGGGTCATGGAGTGAGGTGGATTATTTGGTCTTTGTGCAATACTTTTCTGTTCATTTGTCCTTACACTAAAAAACAAATCCTGCACATTCTTCCCTAGACATCTCCAATGCTTGATTTATTAATGGTGATAGCACTGGGAATAATTGTTCCTTTAGTATTGTTTTTGCAATTTTCATCTCAAGCTTCTTGTTGAATTGTTGTCCAGGTGCAAAGAGGCCAATTGTATTTGGTGCATTCGCTCTGTTTGGCCTCACACTCTCTGCAGTACTGAGTGGTACAATCCAGCCATTCACTGAAGATATAGCTCGAGTTGTAAATGTGAGTTTCCTTTGACATTTTATGCTACTTCTTTCAAGTCAATGTTTTTAACTTACGCCCTCTCATGATGAATACAAACCAAACATTGCTCTGAAAGTTGCTTGCAATGATCAGCCCAAACATAGTAAAAAATGGATCTGGAATTAATTACCTCTTAATTCGATGTTTTGATATAGTTATTGTTTTTGTTGATATTTTGAGATGATTTTCTCTTTGGTTTTGTATTTATTGTTAGATTCTTAACTTTCTCAGATGCAATTTCCAAAAGCAAATTGAAACAAATCATACTTTTTCAGCAATTTGGTTCTGATGGTAAATATCTCTTGATTGATAGGTTGTGCACGTTGTGGAGGCAACAGGAAGATATAATGAAAACCATAATCCTACTTCATATATTTCTCTATTTTCATCAACTCCTGGCTCATTGATGAAAGAAGCCGTGAAACTTATTAAAGAAGAAGGATTCGTCTGTGAAAAGAATAAAGTGGTTGATTTTGTTACTTTTGCGGTAAATTATGGCTGCTGGAGCTTGAATGATACTAAAGCTGGGTGGAGTGAATCTGAAATTCCAACATTGCATGTTGAAAGTGACACAAAAAGAGATGATAAGATCACCAAGGTTTCAATTGATACAAAAGTTTCTACACGATGGTCTCTAGCAATAAATACCGAGGAAATTGAAGACTTCGAATTAAAAGGTAATATTTCAATTAAAATTCAAGCTTGTCTTAATATTTCACGAGCTATTTAGCAAAGACTTGTGAACATATTTTAGCATTTGAGATAGGTAGAAAGGGAGACAGATACATGTAGACACCATAAAAACTTGATGCAACAACCCTGTGCAAAGTGAGTTAAGAGTGTTCAGAAATGCTGGTACAATATGGTGTCCAACATGGAAAATTCTAGAAATGAGAATGTCTTGTTGCAATGGCTAGGTGCTTTGTCTTTCTTCCTGATGCATGGGACTTTCACAAGATTGAAACATGTCTTTTTTTATTCTAGAGGACACACTACCTAGGATACTTGGGGGATTGTTACCCAAATAGGATAGCAGTTGGTGGATAGTTTCTTGGACAGGTGTTCATCAGGAAGCCTAGACCTGTGAATGATGTAGGATGACTAGCGTTGATGCCAATTCATTTACAATAAGCCAAGAGTTTGAAAAAAAGAGCACATAATACATGTAACATGTACTATCATAATACATTTTGGATGGATTATATTGGTATATATTTGAAGTGAACCATATCAAAACAATGTGAACGATACCTACAGATCCATTATTTTGTATGAATTTTTTAGCTTCAGGTTGTTTTTGAACACTCAGAAATAAGTCTTCTGAATCTATTTTAATTTTTAGAATTCATGCCTGATAATGACAATTGACGCAGGGTTCCCGATCAACACCATAATTGTTTTTGTTATATGGACTAGTTTCATCCTTTGTTATACACATGCCACTTTTGAACTCTTGACCTTGATCCTATTCTACTATGGCAGCATGGCTGGATTATTTCTTAGTTTCTACTTTTAAGAATTTGCCATACACATGTTACTCATCAGTTATTTTATAGCCTGAACTTATATAGGACTGTCCAAGTCATAGCTTGGAAACTGCTTTGTGGGTTCATGTTTAGCATAGAAGGGAATCCTACACGCATGCATTAATACATCTTTTCAACCACAATAGTACGTGCACCGAAGAAAAAAACAACTAAAGAACTATAGAAAGGTTATCGTTAGGAACAAATGCTGGAAAGGCCTAACTTATTTTTGCATTTGTTTTCCTTAATTGCACTGACATACAGGGGATTCAGAGGTGTTAATTCCAGTTGGCAACAAGAGTGGGGTTGATGGATGGCACATTATTCAGTTTTCAGGAGGGAAGGATGCTCCTAAAAAATTTGACCTAACTCTCTTCTGGGCGAGAAATTCTACAGAACTGAATCGCAGGCCCGATGAACGTAAAAGGGAACAGAATCTCCTCCTTAAGTTGAGAACAGATGTTGACAGAATCACACCAAAAGCTGAAAGAGTTGTTGAGAAACTTCCTCCATGGTGTTCTGCTTTTGGAAAATCCACTTTTCCCCATACCTTAGCATTTTTAAGTAGTCTTCCTGTGGATTTCTAGTTGCATAATTTTTTTTTTTTTTTGCTCACAATTTTGAAGATCACACCCCCCTTGTATCACTATTGATTATATTTTCTTATGTGGATATCCAAATGAGATGAAATTGGTCATTTTAGTTCAATAAAAAAGATGGTGGTTTGGTTTATTTCTACTGGTGGAAAGCAAGTGCAATGCAACTTGAAACCCCTATCATTCCAATTAGGAGCTGGATCTTGTTGATGAAAGGTTTCAATCTACACTCATGTCAATCATATTTGCTGTTTATTACACTGTTCCTTTATTATTTTATTGTAAAGCCACCGGCTTATTCATGACCTGCATTTGTATTATTACATGAACCGTTCATTATATTATTGTTTGTTGCCATACAATAATGGATTAGCCATATATCCTTCGCTGGACTTGGCAGGGCTGCTGAAGAAAATCTACGCCCCAGTAGGTGCTAACCACTTGGTATATATTTCAGATTCATTTTTGAACACTATGTATGAATGTTGTTGGATAGAAATTTTTATCTATAGTGGATGATGGATCAAATGATGCACCTGGGTCCCATCTGTTTGACATGTTGCAATACATTCAAAAAGTGGTCCTGCATTTACTTAAAATTGACTTATTAAAAGAATGACACAGAAATGGGATTATTGCAAAATCAGCTTTCGGTGAAACAGGTGAGGATTTGAATCATAAGAGGAGTTAAAATAAGATGGGTTAAATAGGAGTATTATATATAATTGATGCATTTCATTGAATTTAAAAGATTTTTTTATAAAACTGTTATTAAGCCAACTATTACTTTATGAGGAGTGTTAAAACGAACAAGGCAAGATATGTACCTAAATTTATATTTAAGCTAATTATATGGAAGAAGATGTCGGACAATGGAAGCGTGTATGTTAAGATAGATATGCGATAGATAGAATTGGAACGAATATTATTCAAGAAATGGTAGAAGCAGTTTTAATTACAAATAAAATAAGAAAAAAATTAATTAAGACAGTCTCGATACATGTAACAAAATACTTTTGGATGCTCTACTTAAAAAATGAACAACTTCATGTAGCCGACCCAAGAGTTAGTTGAATTGAGTTAGATGCAATACAACAAACATCTTATGATTATTGATTGCTTTCTTTACTCTAAAACGTGAACATAATCAAGCTAAACAGATCAGGTTGAAAGAGCGTTCAACGACTTAATGATTTTCAAGAGAAATGAGAAGTGAGTGGTAAGGGGTCGCATCGCGTCACGTATAATCCAGTCAGTGTTGTTCTTGAGTGCTTTGCTTGCTCTGCTGAGTGAGTGTGTTGTAATTAAGTTTTTGGGGGGTCGTCACTGTCTCTGGGTCTACCTCTTCATTTAATCAAACTTGATATCATCTCTTGGATCAAATCCTCCACTTACCCAATTAACCAATAACACTTGTTTACGTATTCAGTTATCTAATTAATCAATCATTATGTCGATATATATCAATAGATTCTATCACAAAAACATGATAAGTGTTGTTTTTAATGTTACCATGGAGATTCAAGAATAAAAAATTAATGAAGGTATATAATAATGACTGAATGAATTCAAATTCATGCATTTGCCCATGAACATAATCATCAACAAAAGTTAATCAAAACTACTGTAGATGCAAGTTTCAAACATAAAAGTGTTTTTTAAATTTTGGCTTCTATATGTTGACACGAATCAACTCATTCTTTTATTTCAATTGGTTCAATCGTAGTATAAATTTTATTAAAGCTTGAAACTGGCAAGGCAGAAGCTCCAAAGACCAAACCAAAAGTTGGAAAGTGGGGACTCAAAGCTTAGAGACCATGGCGTGGTGATAAGGTCAGTTGTGAAAAGGACGCGTGGAAATTGAATAGCCAACAGTACCAAGGGACTTATAAGCTTCTTATGGTTAATGACTAATGCCAACATATATTGCACACTTGAGCAAATAATAAAAAAAAGGCGGTACTCCCACCTATATATATCATCTAACCCACCTTCAATAACTGAACCCAACCCACCTTGGTTTCTTTGTTGGAATAGTCATGTCATTGTTCTGAGCTAGTTTAATTAATTAGGTTTAATGTGACAATTCTCACCTGCCTTCCAAGCCAAATTTTGTGACTCTAATGTGCCCATCTTCTTCCTCATCTTCAAAAATTTAAAAATTTATATTTAAAACTAAAAAAAATCTCTAATTATAATTATTAGATCATTCACTACATGTACATCGAACATGCATATCTAAAAATTATAATAATATTTATTTAAAATAATATATTTACTATAATTTTTCTTTTTCTTTTTCTTTCTCTGTTGCGTATGTATATGAACCAAACTAATTACTTCTAGCTGAATCTACAAGTTAGCTATTTATTTTGATAACTTGGAAGACTAGCAAGAGTTAATTTCACAGACTTAATTTTTTTATTATAATTAAACGTTTTGACTTATCTTAATTTGCACCAGTTAAACGCTAGCTAGAAAGAATTCAAGTTTATAATAATACTAAAAGAGATGTCTTCTAATCTGACATAATGAAGTCTCATAATAATTCCAGTGAAGTAATGCAGGGTGTATTATTTTATCAACTTTAGCCTGCAGTTACCTCCCTTCTTAGGAATTTTTTTTTATTATTATTATAAGAAATATTTTGTCTACCATAGTCTTATTTAAATTAATTAGTAATAATCATGTTCATTCACTACATCATATTCTTGTTCAAAAGTATCCTTTGTTTTCGGGATTATCACTTTTTACCTCTCAAAGTCACACACTTGTAACCCTAAGCCTGTGTGTCCCTCTCTTACGGAACCTACTAATCCTCATACCAACAGATTGACAAGATGGTCCTTTTAAAGATAGTCATAGTCCGTTGACTTTAAAAATCTGATATGATGGATCGAGTATGATACTTCGTCCCTAATGGGACCTACACTATAAAAGTGTTTAACTCAGTCTAAGTGCCCTCACAAACTTATTTATTAATCTTCTGTCACAACTCAAACCTTCGACCATGTGAAATTAATACTTAATCACCAGGCCAACTTGTTGTTGGTAAAGTCATACTCTTGCTAACCATGATATATACATGCTATTTTAATTTTACATTTATTTTGGTATAATCTTACCGTTTACCTATGGCACTACTATACATATACAGGTTGAGTATATAATAATGTGCAATGCATTCATTTACTCTCTTTTTTTAAGTTCTAATCGTTATATATGAAGGTGACTATTTCTAGACATATGTACGTGAAAGTTAAAAAGAGACGCACTAAATACTACTTTTGATGGAGTATTTGTTTTAAAATTATCATATCCCGAGAAGGCGAGAATTGAATTTGTCACGCTATGAGAAGAAGGAGGAGTTTTAACTTAACTAGGGTTAAGTTGGGGTTTTGAACGGTTAGTCCGTCACAATCCAAGATAATGCCGTGAGAGGAGCCGTTGGTGCGCTTCAGGCTATCAACATCAAGGCGTCACGTGTCACGCAATTCTGCCATCATGTGAGGCCCACAGCGCACGGGCGGACTTTGCTTGCCACGTCATCCCCCGTATCTCTGTCTGCCTCCTTCTTCGTCTCTTTACAGATGTAACACGACAAAAGTTTAAAAACAAACGGACGCTTTTCTTCTATAAAGTGCTGGCGTGCGCATTGTACACCATCGCCGGCGTTTGGTAATTTCTTTGCTTTTGGGCGTTCTTCCCATGGTATGACCCTCATGTACGTATGCACATACGTCATTGCTTTTTGTGGAATAGTACTTGGCGTGTGATATATAACGACCAAGTTTCATCCCAAAAGGTCAGCCTCTTTAAGGCAAGTGGCTCAGATCCTCGTATACCCATGAATCACCCGTGTGTGGGACTTTTTCATATACCTAACAATTTTGGGATTCCTCAAACAAGGCCCACGACATTATCATCATGATCCACCCTTTCATGGGATATTTAGAATTTTAATCCTTGTAGTTTCGGACCACTACATTTGTCTTAGCTGCATTTAGGGATCCCTTTTACATGTCTACTAGGCTAAAAGTGGCAATTTAATCCGAGGCTCATAGGTTTGACTCGGCCTATTATAAATGATTCGGTCTAAACTTGGACCCAACTATTACATAGGCCGGCCTCATACGATAACTTAGTTCAAAGGCTTAGCCCGAAAGCCCGATTATATATACATTATTAAGATAGAGTTCAATTAGGTATATAATACGAATAATCCACATACCTAGTTTATTTCTTAATAAAACAAATAATTTACATACCTACTCTATTATAGTATAAAATGGTAAAAATAAAATATAATTAAGATTCAAAAGTAGTATATAAATAAAAAATATATTATACATACATATACACACGCACAAACTTATATGTATGCATATATATATATACACTATATATATAATTAAGAGTTTACAAAATGAAAGAAAAAAAATATAATTAAGAGTACTTAAAGTGTGTATAATAAGAAAAATACAATAGTGAAGAGTGTTGTATACTTATATATAATTAAGTGTTTATATTTGTATTGTATATACATCATTAAGAAAATGTTCAATTAAGTATATAATACGAAAAAAGAGTACATAAAATTAATTAAAAATATATGTATGCATTTCAATTTTGGTAACTATACTCTTTAAAATTTTATTTACCAAATATACTTTATTAAGTATACTCTCTAAAAGTATGTAGTAGGGCTAGATATAAATATATAATGAATTTAACTAAATTATAATAAGGTCAGGTTAAGCTAAAATTATGAATGAAAGAAAGATATTATCCAACTATATACATAAACTCATTCATTTAGAATAAATTAACATATATTTAAGATAAATTAAATAAAACAAATAATTCACATACCTAGTTGTTAGACCAATGTTCCTCACGTCAGTATCTTGGTATTTTGATGATTACAAACCACATGATATCACCTATATTGTTTTTCTAAGTGCTACAACCAATCATCAAGAACACATCAAATAATAGCTATCGAAGTCTACAAAGATCAAGCTCAAAGAACGAAGACATATCTCATATGGAATGCATTAGTTTGATCTTAGGTGTGTAGGGTAACCTCTTGATCAATTTCAGCACTAAAACTCTCAAAATTGCAAAGTTTTCAAAATCACTTCGATTTAGTATTTGATTTTAACATAATGCTTTCTGAAATGTTTTAATCATAATTTCAATGAGTTTTGAATGATTTAAAAATATTTAATCTTATATCAAAGTGTTTTGATTCAATGAAATGGTTCTTGAATGTCAAAAGATTGATTTTTTCAAAGTCAGGAACCTATAGCGCGCTATAATTGATGATAGCTCGCTATCCAACCAATTACCAAGATTTTCAGAAGGCAATAACGCGTTATCATTAATGATAGCCCGCTATCAAGCTATTGCAAAAATTCTATTTTTTTTGTACAAAGGGCAATATCGCGCTATCAATGAGTTCAGAAAATCAGGAACTCTCGATTTTTAGTATATCGAGCTTCAATAGCCTGCTATAGGCCAATATCGTGTATAATGAACAGGCCGATAGCGCGCTATAGGATATGATAGCGCGTTATCATTGCCGGAGACAAAAATCTGACATTTATGACGAGAAAAACGTGGACACTTTCACTTGCTCGATTTTTCTATTCCTTACACAGTTTTGCTAGGTTATCTTAACTGAAATATCCTCCATTAACACCTGGATGATTCCCATTGTCTCGCACGCCCAAAACAATTTTAGATTAAACCATATTTTGAATTCAAATCATTTCATATTCTTTTGTTCTTGAACCTACAACTGCTCATTTTATAAAACACTTATTCTCTGTTTTATATTTTATTGTAACTAATTTAACTTTAAAATATGTATCTGATTACATTAGTTGTCCAAAAGCTCGGTCCAAAGGCCTAATTTTAAGGCCCGACCCAAAAGCCCGGTCTACATATTTTTTGGGTTGAGTTTAGGCCAAGACTTTTTAATATTGGCTCAGCCCGGCTAGACCCAAAATTTTATAAGGTCCAGCCCGATTATTCCTAGGCCGAGTCAAATGACCTGAAAACTCTAATACCACTTATAAGGACTGAGTTCTATCTTAAAAAGTCAACCTATTTGAGGGGAGTGGCCCAAATTCTTATATACCTGAGAATCACCTTCTTCTTTATTGATGTAAGACTTTTTCGTATACCCAACACTAGGGGTGGGCACGGGTCGGGTTTGGCCCCAACACAACCCGACCCAATCCTATCAGGTCGTATCATTTGCAACCCGACTTCATGGGACAAAGAAGGTTAACTCGACCGACTCGTTAGCGGGTCAGGTGAGTCGGGTCTTCGGGTCATCGGATTAATTATTTTATAAATTAATTTTTATAAATATTTTGCTTTTAACGTAGCCCAATAATTTTCAATAAAGATTAATGCAAAAACAAATCATGCACAAAAAAGTATGAAATCCATTAGAAACAAATAAAAATCACAAACCATAATCAACTTCAAAGAAAAAATATATACACATGAAATAAAAAAATAAATCAAAGAAAAAAATATATACACTGCTCAACTTCAAATTGCTCATATGGCAACACGCAACGCAAGATGGTGTTTTTGACGCAAGGATGGGGGTTTTGCTGAAAAGAAAATGCAAGGGGTATAAATCGTAGAATCGCAGGGACTTGGGGCTTTTGGAGAGAGAGAGAGGGGGAGGGGTAGAAAAGAAAAGACGAGAGGACGGAAAGTGAGTTGCAAAAAGAGAAAAGAAACTTAGGGGTTTTGACGAGAGAGAGAGAGAGAGAGAGAGAGAGAGAGAGAGAGAGAGAGAGAGAGAGAGAGAGAGAGAGAGATAAAGAGTTGCAGAAAGAGAAAGAAGAAGACAAGAAGAAGAAAAAAGAAATAGGGGGGGACAGGTGTCGACGGCGTGTCGCAGAAAGGAAATAAGAGAGAATCTTTAGTGTTTAAATAAGACGGGTCGGGTTGGGTTAAACGAATTCGTTTTTTCATACGCTTGACACCCGACCCAACTTAATTGGGTTTTTTAATTTGTCACCCGATCAACCCGCTTTTTCATAAAACTCGACCCGACCTGATGTTTTTTATTCAGGTTGGTCGGGTTAGTGGGTGACCTGCTCATCCCTATCCGACACATGAGGATGCTCACAAATAGAATGTCACCTATCCATTTAGTGGTGCTCGTTTCACAATAAATTAATTTTTATAGTACAAATAATTTGACTCAGAGGTCGCGCCTACATTACGGGAAAAAAAGAAAAAAAAAGATTAATCCAAGAAAATGGAATAGTTGAACTAGACAATTTTGATTGAGCTTTTAATTTTATAATTAGATTTATTTTTATATGTTAATAGCTTAAATAAATGAAAAACATTAGTTTTAATAAAAAAAAATATAATTATTTGTAATTTAAATATCAATTTAATCCTTAGTAAAACTTGATAAAGGAAGTAAATTCTTGTAGCCAACTTCAATAGTTAAAAAAAAGACTTAGTGAAATTAAGTTGAGTTAAAGTTATAGTTCAATGCAAACTAAAACTTTCAAAATAAGTAAAATAAAACAAAAAAAAAATAGTTTAATGTTTATAAATCGGCCATAGGAAGCATGTTGAAGTCTTGAATTTGAATGCAACACCAAGTGGATAAGTATGTTTAGAATTTGAATCAAAATGATCAAATAAAATTAAATTAACATAAATACTAAAAAATTAAGAATTAATATTATTGATTGTACTTAGGGTTTAATATGAATATAATTGGTTGGTTTGGTTGGGGTACAATGGAAGGTGTGGAGCAATAGTGGAATTGAGAGACAGTCCGACCAAGTGCACGAATTATGGAGCCTTGTTCTTCGTGGTAGCGGGAGTCACGATGCAAAATTAAATTGAAAATAAATGAGAAAAAGGAAGTAAAATAAGAGCTGAAATCAAGATCTATTGAGTTGAAATCAAGATGTATTGACTTTCTTTTTTTTGTTGTTTGTTTGTTTTTTGAGTAGAGATTAAGGTGAGCATTCTTGGATCTTGGGAACCATATGTTGGGGTTACAGCTCAAATTCAACCCAATCCCATTCCCATGCAAATTAACACATTTTGGGGTTACCAATGTCGTCGTCCCACACCCCCAAATTAACTTTTATTTTTCAATTAAACCTACCCTAAGGTCCCTAACCTTGAGAATCTTGTCCCTTAGTTTAAGGGAACCTGTCATTAAGCCCCTTAATTGGCCTTGCAATGTACCAAAGAACCCGGTTTAATTTGTTTCTTGTTCAATGCATGGGATATTGTATATAGACAAAAGAAAGTAAGCAAAATTATTATTATTATTATTATTATTTTATTATAAACAATATGTTCTTAAGCTTCGTATTCTCACACGTGAGGTGCAGGCCCTTTAAGAACCCACATCAATAGATTGACAACAATAGTCCTGCCCTCAATATTTACAGTCAATCGAGTTTATAAATCTGTCTGGTAGGTTTGAATGTGATATTTACTTTTTAAAGGAACTTGTGTTATAAAAGTCTTTAATTGAATAGAGTGCCTTCTGAACATATTTATTAATCTCTACATCTTATCGTGATTCAAATCCTTAATATCGTGAAATAAACTTTAAGGCTCGACCACCCATGAGAACCATTAAAATACTCTAAGCAATTCACTAGAGTAATTATTAAGTAATACATGGTTTTAACTAATTAAAGGTATGTAGGTGTATATGCCCACTAGCATATAGACAGCGTGATCTCGTAATATTTTAAAAAAAAAAAATGGAAAAGAAAAGCGAACAGTGGCAGGACTTTGTATTTATTTAAGAGTGATGTACATGTAACGTTTGTATGACGCAAGGTGACCCTACCAATCCGGAGTCCTTGGATCTCTCAAACCAACTAACTTAATAACATTTTAATTAACTATAAAAATGTTATTTTGACTCTTAACCAAAGTAATAATGTCCTTAAATAAACATGTCGGATTGGCCTTGGACTTTGGAGAGATTAAAAAAAGGAAAAGGTCTTACTTTAGGGTAATGTTGGAAGAATATAATTTTTTGACATATATTTTTTATATTATAAATAAAAATAATTAAATTATTTTGAATTACATAATAATATCTTGTATTACGTATTAATCGTGTAATACTATATATTATGGTGTGAATTAAAAATATTTAACTAATTTTACTTATAATATTAAAAATATATGTCAAAAAATTATGTTAATTAATTATTATTTTTTTAATTAAATCTTTATTTTTTTTATTTTACATTTTATGTTAGAACTGAAAACAAGGGATCGAAAGTGAAAATCAGAACCTTATTTATTTATTTTATGTGTATGTATATGTATATGTTATTTTAATCTATTTTTTTAATAGAAGCGTGAAAACAAGTGCTTCGGAGGAAGATTTGTGTCTAATGACGTTTGACCTGTTGACTGTTCGATTTACTCAATTTCTCGGTTCTTTTATGACGAGAAATTGGTTTGGGTAGGGTTGCGTATAGTGTGTGATCGCTTAGTGCTGTTGGGTGGGTGCGCAATGCGCATTGTGCGCCAAGTTGCACACGTGGGTGGAGTGTGCTGGGTTGGGTGCCACACATGCGCCGCTCTCGAAGGGTCTTGAATGTGTACCGGAGGTCCCAACCCTGCTCCGTGTGGTGCGCATTACGCACCTCTTAACTAAAGTAGTTATATTGTTAGTTATATTGAATTTGTAACCGTTTAGAATTTTAATTGAATTTAAGTTCTTCACAATTGCAAGTCATTTGGGACTCTTAGTGAAAACATTAAGAGCATCACCTTTTCTATTAGTATAAAAAAGATGTCTCTTCTTATTTTCTTCACACCAATTCTTAGAGTTTTTATTTGCTTTCAGAATTCTCTTATTCTATTTTAGTTCTTTTTTATTTTATTTTGAGGTGTGTTGGTTTGTAGTGATAATCTTCTGCAAACTTCAGTTAATCCGAGTAATGACGAGATATATGTCAGCTACTTATTTACTGTTATATCCTGAGAGATAAACGTCAATCCACTTTTTATATCAACGCGAGAAGCAAATTTATTTTAAAGACATTATGTGTTACACATGCTTCGAGTCTTTCTTGTTCAAACTCTGCTATGTTGAATTTGATTTATCTTTTAAACTTGTTATGTTTATTAATAAGCATGTTATTATTTTATTTTAATATTATTTCAGTTCTTATTTATTTGTTATTGTTTAACTAAAGTAGTTATATTGTTAGTTTTTTTTTGGGTGGCTTATTCTTCTTCCAGCTGATCAAGTGTTAAAAGTACAGACAGCCAATAATATCTCATCTCGAATTTATGTCACGCTTTAAAAACAAAGATTTTTTTTTTTTTTTTTAAGTTACCATTTTCAAAATTATTGAATTTGTAACCATTTAGAGTTTTAATTGAATTTAAATTCGTAACGATTGCAAGTCATTTAGTACTCTTAGTGAGAACATTAAGAGCATCACCTTTTTTATTAGTATAAAAAATGTCTCTTCTTATTTTCTTCACACCAGTTCTCAGAGTTTTTATTTACTTTCAGAATTCTCTTATTCTTTTTTAGTTCTTTTTTATTTTATTTTGAGGTGTGTTGGTCTGTAGTGATAATCTTCTGCAAACTTCAGTTCATCCGAGTAATGACAAGGTATAAGTCAACTGCTTATTTATCGTTATATCCTGAGAGATAAACGTCAATCTACCTTTTATACCAACGTAAGAAGCAAATTTATTTTAAAAATATTATGTGTTACACATGCCACAATTTTTTCTTGTTCAAACTCTATTCTATTGAATTTGATTTATCTTTTAAACTTGTTATGTTTATTAATAAGCATATTGTTATTTTATTTTAATATTATTTCAGTTCTTGTTTGGCATTGCTAACATTTTCTTTTCTTTTTCTTTCTTTTCTTTGGAGAAATTAGAGTATAAAACTTTTTTTTTTTTTTACGGCTTCCAAAGATTGAAACTTATTCACTAAAAGTATCTTATTCTTTTCTTAGATCGGGAAGTATAAAGTTTTATCGTTTACTTGTTATATTGAGTGTGATGTTTATCTCATTAATCGGCCTCGTCTTTCATCTTTATATATCTTTATTACAATTTTAGTCTTCGTGTTTGTCAACATAGTTCTATAATGTCTGTGTACAATAATGATACATAATTATAAGTTATGGGCAACCTTCTCTTTGCAATTTGATTTTTAAGGATGACTTAGGTCTATAAACATCATCATGATATCACGGCAGGTGCATACCACATCATCAGGGGTTATATCTGATAATTGAGCTATGTATTCTATAATATACATACAGAATGTACAAGCCTTAGATATTCTATTAGTTAATGATTCCGAGTAATTTGGTGTGAGACTGGGAAAAATCGCGCTCTGTAGCGCCGCGACCATTACTGGATCTCAGATTTAATCCCTCAAGCATCCGTTTCCGGGGGAATAGAATCTGATGAATCTGAGCCAGAACCGAGCCGTGGCTTGCTCATAAGCGTCTCCGGGGAGCAACCGGTGCTTCTCCGGCCAAGCTTCGTCGACGCACTCGAGAATAACAAGTGATTCGCAGCTGGTTTTCCCGGAGTGAACGAGAACGGGTTTCTTCTTGTGAACTGGGCTGTACTTCAACAGCAACTCGCTCTTGTTTCCAAGCGGAACCTTTGTCACATGAAGAACTGCAAGCCAAGCTCTGATCGGTTTCAGATGCAGATCTGAGACGAAGATCTCGGCGCGAGCGGCGATACCATCGATCTGAGGAAAGCAGATCTTGCGGTCGTTGTTGTTGACGGCTTTGCAGAGTGAGCTCGCATCGTTGCAGTTTGGAGGAAGTAGAAGAAGCAGGGGGGTGTAGGTTGGCGTGCTCCACCACCAGCGCGTCGGGTCTGTTTCCCGCCGACTCGCTCCCAGGCAACTCTACTCTCTCTACTCTCTTTCTCTCCTGCGATTTGCTTGATTTTATTCAAATTTCCGATCTTAGAAATTTTGAATTGAACAAATTTCTGCTATGGATTGAAGAACTCACTTAGATCACTTCTTCCGCAAATTTCTGAGGTTTCGACCTAAAAATCAAAAAAAAAAAAAAAAAAAAAACAATTGATTGGGCAGATTGATATCTCAGTTTTTTGCATTTGTCCGGTTGAGGCTACAAAAACTCCCTGAAGTTTTTTTTCGTTACTTGAGTAGTCAGTTAACATAGAAAAGAGGAAACTGGATGGTTTCACCTCCAAGTCGCTCTCAACCGGAAACTGATTTGCTTGAACGAAGCAACAAAAAAGTTAAGATGAATGTGGATGGAGTGGAAGTGGATTTGTCGCCAATGGCGGACGTAAATATGGTGGAGGAGACTCAGGCATGCCAGGAGAATGCTGAGGGGAATGGGATATTCGCCCCCTTGCCAACATTTAGAGACAAACTTTTGGGATATACGGGACGGATGGACGTTGGTGAGACGTCCGAGGAGGATTGGACCTCAGATGATGAAGGAGAGATGGGGGCTGAGGAGTCCGAGTCCGAGTGTCCAGTCATTCACATATCCAAGGAGGAGAAGAGGCGCTTACGTCGCCCATGGAGACAGACACTTATCATCAAATTGTTGGGCAGAACAATTGGTTTTACATTCCTGTTACGTAAGATTAAGGCCTTATGGCGTCCGAAGGCTCATATTGAATTAGTTGCTATTGATCAAGACTATTTTCTTGTCAAGTTTGCCTCCAAGGAGGATTATGAGTATGCAAAATTTGAGGGCCCATGGATGATCTTTGATCATTATCTGACAGTGCGGCAATGGCATCCTAATTTTGACCCGGGGCAGGAGAACATGGATAGATTGTTGGTGTGGGTGCGAATCCCTTGTCTCCCAATTGAATACTATGACTATGATTTCCTCATGAAAGTAGGGGCGCGTATTGGTCGTCCGGTGAAGATTGATGATGCAACAAGCACCGTCTCTAGGGGGAAGTTCGCGCGTATATGTGTGGAGGTAAATATAACCAAGCCACTTCTATCTAAATTCACTTTGCGACGTCGGGTTCGACGGATTGAATACGAGGGGATCCATTTAATTTGCTTTGATTGTGGATGTTATGGGCATCGGAAAGATGCGTGTCCAAAGAAAGAGGGCCAAGAAACGCCTCATCATAGTGGACCGGCGGAAGTGCTAGCCGGAGATGTTAGAGATATGGTCGGAGTTCAATCTAGGCCGGTCGAGCCTCCGGTGAATCAGGAAATAACCGAAAGTTATGGGCCATGGATGTTGGCTTCTAGAAGATCCCGTAGAGGTATGACCAACACTGAAAATGGAAAGAGTGGGAGAGCTGGACGTGATCCTCGGGATATGCCACTGTTTGGTGCTAAACAAAATGCTGGTTTTCAGCAACATATTTCTCGGTATGCGGCATTAGCGGTTGAGGATATTCCTGAGGAAAATATTGATAGTGATCAACGAGATGGGACTCATCTTAATAAGGATATTGGCGTGCACATGGGCTCAGGGGTATCTCTTAATGAATATGTCAAGAGTAAAGGGAGAAGGCCCAATGTGCCAATAAATACTAAGGAAGTGGACAATGGCCCAAGCACTCAAGTGGCTGTAGAGACCAGCAAGGCGGTTAGAATAAAGAAGAATTTACTGACTCGTGACATCACTTCTAGCTCTTCTCAGTCCAAGCAAGCTGCCGCTGCGGAGGAACATATTGTGGTGCGTGGGTCCAATAGAGGTCAGCTGATTTCTCGATCGGTGGTCTCTCATCCCCAGCATCAGGTTGAGAACATGGAGGGTATTCATCCTACAATTAATTTGATACCAGAACATCATCATGATCCTCCTACTGTGGGGGATTCTGGGCATGTTCCTGCTATTGGTAGGCGAGAACTTGGTGGAACAAAAGCTAATATGGTGGGGGTGCATAACGAAGCTCCTAGTAACAAGGATGAATCGCTTGGGAGGATGGATATTGTTGATGGAGGGTTCTCCTCTTAAAGCCGTGTTTGTCAATTTTTGGTCTTCGGTAGGGGTGGGTAGCCTTTTTTATCTTGTTTTTATGGATTTTATGATCTGGAATTGTCAAGGGGCGGCTTCGAAGGAGTTTCACCGTTCCCTGAAAGACCTGCTTAAGATGCATAAACCAGGTATATTGGGGTTGTTAGAGCCCAAAGTGAGTGGATCTCAGGCAGATTTTCTTTGTAAAAAGCTGGGTTTTGATGAATGGGTCCGGGTAGAATCATTGGGTTTCAGTGGTGGTATTTGGGTGTTCTGGCATAGTTCTTGTCAAATAAATATTATTGCTACTCATCCCCAATTTATCCATATGAGGGTTCGGGATAGTAGTATGCATCAGTGGTTGTTATCTGTTGTTTATGGTAGTCCTACAGCCAGCTTGAAGAAGCTGTTATGGAGGGATCTTAATAAGAATGTTTTTGATATGAGTGAGCCTTGGATTATTGCGGGTGATTTTAATGCGGTGGTATGTTCCGAAGAAGTTAGTAGTGGGAATGCTGTGACTCATCATGGCAGCTCTGGTTTTAGGGATTGGATTTTTTATCATGATTTGCTGGACATGGGATTTTCCGGACAAGCCTATACTTGGAGTAGGGGTATAGGGAGTCAGTTTAAGGGAGCTCGCCTGGATAGAGTTTTATGTAATTTAGCTTGGAGGCATATGTTTGAGGACGCTAGAGTGATTCACCTTCCTAAACATCACTCCGACCATGTTCCCATCTTGGTTCGTTTAAAGGGTTCAAGTGCTACTGTGAGGCCAAAGCAGTTCAAATTTCAGGCAGCTTGGCTGACTCATCCGGGATTTTACAATGTCATTAAGGAGAATTGGAGTCGTGACCGATCTTTGGATACAAATAATCGGCATATAGCCTCGGTTCTTACTTCATGGAATAGTACCGAGTTCGGGAGTATTTCTTGGAGGAAGAAGAGGCTCTGGGCGAGACTTGCAGGCATTCAACGTGTCTTATCTAAACACCCTACACACCGTATTCATCTTTTGGAGTCTAAGCTTAAGAAGGAGCTGGACCTTGTTCTGTACCAAGAAGAACTTTCGTGGTTTCAGAAATCTAGAGCCGACTGGATCCTTTCGGGTGACCGCAATACCAAGTTCTATCATGCTACTACAGTCATTCGTCGGAGTAGGAATGTCATTGAGAGGTTAAAAGGTGCTGATGGAAATTGGGTTTCAGATTCAGCTCAGTTGAAGCATCTAATTCAAGATTTTTTTACCAGGTTATTTTCAAAAGAACCTTGCGGGGATATGTCTGATCTTCCTAAAGGGGGTTTTCCAATTCTAGATGGTGCTGTCATGGCAAGGATTCATCAGCCCTTTGAGATTGAAGAGATTCGTCAGGCTTTATTTGATATGGCTCCCTTCAAAGCGCCAGGCCCGGATGGTATTCATGCAGGTTTTTATCAACGCCTCTGGCCTACAGTGGGGCCTTCTGTCTACAAGCTTGTTCAAGACTTTTGGGTGTCAGGAAAGCTTCCAGATGGGATCAATGATACTCTGTTGGTATTAGTACCGAAGGTTCAGCATCTTGAATTCTTGACCCAGCTTAGACCTATAAGTCTCTGCAACGTGGGCTATAAAGTGATTACAAAAGCCATGACAAATAGACTAAAGATGATCCTCCCTAGTCTTGTTTCTCCCAACCAAAGCAGCTTTGTTCCTGGTCGCCAAATTACAGATAATGTCATTGTGTATCAAGAAGTCCTTCATTCAATGAGAACTAAGAAGAGTGGTGTTTCTCATATGGCAATTAAAATTGATCTTGAAAAGGCCTATGATCGATTATCTTGGGATTTTATTGAAGACTCGTTGAAAGAGATTGGTCTTGGTGATGGGTGGATCCGAAATGTGATGCATTGTGTCTCTTCCACTAGGATGTCGATTGCCTGGAATGGGGATCTTTTGGATTGTTTCTCTCCTGAGCGCGGAGTTCGGCAAGGGGATGCAATTTCGCCTTATCTTTTTGTTCTGTGTATTGAGAGATTGGGTCATTTGATTAATGGGGCAGTGGAGCGTAAGGATTGGAAACCCATACAGCTTTCTCGTAATGGTCCTTCTATCTCCCACCTTTTCTTTGCAGATGATATGGTTTTGTTTGCGGAAGCATCTACAGAGCAGATAAAGGTTATTATGAAGTGTCTGGATTTATTTTGTGCGTGCTCGGGCCAAAGAGTTAACTACCAGAAATCTCTTATATTTGTATCTCACAATGTGGAGCTTGCGGTGGCTCAAGACATATCTACTATTTCTGGTATTCCCCTTACGGACAACTTGGGTCGGTATCTTGGTGCTCCCTCCATTCATGGGAGGGTCCGACCTGCTGACTTTCAGTACATCATTGAGAGAGTGACTACTCGATTGGCGGGGTGGAAGACAAAATTCTTGTCCTTTGCGGGTAGATTGGTTCTAGTTAAATCGGTGCTTAACTCTATTCCCATGTACATCATGCAGACTATGGTGTTACCAATAGGGGTGTGTAATACCATTGATAAATTAGTTCGACGTTTTCTATGGGGAGGGTCTAATGAGAAGCAGGGCGTCAACCTCATTAAGTGGGAAATCATCATCAAACCTATGGAGGACGGTGGTCTTGGCATTAAGAGTATGGCTTATATGAACTTGGCTTTTTTGGCCAAATTGGGATGGAGACTAATTACAGATAAGAATAGCTTTTGGGCCAGAGTTGTTTACATGAAGTATCTGCATCGGGAAGCTACTTTTGATAGGCTGCAGCCTAAGAATGGGGCTTCCAATGCGTGGCGGGGCATTGTTAAAGCCTCGCCTATTTTACGTAGCGAAGTGCGGGCTTTAGTTCGTAATGGTAAGGACACTCTTTTTTGGCTTGATACATGGGTAGGTGAGGTGGCCTTAATCAATATGAAAATGCGGGATTTGAGTTTGGTGGAGATGCACAGGCCTGTCTCAAGCTATTGGGTGAAAGGTTCAGGGTGGAACTGGAATGCTCTATCAGGTTTACTCCCTCTTGAGGTTGAAAATAAACTTGCTGCTGTGCTCTTATGGGATGAGGAGGAGGTTGCAGATGGCATTTGTTGGGGAGCTTCTAAGAGTGGCATATTAACGGTGTCCTCTGCTTATACTATTTCTACTGGCACTCTTATGGGAGTTCCTACTTCCCTTTGGGGGATGATTTGGAAGCTTAAAGTTCCTCAAAGATGCAAAACTTTTTTGTGGATGGTTGCGCATCGAAAGATCATGTGCAATGCAGAGCGGATGAAAAGGGGTTTCACCATGGCATCCGACTGTATTGAATGTGTGGGATGTATCGAGGATGTTGATCATATTTTTCGAAATTGCTCTAGAGCCGTGCAATTATGGAAGCGTCTATTGCAGCCAGTTGAGTATCATCTTCAGAGCAATTTGAATTTCCAAAGCTGGCTTGCTCATAATCTTGCTGGCGTTAAGGATTGTAATGTTGACTATGACTGGGCTTCCTACTTTACAGTTGCTGTGTGGGCTCTTTGGAAATGGAGGAATGATTTAGTTTTTCGTAATCTTCGTTTTCAATTCGAGTATAGCATGGCTTGGCTTAAAGGGAAAGTGGCTGAAATCATTCATGCTTTTCGAGCCCAAGTGGCGGTCCATGGTGCTGGACTAATAGAGAGGGTGAAGATGGTAGGCTGGTGTGCTCCCAACCATGGTTGGACTAAGCTTAATACTGATGGATGTCTTAAGAATGCTTCATCGCGAGCAGGGGGTGGCGGTCTTCTCCGTGACTATCGTGGTATGTGGTTGAGGGGGTTTGTGGCTAATATTGGTTCTTGTACTGCAACTGAAGCTGAATTATGGGCTGCCGTTCATGGCTTACGCCTTGCTTGGGAGGAGGGCCATCGTTCTATAGTTTTCGAAACAGATTCGGCTATGGTGGCTGGTTGGCTAAAAGGCAACAGTATGCCGCAACTTAGCCTTTCCAACTTGGTAAATGAGTGTCGAAGACTCCTTCAGAGAGATTGGTTAGTTCAAGTTGAGCACATTTACAGAGAAGGTAATAGAGCAGCAGACTATTTGGCTACTGAGGCTTTGAAGATCAATCGGGGAGTGTGTTTCCTGTCTTCCCCTCCCCGTGGGTTATTCAATATTTTGAGGGAAGATGCAACTGGGGTTACTTGGCCCAGGAGAGTTCGAGATGTAGTGTGCTAATTGTTCTTGCTGGGTGTTTCCCCTCTTTACCTTTCCAAAAAAAATCATCAGGGGTTATATCTCTGGCTTTGCATAAGGGGAAGTGTCCTAGTGTTGAGGGAAAGTATTAGCATAATTTCATATTGTCAGGGAGGGTATAAGCAGTTTATAAATTGTGGGTAACCTTTTCTTTCAAATTGATTTTCATTGAACTCAAAACCACTTACAAATTACTCGGAACTTTGAAGTTATCTTAAAATTTACTTCACCGGAAAACCATAGCTATCTACGGAATGTTTAACAATGTATATCAAATTATGACTAATTTTAATATTTATGTCCATTTTGTAACTTAATTAGATCACTAAATATATAACAACTATTTTCTTTCTTTCTTTCTTTTTTTATTTTTATTTTTGTTAGACCATATACCAAATAAGACGTAGCCCGTGTCAGGTAGATATACCGATCTGTCATGTTCTGAACAGGCGAGACCGATTTGCTAAGTCCAAGCCCAATATATGTCCTACTGACCAAATGTATGTCGCAGTCACAATAGATGGAAGGTCGACAACAAAAGGTCTGCAAATTCATATCAGTATCTCATATCGATGATTACCGATCTTATGATAGACCAAATCTTCATTACCACGTCGCTAGAATAAGAGACTACAGATCGACATACCGACTTGTAGTGATCTCCGACTCTGGAACGGATGACAACGAAATATCCGATCAAATGGGATAAGGCGTGATCCATTGCGACAAGTTCGAGATGTACTCATAATCCGACTCTGATAAAGCCAACAATTCGACTAGGAGGCTGATAAGTCATCCTAATCCTATAAGGATCGTACCAAATCCTGTCAGGAATCACATATGTTCTTCTAGTACAAGTTAGATTTCTGATTCTATAACAACACTACGACAAGACAAAGACCTCAAACCTTCTCTCTCTATAGAAAGACCTTAACCCTTAATGAGAAGGTAAGAAACTCTAAGTCATTCTCGACTGAGTTCAGTATTACGTAGTTCTGAACTAACTTAGGCATCGGAGGGTCTTATCGTTATTCAAATCCTTAATCCTGTGAAATAAACTTTAAGGCTCAACTGCCCATGAGAACCATTAAAATACTCTAAGCGATTTACTAGAGTAATTATTACGTAATACATGTTTTTAACTAATTAAAGGTATTTATGCGTATATACCCACTAGTATATAGATAGTGTAATCTCATAATATTAAAAAAAAAAAAAGAAAAAAAAAAGAAAGAAAAGCAAACAGTGGCAGGACTTTGTATTTATTTAAGAGTGATGTACATGTAACGTTTGTATGACGCAAAAATGACCCTACCAATCCGGAGTCCTTGGATCTCTCAAACCAACTAACTTAATAACATTTTAATTAACTATAAAAATGTTATTTTGACTCTTGAATTAACAAAAGTAATAATGTCCTCAAAGAACATGTCGGATTGGCGTTGGACTTTAGAGAGATTAAAAAAAGAAAAAGGTTTTAATTTGGGTAATGCTACAAAAATATAATTTTTTGACATATATTTTTGATATTATAAATAAAAATGGTTGAATTATCTCGAATCACGTAATAATATATCATATTACGTATTAATTGCGTGATACTAGATATTATGGCGTGATTTCAGATAATTCAACTAATTTTATTTATAATATTAAAAATATATGTCAAAAAATTATATCAATTAATCATTTTTTTTAATTAAAGACTTATTTTTTTAATTTTATATTTTATGATGGAACTGAAAAAAAGGATCAAAGTGAAAATTAGAGCCTTATTTATTTATTTATTTATTTTATGTGTGTATATATTATTTTAATCTATTTTTTTTTAATAGAAGCGTGAAAACAAGTGCTTCGAAGGAAGATTTGTGTCTAATGACGTTTGACCTGTTGACTGTTCGATTCACTCAATTTCTCGTGTTCTTTTATGACGAGAAACTGATTTGGGTAGGGTTGCGTATCGTGTGTCATCGCCTAGTGCTGTTGAGTGGGTGCGCAATGCACATTGTGCGCCAAGTTGCACACGTGGGTGGAGTGTTCTGGGTTGGGTGCCACACATGCGCCGCTCTCGAAGGGTCTTGAATGTGCACGGGGTCCCAACCCTGCTCGGTGTGGTGCACATTACACACCTCTTAACTAAAGTAGTTATATTGTTAGTTTTTTTTTTTGGGTGGCTAATTCTTCTTCCAGCTGCTCAAGTGTTAAAAATACCGACGGCCAATAATATCTCATCTCGAATTTATGTCACGCTTTAAAAACAAAGATTTTTTTTTTTTTTTTTAAGTTTTTACCATTTTCAAAATTATTGAATGAAAATTGAATTTGTAACCGTTTAGAATTCTAATTCAATTTAAGTTCGTAACCATTGCAAGCCATTTGGTACTCTTAGTGAGAAGATTAAGACCATCACCCTTTCTATTAGTATAAAAAAGTTGTATTCTCTTATTTTTTTCACACCAATTCTCAAAGTTTTTATTTGCTTTCAAAATTTTCTTATTTTTTTTTAGTTCTTTTTTATTTTATTTTGAAGTATATTGGTCTGTAGTGATAATCTTCTGCAAAACCTCAGTTCATCCGAGTAATGACCAGGTATAAATCAACTGTTTATTTACCGTTATATTCTGAGAGATAAACGTCAATCTACCTTTTATACCAACATGAGAAGCAAATTTATTTTAAGGATATTATGTATTACACATGCCTCGATTCTTTCTTGTTCAAACTCTGTTTCGTTGAATTTGATTTATCTTTTAAACTTGTTATGTTTATTAATAAGCATATTGTTATTTTATTTTAATATTATTTCAGATCTTATTTGTTTGTCGTTGCTAACATTTTCTTTCTTTTTTTCTTTTTTTTTATTTGGAGAAATTAGACTATAAAACTTTTTTTTTTTGACGGTTTCCAAAGATTGAAACTTATTCACTAAAAGTATCTTTATTCTTTTCTTACATCGGGAAGTATAAAGTTTTATCGTTTACTTGTTACATTGAATGTGATGTTTATCTCATTAATCGTTTGGTAACAACAAAATTGCGCGATCAGGTAGGGATAGGGCGTGATCCATTGCGACAAGTTTAAGATTTAAGAGGTTGATAAGTTATCATAATCCTATGAGGATCGAACCAAATCCTGCTAGGAATCAGATATATTCTCCCAGCACAAGTTGGATTCTTGATTCTACAACAACGACAAGGCAAAGACCTCAAACCTTCTCTATAGAAAGACCTTAACCCCTAAGGGGAAGGTAAAAAGCTCTAAGTCATTTTTGACTGAGTTCAGTATTACGTAGTTCTGAACTAACTTAGTCATCGAAAGGTCTTTGGCCGACACCACACCGGTGTTCCTTACGATAGCCTGTATGCTCATGTTTTCCCTCTTTCAGATAACCAACCTTCCGTGATTTCTCCAGCACTTCGACGAGTTCCAGATCAATATCTTCTCTCTACCTTGTCGTCTATTGGTGTTGGTCAAATCTTGCACCAACAATTTTATTTTATTGAAAACCACTTAATAACAACTAAAATGGACTTAACTTGTTTACTTTATTTGTTTTACAAAAAAGCGGCCAGCGTAAACTTCATTAGATCAAACCATGCATGGATCTTAATCAAAGTAGTTGAATTGTATTCTAACAAAAAAAGGTACATTAAAAAAAATTATTTGTTTACGTAGAACATTATCATGTTACGATCACATTAGATCAGCATGTTACGTTCGCATTTTTTAAACTATAGTCTATGTTTTTATGCTCTTTTATTTAGTTAAAAAAATTCAAGTAGTTAGAGTAGTTTCTTTAGTTAGGTTACTTTCTTACCACTACAATTATGTTAGTAGAACATAAGCGTATCTGTAGAGAAAATGGTTTGTATATCCTAGTTTTTAAGATTTAGTTGTGTTATAATTTCTTATTTAAAGAGAGTGAATTAATGAAAAGAAAGGAGAAGAAAATTATTTACAAGGTCATGTTTTGATCTATTAAAGGTTTTAACTCCTTCGAATAAACCATTTAAAGGTCTTATTTTCTTCAATTAAAGCAATTATCTTTCTAAATATAAACTATAATTCAGTGAAAGGGTCTTTTTTCTTTGCTTTTTATTTTATTTTATATTTTTTTTAGATTCAAAAAATGTGTTCATATCATTTGGTATCAGAGTGAGGCATAAAGTTGCTTCACCGCCTCAAGTTTGGGTGTCAAATCATCAACAACTTAAGGCTAAATTAAGATGCATTTGTATTACGTAATGATATGATACAAGTACGTTGAATACTCATAGTTGAGTGAAGCCACTAAGAAGGAAAGGGCTACCATCGAGTCAGTGTCAAAAGTGTTGATCGACGTGGACGTCGTCTTAGAAACGTGGTGGAATGTTAAGATCACTTTTTTTTTTTTTGAATCATCATCTACACCTATTTATTCAACTGTGCATTTGAACATGAAAAACTGAAATATTCTTACAGAAAACTTGTTTATGGATGGACACAAGGTCAAGAGCACCAAGAGAAATAGAAGACTGTACAACAAGAAGATGTTCAGTTAAAGATACACTTACAAGCTAATAAGTTGAGAACAGCTAAAACCCTTTTGTTGGAGCAATAGAAGCAGAAGCAGAAGAAGCAACGACTTTGTCCGCAGCTTCACGCTTCATTGCCCTCTTAGCTCTTCGACCATTTTCAACTTTAACCTCTTTCTTCTTTGGAGTGCGAGAAGGGCTTGAGTAATCAAGATCTTGAAAGCTTTCCTGGCTTATGGGCCTTGCTTCTTTTCGTCCTGCCCTAACATAACCATTGCTCCCCTACTTCCAATTACCAATACGAAGATTGGAAGAACTACTATAATAAAATTCATCTATGTCATCATCCTCTTCCTCCATATATTGATATGGATAAAATTCTTCAAGCCTATCAGGAACCTTTTCTTGCGCCTCTATTGTCAAAGGTTCAAACCAATATGCCCCAAGGAGGAGACAAGTACACTTTCCTCCAACATGTAGTCATGGACACTGTCATCAAGTGAGCGTGGAACCATGAGAAACTCGAATGGGTTCTTACATTGAGGGCAAATGGGATTCTAGTTGTATGTAGCCCACCTTAGGATACAGTTCTCACAGTAAACCTTATCCAAACAAATCACACAAACCCCTTCCTCTTCTGCCATTGCCACGTAAGAAGAAGAAGGGGTTTGTGCGATCTTCTTGGATAAGATAGAGCTCCGGGAGGTTGTTCTTGTAAAAGGTTGCGTGCACGCTTACCGTGTGAACTGTATCCTAAGGTGGTCTACATGCAACCAGAATCCCATTTTCCCTCAATGTAAGAACCCATTCGAGTTTCTCATTGTTCACCGTGCACTTGATGGCAGTGTCCATGACTACATGTTGGAGGAAAGTGTACTTGTCTCCTCCTCAGGACAAATTGGTTTGAACCTTTGACAATAAAGGCGCAAGAAAAGGTTCCTGATAGGCTTGAAGAATTTTATCCATATCAATATATGGAGGAAGAGGATGATGACATAGATGAATTTTATTATAGTAGTTCTTCCAATCTGCGTATTGGTAATTGGAAGTAGGGGAGCAATGGTTATGTTAGGGCAGGACGAAAAGAAGCAAGGCCCATAAGCCAGGAAAGCTTTCAAGATCTTGATTACTCAAGCCCTTCTCGCACTCCAAAGAAGAAAGAGGTTAAAGTTGAAAATGGTCGAAGAGCTAAGAGGGCAATGAAGCGTGAAGTTGCGGATAAAGCTGCTACTGCTTCTGTTTCTGATTCTGTTGCAGCAAAAGGGTCTTAGTCATTCGCAACTTATGAGCTTGTAAGTGTATCTTAAAACATCTTCTCGTTGTACAATATTCTATTTTTCTTGTTGCTCTTGGACCTTGTGTCCATCCATAAACAAGTTTTATGTAAGAATGTTTCAGTTTTTCATGTTCAAATACACAGTGGAATAAGTAGATGTAGATGATGAATCAAAAAAAAAAGTGATCGTAACATTCCATCATGCTTCCAAAACGACGTCCACATCAATCAACACTTTCGACACTGAGTCGACGATAGCTCTTTCCTTCCCAGTGGCTTCACTCGTCTATCAGTATTCAATGTGCTTATATTATATCATTACGTAATACAAATGCATCTTAATCTAGCCTTAAGTTGTTGATGATTTGGCTCTCAAACTTGAGGCGGTGAAGCAACTTTATGTCTGGCTATGATACCAAATGATATGAACCCATTTTTTGAATCTAAAAAATATATAATAAAAAAGAAAAAAAAACCCTTTTGTTAAATTATAGTTTATGTTTAGAAAGATAATTGGCTCAATTGAAGAAGTCAAGACCTCCAAATAGTTCATTCGAATGAGCCAAAACCTTCAATAGATCAAAACATAACTTTGTAAATAATTTTTTGTTCCCTTCTTTTCATTAATCCAATCTTTTAAAATAAAAAATTACATCACAACTAAATCTTAAAAATTATGATACCCAATTTATTTTCTCTACACATACACTCATGTTCTACGAGCATAGTTGTAGTCATAAAAAAACAAACCTAACTAAAAAAATTACTCTAAATACTTAGTATTTATTCAATTGCTATAACATAGACTATAATTTAAAAAATGTGATTGTAACATGGTGATGGTGGCGGTGGTGGTTGTTAAAGTTGAGTGGTGGTCATGGTGGCGGTGTTAAAGTTACCGTGGTGGGTTTAGTCAACCATACGGAGGGCCCGGCCATCAAAACGGCGCATTATATGCACCATCTGACGTGGCCGCACGTGAGCATTGATTGCCCCACTTTTACTTTTGGGATCCATCCTTACATGAAAATAAAAAATCCCTTTGTTTCTTCTCACTCGTGGAGGCTTCGCTGTCGCCTCTGACTTCCGGAATCTTTGTTTGTTTGTTTGTTACTTTGCTTTCCTCTCTCTCTCTCGAACTTTATCTTTCTACGTAAGCCACAGCGGGTGTGAGTTGTGTCTCCCTCACTCACTCTCAAGGTCTCAACCCTTTTTTTTTAATTAGGTTTAACAACCAATAATCTTTCCTCCTAATCCTAATTACTTCAACAATCCCCAATAATTATTATTTATCCCCTAGCTTACTTAATCCTTCTTCTCCTTCCTTTTTTTTTTTTTAATTTTTTTTCTTTCACATCTTTTTAAACAATATATAGAAATTAAATTTATTGTCCTTCCCTTGTCAAATTATTCTTTTTTTTCTTATTTAAACTAGATTGCGATACACGTGAGAAACTGAAATCTCACCAACCCTTCACGACTTTTTTTTTTCTCCCCCTCTTAACCTTATTCTCTCTGTTTTTAGTCAAATCAGGCATAGTTAATGTTATCCTCTTTTCCCTTCCTCGAATCCACCTAAGAAATTAAGTCACCAATTAGAACCAAACAAAACAGAAATAATAATAATAATAATAATAATAATAATAATAATAATAATAATAATAAAATATTTTATATATGTTAAACTACATTTATTGACCCAGGCACTCGACTTCTTAGATATTTTAAGGATGCACCGCACGTAGTAAGTGGTAGATCGCTGAGGACAGTCACAGGAGGCGGCCCCCTCCCAGTATTTTAAAAAAACTCTTTATAACCATATTATGTTATAAAAAAAATTAATAAATTATTATTATTTGCGTCCCCTTAACATTTTTAAAAAATCTTTTATAATTATGTTATGTTATATGTTTTCGTTTCGAACCCTATGTTTTAACTCTGTCCCCCAATATTAGATTCGTCATTGCTTAGGTGCATATAATATTACTCATAATAATAATAATAATAATAATAATAAAATGCCAGCTATGGATATAGTTCCAAGTGAAAATAATTATATTATGTCATGATATTTTACCACGCTTATAATCTTCAACAGTCATTCAATAGTGAGGTTTGTTCATAATCTCTCTCCAACTACGAAACTTAAGACAATTAAGATGTTGCAATTAACACGTTAAAGATGTTATAATGGACCAATAATCATGATCATTCATTATTTTATGATATACCTATCACTAACGTTGACAACATGAATTTTTTTCATTACGTCATTCAAAAGTCAAATTAATTTTATCCCCCCATGCCTTTCATGCATTCTTATATACTTTATTTATAATCTCACCGTCTCCATCTAAGTTGGTTCCTACATCTTGTCTCTTTACTTGTACCCTTGAAGAAAATCCCCTTACCAGAGAGCTTGCCATTGCTATTGCTACCGACCTTTGAACATTCTTAAAACATATTAAGTAGCCAAATATTAAGTGCCGTGCAAGCAACCATACCCTTGTTTGAATGGAACTGATAAATCAGGTCATCCAAATTAAAACTTTGTTTTTTCTTCCTTTCACAAATCTAGGTCAATTTTCCTAATTTGGGAAACACCAGCACATTTAGAAGTTGCTATCCAGGATGAAACAGGTTCCCTACTTTCTTTTTCCATGTCCAGGAAAGTAATAACCATTCAACCCTAGGCATTCAGAGTTTTTTTCTTTTTTTTTTTACATAAAAACCAAGGCAAAACAAAATTATGTAATCAGAGTTCTATTTAGTAAGCTACACAAAACACATATTAACTCATAAAGGATTAAAAGTTTGTATATATCCAACTTCTCTTAAGTCCCACCCATATAATATAAAGTAAAAGGCACTGCTAGTAAGTATCCAAAATCAATCGTTTAAGATCCTTTATCAAAACACACTTTTACAATGTTAAGCAAATATGCTCAGTGGACCAGTCTTACTAGAAGAATTTATTCCATTTTCTGCACTCTGCAACCCGGTGATCCGCGCCCTGCAAAAAGATTTTCCACAAGTATTTGTAGGGATTCTATTTGATAAACTGAAAATAAGATGTGCAAGAATGAACGTTTGACATACATATAATTTTTCTTTGAATGCTGAAAACGAGTTCATTAGGAAACTGCATGAAATTGCTCCCCACACTAGGAAACCTTAAGTTTCAGATATTAAAAAATGAACAAAACTCCTAGAAGAAGAAAAATAATGCCTGAATTGAAACAAAGGGCTTGGTTAACCATCTGTACATTTAAGTAACTTGGTTTTCATTCTCTACCTTCCCATGTTGTCACTGCCTGAATCCATCACAATAGTCAGCCTCCTTGCTGTTTTTATAAACTCGCTACAATCACGCATGAAAAAAATTTGCATTAGATTTAGAAAGATTAAATCCTCCTAAAGCAGCATATTGAATGGTCTAGAGCTAATTTAACAATGTAAGAAACTATCTACCTGAATGATTCATCACCCGTGTGCTTAATTTCACCTTTCACATCACGGTAAAGCACTTGACTCAGTGTCTCTGACCTTTCTATGCCAAACATATTGGCCAGCTTGCTGTATAACTCATCATATGATTTTAGAACAGAGAGATCAAGAGTCCGACCCACGTCTTCTGACTCCATGAACACCTTACAATGGCCCGTCTCCAAACCAAGCTCATTTGTCTGGCTATCCTTGTACCATGGAAAGCCTTCACAAGATGAGTTCTCTGGTTGGCCATGAAGGTGGAGTGCAGATCCAGAAACATCAGAAAAATTTGTTTTCTCCAGATTACCATCAGATGAATTATTTCCAGTAAGAACAGCAGAGACGGTATCACCAGAGCTGCTTAGAGAGATCTGCTGTTCGGTGAGTATAGGTTGACCAAAAAGTACAAACTGGGCTGTCTTTCTAGTATCGGATTTCTTTGAGCTCTGAGTAGAATTTCCCATGGTCAGCAAGCAAGAGACATTCTCATCACTGTTGCAGTTGCCCAACGAGATTTTTGAAGGTGGGGCAGGGGCAGCATGATGGAGCCGCTGGAAACTGGCCTGAAACAGACCTAATTGCAGTTTGTTGAGATGGAGTTCTGATAAAGATGGACCAAATTGAGCATGCCTGGCTCCCTGTATGCCTGCAGGAATGTTGTCTGATAAACAACACAAAGGGCTGCTGGGCCCGAGGGGGTTGCTCGAAAGTGACGACATTGGAAGTTGGCCGTCAAAAGGAAAATCTGGATGTTGCGGAAGCCGCAACTTCTTTCTTGGGGGTGAGAAGGGCGATAGGTGGATGGTGGGCATATTTGAGACCAGCTCAACCAGCCATGGGCTAACACGCTTCACATTATGCAGCAGATCAGGCTCGTCCCATGTCACCTGCACATGTTTTAGCAAAAGAAGTTGAAAATCAAGATTTTAAAAAAAAAAAAAAGGCCAAACTGGAAACTACACAAAAATCTTATCTCTTGGATCTATGACTAGTTGACAACACAAGGGATGTCGATATCCATCAGATTCAGTGAACTTAATGTTTATGCCTAGAAGACGTATGTATAAATTGATGTTTAAATCAGAATGTTAGCATATTAAGAGTGTTTGTACCATTAAGATGGATATAGAGATGCAAGGAATCTACACAGAGGTGCTTTTGATCCAAAGTTTGATGGAAAAGGCTTATAGATAAATACTTCATACAGAAAATAAACCAATTGCAAGAATTAATACTAGCACAACAAGTAGGTCATAATGGCAGCAACAAACTCGACCAACTCATCCCAAAAAGGAACAAAACCAGCCTTGGCATAAAACTCGAGTTAATATTTGAAAAGGAAAAACAGTGAAACATCTGTCGTTAGAAATAGATAGAAGCAAGAATACTTTGAAGAAATAAATCTGATTGATTGAGACTCGAGGGAGAGTAAGAGAGACGCAAGGATTACCTGGAGAAGCCTCCATGGTGAACCAGGCCAGCGGATGGGATCAGCCACCTGAACAGAAGATATAGTTCCCATGAACCAGCTTATACGTGAAGAATCCTCGGTCTCGAATGCCATCTTGAACCTCATACCTGAATACCACCTGATTTGCAATGCTGTCTTCACAGATGAGGCCTTCACACAAAACTCTGGTGTGCTTGCTCGAGGATAGTAGATGACCTCAAAGGGCTGTCCATTGGCAGCAAGAGTTGCAGCCTCTATAACAGACTCAGGTCTCACTCTTGCCCTTCCCCTCATACCCCCACCAGAGTTTGAATTCCCACCGTTAGCATTTCTCATTAGCTTGTTTTCATCTTCTCTCAGAAACACAGAGAAACCCCCATAAGGCAAGACACAGTTTCCCACAGCCGGATTCCAACCAGATGGTGAATCAGATCCACCCCCGACCCCTCTCTTCGCCCTCCGAATTCCAACACAGAGTTCCCCATTTTCCGTTCTCAAAAACACAATTGAGTCCCCGGCTATGAGCTTCTTCTGATTCACAAATGTGCTCCATCCTGTAGTCAAGAGATGCCGGCGCGGGGTCCCTCTATAGATATGCCGGAATTTCCAAATCTCTCCATGAACATCCTTTGCGAGGACAGTTTGAACAGGAGGATCTGCCGAATAATCCAAACGGGGAAAGATTGTCTCTGCACAGTAGCGTGGAACTGAAAAACCTCCACCATTGTTGGCATCAGATTGTGTCAATGTCTTTGCGAAAGACGCAGGTTTTTCGGGTACCTCAGTCCCGTTGCTTGCAAGAGCCCCATCATCATCATCATCATGTTCATTGTTCTTTAAAGGAACCATTCTTATCTTTGCATAAACCTCATCTGTTTCAGGGTCTGCCATGAATTTCACAGCGGAGACTCGGCAAAGAATGAGTGCCGGTACCCAAGAAGAGGAATTACCAAAATCGACGTTACCATGGGCGTGCTCTGCGTGGCCTTGTGGGAAATAGAAGACCTTCGAGTTCACCGCAGGCATCTGCACCATTCCTCCGGCGCAAGCATGCCAGAGTTGGGAGTCTAAGCATTTCTCCGTTTCCCTCATCGATTCTTTAGCGGAATCAGTAAACGTGATCATGGGAATCAATATGGTAACAAAAATGAAAACAGGCTTCAAGGCATAAAAGCCCCTTTTCTATGGTTATTTATATCTGAGCAAAGACAAGAAAATTAACTTCAAGAAAGCCATAAAACCAGAAGACATCACTAACTTGTCAAGGAAACATATGAAATAATTCATGAAGGATTGCAAAGTTGTTACCTTCTTCAAGGCCCAGCAGTGAGAACTGTTGAGATGAACAGCAAAAGAGAAGCAAATCGTTTGCTTAAACTCAGTTAAAGGCCGCCGAAATCAGAACCCAGACTCAAAGAAATGAGCAGAAGAAAACATTTCCTTAAAGATAGCTCCAAGTTATCTTCAATAAAAGCCTGAAAACGCTAGGATATCTTTCACCCTTAAACGAAACTGTAATTCTTTTCCTACTTCCAAGTTCATTATCGACCATCAACTGTTTCTTTTCAAATTCTTCTAGCAGACTCAACAGTTCGAATCGTACATTTACGGTTCGTACCTCAAATACGTAGATACAGAGGACGTATGAACCCTAACACAAGTTTGCATATTTTCATACCTGACGCGCCTGAAAAGTGGAGATCCGGAAAGAATTATAGAAATCCTTCCTCCTGTTCTCTGAAATTTATATCTACAACTACTACTCTTTTTATTCGCTGATGATATACATAGTAGAGTAGAAAATAGAAATTTCTCTTCAAAAGCAACAAGTGCAAGATCTACTACTCCAAACCCCTAACACACAAATTAAAGCCTTTCTTCTCCAGCAACCTCTGATTCTTCAACAGTAATGGCGGAAACTTAAAAAAAAAATTCCAGCACAGAAATCTCCAATTCTCTAATTCCGCTCAACCAAAACATTCAACCACCGACAGATTCAGCAGAACCAACGATAAACCATGGAGAAGAAAACCAGAATCATTGGAACAGTACCGAAATCTCACTCTCACTCTTCTTCTTCTTCTTCTTCTTCCACAGAACTTCCAGACTTCAATCTCTCAGATAATCACTATGCTAACACTCCTTAAACAACTTCAAAAGGCAAAGATTTTCACATCAAACTCTACTCTTACTCATACTCACACCATTTGAAGAAGAAGCATAAGATTTCATCTCATTCGATGAAATCAATCACAAAAATCCAAAACAAAAGCCAAGAATCAGACCTTTTTTTCTTTTTTAATCTCAATTTTTCTCCTTCAGATCTGAAGCATAAAAAACCAAACAAGCCCTTCCTTCTTCCTCTCTCTTTCTGTGTCTCTTTCTCAAACACACAAAGAAATAAAAAGAAAAAGCAAGAACAAAAACATGGATGTATGTTCTAAAAGCCCAAAAAATAAAAACATAAAAAAGTTAGCTCCTTTAATGTGAACTCAGAAGACGAGAAAATGAAGAGAGTTTAATAATATCGTGAGATATGAGAAAAAGAGAGAACTAGAGTTAGTTGGGATTAGTAACCATAGTCAAAGTGTGTATCCACAGCTGAGGATTTGGTTTTCCCGATTTTTTGGTCGGGGGGAAGGTGACGACGATGGCCGAGAGATAAGAGTTTCATCGTTTTGGGTTGCGAAAAGTTGCACGAGTTTGCCAAGTGGCAAGCTAAACTGTGTTTTGTTAGAAATTACCAAAATGTCCACCGTCCGATGTTTTTTCCCCCCGATTTACGTGATCGATTATCGAACGTCTACACCTGGTCTTTTGATTCTTCCTTGATTTTGTGGATAATCTGTTCCGGGATACGGATTCTGTAAACCTAAATGTGTTGCCACGTGGCGTTGCATTAAACACCCATCTCGGATACAGATTAGTCTCCAAGATAATTAATGATTTGATTGGCTTAATGGATTAAAAGTAAATTTAGAACTCTTTATAAATTATCCTTTTTATTTATGGAATTCTTTTACTTAATTATTATATTTGTGTAAGTAATATTTGTGTCAACAATATATAAACATACAACCTTTCAATATAAGAAGTGGAGTAATTAAATCCCTGTTAAATATTACTAAAACAGTACCAACCTTTGAATAAAATAAGGCATTTGTCTACATAGATAACGCCCAATATATAAACTAATATTTTGTTATTTTATTCATTTTAGTAAGTAAAATATGTGTACAACATTATCAAAATGCTAAAGTAATATCATTAAACTGTCTTAATTTATGTATCAACATATGATTCAAAATAATTTAATGATATATACAAATAATGTATATTTTAAATATATGGCCCCGTTTAAGATGACGTTCAATATCCGATCGTGCGTTATGCAAAAGCAAGATCTGGCGCTCTTTTCATTTACTTTTTGCCACTTTATCCTTATATTTTTTTCAAAATGACTAAATTAACTTTTATTTTATTTTACCCTAACACCTTTATCACTTTTACATTTTTATTTCTACTTGTCACCAAGTAAAAGTTGATGCTGGACGTTCTGCTACCATAACAACCTCTTGCTTCTCTCTTATAAGGTAAGCATTTTTTTTATTGATAAAATAACAAAATAAAACATAAAAAGTTAAATTAAAATTTTTTCAAAAAATTTAAAAATATATATTTTATATAAATAAATTATCAAATTATTTGATGATTAAACTAATCACAGGTGTTAAAAGTAATAGTAATATAAAGTATTTTAATGCAAATACATATATTTTAATCATAAAAGGTAAAATTATCATCATTAAACAAAAGAACTTTTACAAACACTTTAAATGTACACAAAAATACTTTAGAAATATTTTTCTTAAATGGACCTATATATTGAATGTTAACGTAGTATTTACTTTAATATACTATTTTTGTTTAAACAGCCCCTGAATTTAATGATAGACTATACAAAGCTAATTGTATTAATTCGATGCATCACATTACTGTGATCTTGGCGTACCTAGATGAATAAAACATTAATTGAACGTTTTACTTCTTTAACCCATGCTTAGTTAATATATCTCATTAAATGAACTTTTTACAGTCCTCGAAATACTAAACGGGCAACATGGTCTTCTTAATGTCTTAGGATTTTGAATAAAACAAAGTTATCTCTTGTATAATTATAATCTATTCATGTCAAGGCATTTTCAGCTAAAACTTTGGTATCTAAAAGGAAACAAGATAAATATATAAAACAACACATTTATAATTCGTACCCATAGTGTATCTTACCAACCCGCAACTTATGTTAGTAACGAATTAACGAATAAAAAAGCAAAATTATTATTATTATGTTATAACGAAAAGACAGGCGGTCTACTCTTATCTGGTATAAATCGGCGATGGAATCGTTTAACCATGGTTACGGGTGGGAAACGACAGTCGTCGGGGCTTCTCTTTTTTCTATTTTTGGGTTCATAAAGTGACACCTAAACTGACTGCCGCTACCGACAAACCGTCGCCTATCTGGCCTGCCCTCTTCTCCCGTCTCGGCCTCTGCTAACATGCGCCGCGATGCGCAAGGCGCCACCGACAGCCAGCGAAATTCTGCTGACCGCACGTGCGACCACTGACCCGACACGCGGCAGCTTCACGATCGAACAACTTTTTCACCGACGCACCAACGTCAAACCGTATGGAATAATTCCCCCAAGTTGACAGCTAAAAGACAACATAGAAAGAGTCCCGTGTTAACGAGTGACGTGGCTTGATAAATAAGGGCCACGTGGGCGGTTAATTGATCTATCTAAAAATGGTTCTCCTGTTTAACGCCACGTGTGTGGGCCCAATAATTAATGAGGGAGCTTGAAGTAGTAGGGCTTTGAGGCCCAAGAAACTTTAATGAGGTTGATGGGGTCAGGCCCATCGACAGTTAGCGACGGACTGAAGCTAATTGTAAGTTAGTGGGCTGTGGGTCCGGACATTATATGCCACGCGACATCACGTCGGCAGTGTTGTACCGAAAATTTGAAACATGCGGATGTACTAGAAGACAGCTCACGAACTCGTACAACAGGTCTGCATCTTTCTTTATTTTATTTCCACCCCTTATTTTTTTTGCAATCAAAATTAACTAATTGATGATTATTGATTGCTACTGATAACACTAATAATAATATGCTTTTCTGAGTCATGTTTGTACTATTGTTTTATAAGATTATTTTTTATGGATGCTTTGTATTATTATCTAAAAGCACGTATGTCCTTATAAGAAACTATTAAACTGAAAAGCTATAGAGGGCTAATAATGTATATCAAGTTATTATTGACACTCTCTCTTACATGTAACCTTATTCTGTACGTAAAGAGCCAGAAAAGAAATACTAATTATGTAAATGGAGAATATGTAAATACCAATAACGAAACTTAAACCTAAGACTTTTTATAAAATCAAGACTTTGATACCATGTTAGAAATCGTTTGACCTTAAAAGCTATAGCTATCAAATAAGGGGGTCAACAATGTATATCAAGCTATTATCAATACTTCAAATCACGCATGCAATGTACTCATGGTTGAGGTTTTATTGCAAAATTATCATTGTTATTGGTGGATTTAACTCTGGAGATTAGTCTCACATTAATTATTTGTTCTTTTAAGCTACGACATATAAGAAGTTTCGCCCCCTTACACTAGCAAATGACATTTTTCTAAGGAAAAAATAAACCCCTCGAAACTTAATTTTATGACACGCTCTACATGGGTGCCCACATGCCCAACTTAGGGGTCGGTCGAACTACAAGCCAAAATGAGTTTCAACAACCATCAACAATATATTGGCCTCGTTTGGGAGAACTTTTTCAAAGTACTTTTGGAGGTGTTTGACAACACCTGTGTTGGACCATATCTCAGTATAGCAAGCAGACTGCCATGTTAACACATAACCTCCAGGTCAGTCATATGACTTTACACCTCAGCACACCGAGGTGTTTTCTTGATAGTGCCAATCTCATAATCGACCTCGGCACCGACCTGATCAACTATCCGAAATGTAACCGTCATACTTGTGACCTGCTCGAGCAGGGTGAGAAATTGGCCACGTGCCAGATAATAACTACGTGAGATCTATTGTGATAAACTCAGGGTTCTCTACTAATCCGACCGTGATAAGGATTATCCGATTTTTTGAGTCTCACAAAAAGGCTACTCAACTCTTCTAGTTCAACTAAGAGATGACTAAATCCCTCCTAATCCGGTTAGAAAGCCTCTGAGCATTCATAATTCGACTACAACTCGACTTTCAAGTCAAATACCCAATTCTATTAAAACCCTATCAGCCCTAAGAGGAAGGTACGTACTTTTTTATACAGTTCAGCTCTATTAGTCTGCTACGAGCTCTGAATTAACTTAGGCATCGGAAAATCTTTGGCCAACACTACATCGGTGTTCTTTACGATAACCTATTCGTTTATCTATTCCTATTTCAGATTACGAACTTTCGACAATCTTCTTAGCATCTCAACAGGTTCTAGTTCAACGTTTATCCTCCATCTTATCATCTATTGGTGTTGGTGAAATATTGCACTAACAACCTACTTCTAGTAAAATTACAGTAGAAAAAAATAGTTTTTTATTTTTAGAAGTAGTTAGGAGAGACCAGTTTTTTTTAAAAACGTTTTTCCTATAAGCACTTTTCGGAAAAGCTTTTCCAAACTGGGTTATTGTTTTATATGTCTTAATCGTTTAAGTCGTTTATGGTTTCTGGTTCAAAAAATGAAATACAATTTAAAAACGAAAACTTAGAAAAATATGTTATTTTTTAAAGTAATTTAGATTTATAAACCAAATAAAGCCTTAATGTTTTTTTTTTTTTCTCACTTTCTTGTTCTGTTTTTTAACTTGACTTTAAGTTGTTTGCTTAATGAATGGTATATTTCACACAGCAAAGAGACAATATGTCCAGGTAATGGTTGTTGGATTTCAACAAATCACTTGAACGGCCTTTGCGACAAAAAATGGAATGGTTTGGGTTCATTGAAGTATGGTGGAAGAGTGACAAATAGAAGAAGACAACTGAATAGAAAGGGATATAAAGATAGAATGAAGAGAGAACAGCAAAAGGGCAGGGGGAATCATGGGATGTGTTTACTAGCTGCACTATGCAATAGGAAATGACTCCACCCTTACCCCTCTTGTCACTGGCAAAGCTTTCCTATATCTTGTGCTCATTTCACCCATTTGAATCATTTAGTGCCCTCATACTGTATATTCTCCCAAATTTAGCCTTTATGGGCTCCACCATTATAAAATATAAAGACATAATCTTGGCTTTAGTCCTATTTGTATATTTGGTGTGACCCCTGGCTTCAGATCCTTTTCTATAATGTAAATAATATGTCAAAAAAAAAATCCCAAGGGCGTTCCATGCCATAGAGGAACTAGTAGGAGAATTCTGATACCCGCCGACCTCAAAAAAGAAAAGAAATGAACCAACTAGGATACGAGCAATGCTAGAGAGATTGAAAAACCTACACCATTTGTTACAAATTAATGTTACATTAGTTTTATAACTTAAATTCCTAAAAAACCAACACAATTTTCAATAAATAAAAATTTGATATGTATGGCATCCACACTAGATTTGTAGCAATTGGTATAAGATTTTCAATCTCTTTAATATTTTTTTTGAGATATTTAAGTGTTGATGATAGTTAAGAACTTAGCCTTAAATTAGACAAAGTGAAAAAAACGGATTCAGGTAAAGGACTCTACAATATTGAAATAAGGCCTAGTTGAATCAAGGTAACAAATGAATGGGAGTCTAATGATATTAATTACATTAATTTTCTTTGAGGTTAAAGTAGTAGGCAAAATGATAATTAATACAGATAATTTTTTTAATATTTTATTTTGAGCTTATGTCATGGGTAATTATAGTAGGCTAGAATGGAGAACAAAAGGTACTCCAATGAAAAGAAGAGTAAAAATCTTTAACAGATTTAATCAAAATTAATGATAAGATTTATTTCATCTTACCTTTATATTCGCCAGCAAAATGATTTATTTCTATTACTTTAGATAAAAGACCCAAATTGAAAAGAAGAAAAAGAGGGGAAAAGAAGCATCTTATAATATTTTTTTGTAGGCCATTAAGCAAGCTTTGTATAAGTTAGATAGAGAAAATTAAAAACAAGATTTGTAGTATCAAGATTAACAATAAAAAGTATAATTATTTATTTATTATTTTGCAGAATATTTTTATCACTTTAACATGCATCTTGTATATATAAAATAACAACTTATGAACAAATCCCCAAAAGATTTAATGACTTGTTAAAACAAAGTAGCAAAAATTATTTACTTTCTAAAAAAATCCAAAAATATTTATATTTATTTTTCTCTATCATCTTATTGTTTTTTTATTAATGTTAATAATATCTTGGATTCTTTAATATTCTTTATATATATTAAAAAGGATAATTTGATATTGACCTGCCACAAAAAACTTGTTTTTTTCTTTTAAATTATGTAAACATCATACTAATATATAAAAATATATTAAACAAGTTTCCGTACAATTCCGCGCACCAGCTGAACTGACCTGCTTGTTGGCCTTATTCAAAGTAACGGAGATGCCGAGACGAGCCAAAGGGCCATAAATTTTCCTTCTCGTTCCTCGCTCTACGCCAAGTGTGGGCCCAACGCTCTCATGCCCACGTGTCGACGCGTAGGCAGCTGCGTCCGTAATGCCGCGCCGCTGGATTTGCTCCTAGGAAACTCTTTCTCTCTCTCTTTCTTTCTTTTTATTTTTTATTTTTTATTTTTTATTTCATAAAAAAAAAGGGTTAACAGCGTACTTCGGCTGGACATATCACTCTAAATCTGACTTTATCTAGGTGTTTGTATATCTAATTATTTTTCTTTATCTAGGTGTTTGTATAAAAATTTAACATGTTTATATTTTAATTTTTATTGTTCAAAAACTCTTTTATGTACATAATAGCATAAATACTTGTATTATTATCTCGTGAAATGAGGACTTTTTTTTTTTTATAACAAAGTTTCTTAAATATGCATTAGATTTATCTCATATACATGTAAATAGTTAATTAATCCAATTAATCAAGAAACGCATATATGAGATTTTAAATTGATAAATCTAAATCGAATCAAATCAATTAAGTAAGGTTTAGTAGTTTTTTTTTGTCAAAGGAAAATGAAACAACAGGCTAAACAAGTGAGGAAGCAAAAATACAGACTAGAGGTCGGAGGACTATTGGCACCAAGAAGCCAAATAAGCAGGCAAGAGTGTCAAGAGAACTGATTACACTGATGAAGACCAAACTGGGCTAAATTGTGAGCAACCAAATTATCCAGTCTTGGAATATAAGAGAATCTGAGAGGATTATTTGAGCTACTGAGAGATATAAGATAGGCTCAATGGATGCAATTGTCTGACCAGATCCTAATAGAGAGTTGATGACTGAGAATGAATCGGAGCAAATAGTGATATCACTGTGAAACTCGATGGTTGCCTCCAGGGCTTTATAGATTGCCTTGGCTTCCGCCTCTTCAATTAAACTTGTGATCCCCAAGTAGTCGTAACCCGTGTGGAAAATGAGCTTGGAGTCCGACCATAAAGCCCAGCCGGCAACAAAAGCAAGATTTCTTGGGTTCTTCCAGCATCAACATAAATGATCCACTTGGAGTTGAATGGATTCCAACCCCTTGGAACGATGTTTCTATTCCTTGGTACAGAGGTGCTCAACTTCTGGGAGAGAGAAAATTCATAACACTGGCGGATGGTCGCTTCAATAACATGCCTGAGAGATTGAAAAACACCCTTGAAAACAAGAGAATATATTCCTTGTTTTCCATATTCTCTAAAGCCCAAAGGCAAACCACTGCAATGACCACCCTTCGATATTCCTGTCCTTGATCCATGAAAGAGAGTTCTGCCATGTTCTGAAAAAAGAATTTCCCACAACCGATCTCGAATCCAGGCCAAGAGGGTTGCCAAACCAGAATGCATGAGCAAATTCACATTGGAAGAAAATGTGCATCCTATCCTCCGGAGAGAGGCCCTAGAATGGACATTCTTTTGGAACTTTTACTTGCCTTTTTTCCAAGAATGAATGCAGGGCCAAGAAATCATTGGGACTTCTCCACAGGAAAAATCTAATTTTGTTAGGAACCTACAGAGACCAAATCTGCTTCCCTAGGAAGCTATCTCTGCCAGTGTGGATGGATTGATCTCTTGCAGGGACATTCCTCTTAGAATTGCACAGGTGGAGGTCCTTAGGTAATAACCAAGTTTGACAAGGTAGTTCCCAGATTTTGTGCAGTGCCATATTAGCCGATCCGGACAGCCCCTGCTACTGATTGGAATTTTGTTGATGGCTTTAACATCTTATTTCCTGAATGAGGATCTCAGGAGGTGCATATTCCATTACAAGGACTGGGAATTGATAAGGTCAGAGACTAAGTTAATAGAATTCACTCGGGGAGACCACACGCGAAAAGTTGTGGGGGTCCTCCCAAATATTAATAGATCTACTATTCCCCACACGCCATCTCAACCCTTTAATCAATAGAGATCTACCGTGAAGCAAGCTATGCCAAGCCCAACTTGAAAAAGAGCTCCCCCTCTGAAATATTAGGCTCTTAACAATCGGCCCAAGAGAGATTCCATATTTGAGATAAGCCGCCAACATTGCTTCGCTAACAATGTCATATTAACACACTCGAGGTCTCTAACACCAAGACCACCCTCTTCCTTTCGCATTGATAAATGGCTCCATGAGCACCAGTGTATACCATCATTGTTCTTTGATGATGCCCACCAAAATCTGGAAATTTTTGAACTCAACAACTTACAAATTGATCTTGGGAATCTAAAGCATGACATGTAGTAATTTGGGATGGCCAGGGCCACCGATTTGATTAATGCTTCTTTACCCGCAGGGGAAAACAACTTTTCCTCCCAACCAAGGATTCGGTTATTCAATTTGGAGAAACACATCCTTCTTTCTTCTATCAAGAAGAATCTCGGCACCTAAATTGTCAACTTCCTTAATGTGAATGATATCCGATCAGACTTTTCTGTTGTTCACAAGGACTCGCAGGCTGAAAATCACCGAGCTCTTATCATAATTTATGCATTGAACTCACCTAAAAGTTAGGTGACGGGTATAAACGTGAGTGATACAATGGTCCTTTCATTGGCAGATAAGATCAGGTGCTCAGTTGGACAATGGCCAATGTCCTATTTTGGCCTTCACCTAGGTGGGAATCCTATCTCAAGAGGTTTTTGGCTACCAGTGGTTGAGAAGATATTAAAGAGATTGGATAGTTGGAAAATGTGTTTTCTGTTAAATGGGGGAAGATTAGCGTTCGGTCGGTACTCTCAGCTCTTCCAACTTTCTACTTGTCATTATTCAAAATCCCGGGTTGCGAAGGAGATTGAAAAGAAATACAGATCTTTTCTTTGGAAAGGTGTTGACAAAGAAAATAACTATCATTTGGTGAATTGGAAGATAGTTCAAATGCCGATTTGTAAAGGGGGGGCTTGGGATTGGGAATGTGGTTAAAAGGAATGAGGCTCTTGCTGCGAAATGGCCGTGGAGACTTTCACAAGATGGTGATTCCCTATGGGCTAAGGTGATTAGAAGCATTCATGGAAGATCTGATGTTAATTGGGACATTGGTACTTTTCCATCCTCCTCCTACAGAAGCCCATGAAAATTCATTTCGACCCTTATTCCCGGCATCTACCCTCATATTGCCCCATTTCTTGGAAATGGCCTTACTTTTAGATTTTGGGAAGATAAGTGGTTAGGGGACTCTACACTTGTATCAAATTTCCCTCACCTTTATCAACTTTCTTCCTCTCATCATCAACCTATAACCCATTTTATAAATATTTGCAATAATTCTCCGCAGTCTTTAATTTGGAACTCTCATTTCTTCCGGCCTATCCCACCTAGAGCCCAATCTCTTCTTGATCATTTACTTTCCTTGCTAACTAACGTTGGTTGTCCCATGGAATTGATCACTTTAGGTGGTTACCTTTATCCTCTTGCAAATTTTCATGCAAATCATTCTTTCATATATTATCGGATTGTACCCCATCCTTAGCATCTCCCTTTACCAAGTTTCTTTGGAGTGCACATGTTCCATCAAAGGTCAAATTCTTTGGGTGGACTTTACTTAATCGGAAATTAAACACGACGGACGTTATGCAAAGGCAGTTTCCATATAGGTCGTTATCTCCATATTGCTATATTTTATGTTTGAATGGTGATGAAACTGCTGATTACTTGTTTGGTTGTTGTAATTGGATTTCTTTCATTTGGGAGATGTGGGTGTTTGCTTGTGATGGCTTATTTCAGCCTCCATCCTCATTTGATGTTGGAATTGGTTTTCCACAATTTTTTATTCATTTTTCTAAGATCTTGGAAGTAGGGAGGATAATGGTATTGGCGTTTTTATGAGTTATTTGGTTGGAAAGGAATAGACGTATTTTCCAAAATGAAGCGAAAAATAAAAGGAGATTATGGGAGGAAATTTTGTTGCTTGCAGTGTGTTGGGTTGTCGCATCCAAATATGCAAGTGGGTTCTCCATTATGAATTAGCATCGAAATTGGGGTTCTTGTATGATGTAAATTTTGGCTTTTGATTTTTTATTGGATCAATATAATCCTCTTTTTGTAGTTTTCCTTCATAATCAATATATATACATACTTGTTTCTTTGTCAAAAAAAAAAAACCAAACCGAATCCAAACTGGACAAAATTGAGCTGTTGACACCTCTATCTCTACTATGCCTAGAGAATTCACAAAGAATGGAATGGATCTACTTATCAACCAAGCTCTTGAGGACTACTTTTATGTTGGTTCCGTGCTTAATGGGCCAAACATTAAGCCCAAACTAGCTAAATCTTTCCATTCTCTTCTATCTATCTTTTCAAGTACTAAGTATCAAAGCCCCCAGCAAACACTAGGCCTAGAGCCCATAATCATGGACTTGTAAAGCCCACGTAGTGTTCCATCTTAGATTTTCCAGGAAACGATCTAAATAGCAATAAGAGGAGATGCCTCTCATCTTAGATTTTCTAATTAGAGTAAATTGCAAACATTGGTTTGGGTCAGATCATATCAGAATTTTTTTTTATAAAACTGATTTAATTTCTTAAAGTAAATATTTCCCAGGTCATCAGGAGGAAAAAAGAAAAAAAATATATAAAATATTTGAAATTTCTAGATGATGCTTATAAAGGGTTGTAAAATATGCTTTTACATGCAACTTTTTTTTTTTTTTTTTTTGGCTTCTCCCCGGTATCCCGAGACCCTTCAAATATAGGACTAGTCTTTCTTCGAAAAGAGAGCGAAAAGACCCTTCAAATATAGGACTAGTCTTTCTTCGAAAAGAGAGCGAAATGATAGACCTCTCCCAACAAAGGTACCTCCAAAAATCAATCTTTAAATTTTATTAAAAAACAATCTTGAAACTCAATCTGCTTTCACTGAGCCAATCACTTATTAATATGCAACTTCTAGTATTATAGTATATGCTGTTAAGATGTAGAATTGGAGCATTTGGAATTTGGCTTCCTTGGACAAATACACATGTATTTGTTTATATATTTATTTATAGTGTCAAAGTATTACATCTAACATGACTCTACATCATTATACCATTGTTATATATACACCAACTTGTCTTAATTTTTCTCTTTTAGAACATAGTTTAATTATATATACAAGGTTCATGTTTACAAAACTAAATAATTATTTACTTAAAAAAATTAATTAAATGAATATCAACTAAGTTACAACTTCCCATTATAGATACGTAGAGGTTGATAATAAGGAAATGTTGGCTATACAATTACGAAGTTAACATATGTTTCCAGTGCTTTACATACGACAAGGTAAATATACAAGACCAAGTATGTTACATGAAGTAGAATTATCACCAATTAAGAGATAACATATACATATAAAAAAAAAAAAAAATCAGTGTGCCAAAGTTGAGAATGTCAGCTCAAAAAGATGGAATAAGAAATTAAATGATACATATACATACATCCTAAGACTAACAGCAATTGAAGATAAATGAGAAAGTTTACTAGAATGATTCAGGCAAACAAAGACTACATGCACATAAACTTAAGTAAAAAGAGTAAGCTTATAGATTTTGCAGGTAAAGAAAGGTATGTAACCATGTTATATTAAGTCAATTGATGGAATAAAATTGTACTGTGAACAATGCGAGTAATTGCTCATATTCAACAGCTGCATGCTATTCCTTAAGACAGCCACATTTTCCCTTCCCTTCCCCTCATGAGGCTCTTGAATACAAGGCACTGAGCCCAAGCAAGGAACATCACAGGTTCACATCCTGGAAATAAGAGCATGATATAACATGTGGGAGCAAGGAAACTCATCAAATGCATCTCAGATATTCCTAATAAGCACAAAGCAACACTGCAAAAAGAATTATCCAAAAATGAACCAAGAAAAAAAATAAAAAAAAACACAAATTTCAAAACCTACAAGAGGACCCAGGCAAATCACTAAACCTTAATCCTAACTAATCTGCCATTTCCTCAGTTTTTCTCTACCCTCAGTTTTTCTCCTTTTTACTTTACTACCTATGTTTCCTATGACCCTTCTTGAACCTCTGTACAACAAACAGTACAACAACAAGTAATAAAAATTAAGGAAAAAAGAACTTAAAAAAAAAAAAAAAGGGAAGTCAGATTGTGCCTGATCTCCCCTCATGCATAGTCAAGCAAATGACTGCTTTTTGGTATAAATTCCGGTGGCGGAGTTCCCACGTTCTCAGCCGCCTCCATCTTCTCGCCAGCCTTGGTCCTCATCTCTAAGACCTTCTTATGGGAATTAGAGTGCAATGATGCAACAAATGTCGGGCTAGCCGCTGGCCGGTATTCTGGGAAGAGACGGCCTGACTTGTAACGAACTCCACAAGCATTGCAAAGGGTTTTTGGTCCCATAGGACCTGCTCTCCACTGTGGAGTTTTTGTTATCTGACAATGCAGACATTTCCTTACTGCGACGGGCTCCTCCGGTGAGTCAGATTGATCTGCCCAAGCTTGCAGAGGCACCACCAACTTTTTCTTCTTTTTCTTCTTATCTTCTGTTGCCACAGGTTTCAAGAACTTCTTTGAAGGGTGGGACTCTGCAAAACTCTCCAATTCCAATCCTAAATCAGAGGAGACACCTGTGGCAGGGTCGGTTGCCGAGGAGGTTGGAGAGATGATTGGAAGTCTGGGCCGAGCGGTGAATGTTGTCGGACGTGGGCGCTTGCTCCGAGCACGCCCAGGAATGATGGAAGTTTCCGGTATCAGTGCCGTTGGTTTTCCTCCAGAGCAAGAACTGCTGCTTTCAAGGACAGAAACTGGGCTGGACGTCCGAAACTGATGCGGGTCTTTGTTGTTATTATTTTCGTCTTTGCCAATGTAATCACTTTTATCCAAGGTGATGCTTCCCGCAGAGAAAGAATCCTCGACAAAATTTGACAGCCACTCCAACTGAGCAATGTCTTCATGCTAATTATACACAAGAAAGGAAACGGTAACGATCAGATAAGGCGTGCAGAGAGATTTCTTAATTTATTTTTACATGAATGGCCAAAATATTTCTCAATCTAAATAAATTAAATAAACTTACTGGGACACAAAAATCTGTGGGAAGCTTTGATTCACTGTTGGTACTGTTACCGGAGAATACCGTGCCAGAATCAGCAAGTGCATCTGGAGCAGGACACGCACCTTGGAATTCATTGCAATCACCCAAAATGCCGCCATCAACCTCTTCACTTGGAAAATCAAGTAAATCATCAATGTGGTCGAAGAAATCCCCACTGATATCCAAGTCTATATCATCCATGAAGCTTGGTTCAATCATGTTTTCCTGTAAAAGGATCAGATGCAGGATAAGAATTACAATAATTCTTTCTTCATTTTAGGCAATATTGGAAAAAAAAAATCCTCATTTAAAATTTTGCAGCATCATACTTGGGAGACATTAACAGAAAAAATAGTATAGACTTTTGAAAATCTTATTTTATCCCAGCTTGTTATCAAATTAATAAATCATTAATCATCATATTCTGAAAACATTTGTGCATATGATTTTGCGAATATAATAAACAGTGTGCCACTGGCAGAAAACACTATTAGTGAAGTAAGCAGCAGGATATTGAACAGCATTTTTGTTTGGTTAGTTGCTTGAGACAAACCCCTTAAAGCATATGATAAATTCCTATATTTTAAAATGAAACAAGCTAGATTTGGTCAATCAGACAGAATTAACAGATGTTTTATTCAAATTAAAAAAAAAAAGACTAAACCATAAAAATAAATAACTTGGTGTGAGCTAATGCTAAATTAACCTATTAAGGATCTTGTTCCAGTGGTTTGATCAGTTCATGTTGTTACTGATTAACTTAGTATTCATCAAGGATTGCTGATGAAACAATCTGCAATTGGTAATTGATAACAAGGAAAATGTAGGTCAGGCCACAGCAAGGTTGAAGAATGAAGCGAATTTATGGTGATAATTCACGGACAAAAATATTTATGGAAATAAAAATCTGCAATATCAGAACAATAAATTACATGTTTCCAGGCAAGTCTTAAATGGGTCACCTAGGCGGGCACAAGGGATTTGGGTTAGGCATATCAACATATCAGTCTGTTTGTAGTTTGGAAAACAGACCCCAAATTAAAATCTATATGCGACGATTTAGATCCTAAGTTCTAATTTGTGGTTAAAGAGAATGTCAAAATAATAAGAATTCTAAAAGCACCAAAGATTGCATTTCTAAAGAAACTTGTAGCATCCAAAACACTATTATGTAAATTTAGTTTGGAATTAGGTCCATGTACCATTTAGTGCTCTAACAATCAATAGGACACCTATCATTAAAGCCCCTAATTTTGGTGCATATATAGAGCTAACAACTTAAAATTGCAAAATTGAAAGAAAATACAGAAAACAAATACAAATTCAAAATTATTTGAAAACTAGTGGAAATTACTTTGTTAAAATTAGAGTTCAAAGATGAAGATGACATTATATGAGTTTGCTGAAGCAAACCTTGAAAGGCTTTTGCCAGAGCAGTCCAGACCTCTAATTCCCCAAATTGCAATCAAATGAGTAGGAGAACAAGCAGAGCAAAAAATCTCCTGGAAAAAAGAAAAGAAAAGAATCAGACATGAAGAAAATAACTACTTTATATAATCTTCTATGCTCCAAGATATGTATCTCAAGCTCCAGGAAATTTACAAAAATAATAATAATAATTGCAAAATTAAGATGGAAAAAGAAGAAGTTCCTGATGGGTCAGGAATGTCAGAAAGCCTCTTTTGTTTTTTTTTTTTCAATCCTAATAATTCCAATCCAACAAAAAAAAAAACAAAGAAAAAAAATCAAAAAGGTTGAATTTTCAGGCCAATTGCAAGGAGAATTCCTAAAATCTCAGAGAAATTATTTTCCATTTCCAACTAAGCCCCTCAAAAAATTAGCAAAATGCATAGAAGATTTTAGAGAAAGGGAGAGAATTATAAGAAGAAAACTACATGCAAGCTCAAATTTCAAATTAAAGCAATGTTTTCAAATACTTTCAAAACCTCTAAAAAAAAAAAAAAAAAAAAAAAAGAGAACAAAAGCAAGCAAGCTTAAGGGTAAAAAGAAGGAATCAAGCTTCTTTCTTTGTTGAAAGTGAAGCCAAACCACTTCAAAAATCAGTGAAATGGATTGCAAAAAAGCAAGAAGCTTTTTAAAGGTAAATGCTTGAAAGATTCTGAACGTTCTAACTCTAAGCAGAACACAAAAAAATAGAGGAAAAAAAAAAAGAACAATTTTTTTTTTTTTTAAATGCCTGAATGCTTCTAAAATCTCCGCAAAAATCAAAGGTATTCCCATTAAAACTAGCAAAATAAGAAAATACACATTAGAAAAGTTTTTTTTTTTTTTTTCTTGTTTTGTTTTTGAAAACAAATGCATTTGCAAGCTCCTCAAGTTTAAGGAAAAAAAAGAAAAAAAAGAAAAAAAATAAGGAAATGTGTTTGATATATCCTACCAAACCACAAAAGAAAAAAAGAGTCTTTTCAAGACAAATGCATGCAAATCACTCAAATTTCTTGAAACCAAGAAGAAATATGCTTCCCCCAAACCCCCTGAAACCCACCCCAAAAATTCACAAAAAAAAAAAGCGGGAGTGAAGCTGCTAGACCTCAAAACCGAGAAAAACATATAAACCCACGGCAGAGGACTCCCGCCAAAAATTCAAAACAAAATGCAGAAAGAAACACAAGCTTAACAGAACAAACCTGCGAGCTCAAACCAACATTCCCCCACTAAGCTTCTTCAATCCCTCAAAAAGGAACTGTATGGAAATGCAAGAAAAAGCAGAAGAAGAAGAAGAAGAAGAAGAAGAAGAAGAAGAGAAGAACAAACCCTAAAACTCAAACACTCAAAACCATTGAACAAATAAACCAAATGGGTATCAAAGTATAGAAGAAGTTGAATGAAAAACACACACAGAGCACATTAGAAAGAATCAAAGAAGCAGAAGAAGAAGAAGAAGGAAAAGGGTGGGTTAGGGTCTCTACTTCTGGTAGGTGAGGTTTGTGCATTCACTGCTAGCTGTCTTTTACAATGCCCTCTCCACTGTCGTGATGTTGAAGACTGAAACCAAGAAATGGGTCCCACCCATTTCATCATCCCCTCCATTCCATTCCATTCCATTCCATCTCTTCATTTTCTCCCTTTTTTTCCTTCTTTCTTTTTATTTTTTAATTTTTTATTTTGATTTTTTCTTTCCGTTATTGTTGAGTTTTTTCTAACTTTTATCTTTGTTTTTTATCTTGCGTCCTTCCCATTTCGTCAATTTCAGTTTGAAAATTATTTTACTTTCTGAAAGCAGATAGATTCTTTCTCAAACTTCAAACCAAACAAACCCTGTTTTGGACAAATTTACTCAGTTTTATGTTTAAAAAGAAGCTAATAAATGTTGAATAAAAATAAGAATATAATTAAAAAAAAAAAATCAGAAATTTTTTATCATTTTCTAGAAAATATGTTGTTTTCTTAGTAAAATCTCAAAAATACATGATCAACCAAATGCAACCTTAAATTAACAAAATCTCATAAATCAATTGGTTTCATGTTAATTCAAAGAACTTATGAGTATAATCTTGAGTCACTTTATCGTGTAAAAAATCTTTCTTGCAAATTTTTTTGAAGCTTTACAATTTTAAAGATTTTTGCTCAAACCCAATAGCTTCGAATAATTAATTACCATGGTAAGGTAAACGTTATTAATAGGCAAAGCTCATTATATTATCAAAGATAAGGAACATAAAGGGATTTAAATACTAAAATGAATTAGTGTGAACGTACTCATGTTTTTTCAATTATTATAGAGTTGTGCGTATTAAATAACTCTAAAATAATCAAAAAGACTCAGAATATATCAATTGAATTTAGCACTTGAAAATGCATGTTTATGGGGGGTGGAGCAAACAACGAGGGATTTATATTTATTTTAACGAACTTATTGTGCTTTTGCAATGGGGTAAAAATAGTACATCACCTTTCTTACATGAAGATTTGAAGTATAAGCCAATAATAGCAAAGTTATTGGCTTCAAAAATTATTGTGAAAATGCTTTGATGACCTAATACAATTAAATGAACAGTAAATGCAATGTTGTTGACTAGTCATACATGAAAAAAGTTAAAAAAAGAATTTAAAAAGTCAATGTCATGAAAAAATAAATAAATAAATAAATAAAAATTATATTTTAATTGCCCATGATTTGAGATGGAGTACCCATCGTGAAAAGCCAATAAGCAGTGTAAAACTGACTTTGGAAATGATGATTTCAAGATGTAGCAATGGAATTACTTTGGAGAATTTGGGATTGCACAATTTCAAGTTTCACTCTCTTGTACTGTGTAGTTCAATTTCCTTTTGTTGCCATAAATTAAGAGCACACAATGCAATATATATATATATATATATATATATATATATATATATATATTAATATTCTCCTTAGACAGAAGGATAAACAAAGTAGGGTCTCAAAGCCTAAAATTCCCAGCTATATACCTCTGGTAATGGGCCAAAATTTCATGGGACAGTGTGCCCTAAAAAAAGAAGTTCCCAAGTCACATTTTTCAATTATAGGGTCATTGACTATTAATTATTTTAAGTACTGCCCCCATTTTCTTATTACTTACTTGTACCCCTGATAACCTAAGCTTATTGTCAAAGATGTTAATATGAAAAATCATAACTTGGAGATCCCAATATATATATATTTTTAAATCTAAATAGTTTGATTAAGTTACTTGTTGACTTGAATGTGATTTAGCCCCATGGCATGACAACATATAACATGGCCACCCATGTGGCAATTTATCAATAAAAATCACTAAATCCGAATAAAACCATACTAAAACGATTTAAGAAATAAATTTATATAATTCTATACCATGTTAAACTTAATTAGGCCCTAGCTGTTTGAAAGAGCTTCTGCCTTTGTAATGAAAAACGCATTTTCCAAACGCAGAAGTGAATAGGGTCCTGCTTAACCTTTTAAATGGGGTAAATATTGTATTTGATCTAAAACTCACGGTAACGTTATTACAATTGCGGAACCAAACAGGACCTTACAACGTCATCAAAGAGAGAAAAATCATAAAAATAAACAAATCACTCCCCATCCGCTAAAAACTGAAAGTGTGGTTTTGAGTTTTATTTATTTTTGGATCGTTTTAACATTTTTTTTATCTAAATATTATCTTCTCAAGGATTTAAGAAATGAAATAAGACAATAAGTTATAGAATCAAATAAAGAAAATTTTGCTTTTTAAAATAATTACATAAAGGATAGGGGAAAAAAAGAAAGTAGCAAAGTGACCAGTGGAAGGTTGCTTTGGTTTTGGCCTAATGGAAATGAAGGGCCATTTGCCCCATATGCCAATATGCCATCCATCTCCATCTCTAGCTTCCCCCTTCTTTTCTTTTTTTTTTTTCTATCTTTTTTTTTCAAACTAACTTGACATGTACTCTTTGCATCAATCCCTTGTATGTTACTCTCTCACACACATGTAAGCTGGAGAAAGCTGTTTCTACTTATCTTTAATATTGTAAAAGGGTAGACGAGCCCTCATGCCTTCTTTCTCATCTTTTGGTTAACTTAGTCTGCACTCCTACCCATCACTTCCTTCTATTACACTCTCTCTCACCATATATATCTTAAAAGTAGCTTAGGTTAGTGAAACCTAATATTTCTTTGAATGTAATTATTTGCTGCAATGATGAATTCAACATGGGTCCAACCAACCAACAATCTCATTGCTTAATGTCCTTTAAATCATCAGTAAAAATAAATTAAATGAAACTAATCATCCTCATCAATTCATGATCACCCTCATGAAGAGCATGCTAATATATATATATATAAATCCAACTTAGTTAAAATCTTTTAACATTTTTTCGTCAAACTCAATTCAATTAAGTTTTTTTTTAATTACATATGATCGACTTTTTCTTTTTTAATTTGATAAAATTTTAGGTGGGCAATCAATTACCTAACATAATCTTTTTATTTATTTATTTATTTATGCTTGGGATGGACTACGTCTAAGGATATGCAAAAAAATACTTAGCATAGAAAGAGTTAAGCATATAAATCAAACCATATAAAGAGATAAAATGATTGATGAGAGGATTTAATATTTTTTTTCCTTTATGGGTAACTAAGATTTTACCAAAACTTATATCTTTCAGCAGCCCAAAGTGGTTAAGAATTCATATTTAATTTACTTGCAAGAGAAGAAAAGAAGAGGTTGTGGGGTTATCATTCATAAGGCCAAAAGTGCCCATCAGAAAAATTATATTGATTGTGTTACATTAACCCTCTTTAAAGAAGAGTGCACACCAGGAATGTGTTGGAATGTCACTGCTCAACAAGAGTAGTTTCTTATACTTTTAATTAAAATAAAATAAATGTGTTAGTTAATTAAAATGAATATTATTTCATTTATTAAATTAATTAGACCCTTTTTTTTAATTAGATTATGTTTATTGTAAAAATCTTCTTTGCCAATCCACCACCTCCCACGTGGTTCAATTTCTGTACCACATATAAAATTCAAAGGCAACATCGAACCACTTGCAACATTTATACATATAAATAGTAATAGAATATATATTGTTAATTTGCTACTTATACGTACATTGATGCCCCCACAAAGCACATGGCTCTATTATTCATAAAAGAAAAAATGTTTCACTCAATGTAGGAAAAATAAGTACAAAGGATAATAGTTTTTAATACACTCGACGTTTGTCCCGTTATATAAACAGAAATAACTATATATGAAATAAAACTTGTTATGCATGTTTTACACATATTGTTATATGTATAGTACATAATTTATAGTGGTACATATAAATACACTTTTTAGTAATTAAAAGATTTTGAGTTTATTGTACATAATTATATATCACATTATAAAAGCTTGTTTCCATAACTCAAATTCACGACTACATGATTGCCAATAATAACTTTTAAGCTTTTTTTTATATTATTTTATATTAAGATATATAATATTTTCCAAAGACTTAATATAAAACGAACATTTTTTAATCTGAATATATGATCTTGGGGACACCTTTTTTTAATCATGGAAAAAAAAAAAAAAAATGTAAACCAAGCAGATCCTTAATGACACTTAATGTGTTTAATCACATGACTTGATCCCACCATCAATGGCATCCACATGTGATTGTTATCCCATTTGTCTTCCTTCACATACATATTTATCCCAGCACGAAAAGACCACGTAACCTACTCCTCGTTTTTACCAATTTACCCTCCTAATCTCACCCCACCCACAAGCAAAACGCATGGGTCTTAAAGTCATTTCGCCCTCACCACTCAAACGAATTTCAATAATAAACACGCGTGTCGGCAATTCGCTCGATTGAGGAGAGTTCTCATCCGTCGGCAACACGGACCAATTTCCACGGACTCGAATCTCGAGTTTTAATCAACGGTGAATAGGCCTTGTGTTTTTATCAGTAAATATCTCGCCGCGACGTACGGAATCGAGGAAGACCCGGACATGAGAGTGTGTGGCGTAAAAGGCGGAGACTACGTGCAGGCAACGTAGTACGCTAACCCACATTCTGTGGGACCCACTACACGTTGTATAAAAAAGACAAAAAAGTCGTAGTAGTCCACACGTTGGACCGTCAAGATTTATAGGACGCGTGTGGGACCAACTCATGATCAGATCAGATCAGAGCTGCCAACCCAAATGGCGAAGCCACGTGGAGGTACCAAATCAAATCAACAAGTGGCACGTGCTTCTGCTCCTTTTCAGAACTGGCTATAGCCTCTTGCCACGTAGCCAGTTAAATTTAGAGTTTAAGAACTGGTTCAGTGTAGTAGCACAGTCCATTTACCGGTATACGTGGCGAGAAAATAGTTGCGAAGTGTGCTTTGTGTTCTTACGCAAGAATTGCATGAGAGCGAGGACCCATATGGGCCCGTAGTATCCATAAAGATTGGAGAGGCCCATAACCCCACGTACGAACCTTATCCTAGACAAAATGATTCAAGGCCCATTAAATGCCGCACAACGTAATGTCGAGTATCCCAAAAGCCAAATCCACCACATAATTACTGGGTCCAGAATCGTACGGTCAGGATTCAAGCTACCTATTAAACCAATAATTGAAGCGCCAAATAAGTCACCAAAATGCAAAAAAATAAATAACTCCGCGGAGCACTGAATCACAAGTGAAGAACCAAGACGAATTCGTCGCATATCTGGCGTGTCGGCGCCGACACAAACACTTACCGACAAAATGGCCCCGGTACAATCGACTGGCACGTGCCGGTAACTGTTACGTAAAAAAAGGGTACCGGCGGAGTCGGTGCGTAGTTTCTTGACCCTCGACTGCGTACGTGTAACGGGCTCGAACTGTTCTCCGGATTCTCGACCGCTACGTTTAAAATATTTTTGCTTTGACATAAATATAATGTCAAAATTCTCATGTGGTTGCGGACAAAGGAGTTGGTACGTCATGGGTGTGCCATGTGAGGTGTTGAGCGGTGGTAGCGAAGAAGTTAATTCTAGCCATGTGGCGATCACATGTCACATCAATAAGTATCCCACTATTTATTTATATAATATAAATTGGAGTAGTTATTGATTCCTTGGTCCCGGAAGTTCATTACTTACGCAACTTCACGTGTGTTCTTGAGACACGCAGTAGGAGTGGAAGTTTCAATGGGTGTACGACACGTGGGTTGGTGTAGTGAGCATTATTAGTGTGGATTGTGGTGGCATGTGAAGGAGGGGTCAGGGATCATGAGTTTGTTCCGTGAGCCAGCTTCTGCTACTAGTTGAGTGAATGGTGCGCCATGACCCCTGAGCCGTGGATTCTTTAATTATTATTAGCATACTACTGTTATTACCGGAACAAAGTCGATGCCAATCAGAAATGAGCCTTCCCTCTTCAAGTTGAAACATGGAAGGCTAACGCTAACGCCCGGTTTGATTTGGTGATTCAGTAATAATTTTTTATATTTAAAAATATTAAAAAATTATTTGGTTTAAAAAAAAAAGCATATTATTTTAGGACCACGAATCGCAGCCTAAAATTCTCTAAATATTTACTATTTATAAAACAAAATACTATACACTTAATACAATTCAACTAAGTTTTTTCCCCTTGTCTTTCCAATTGTATGAATATGCTTTCTTTATTTTACTCTATTACAAACTAAATTGACATTTAAGTTATAATTGGAGACATCCTAACCTTTTATGTAATCTAATTTAATAAATTCATGTTAGATGATCTGACAAGTTCTAAGTTGATTGTTAGCTATTTAACACAATCCTCTCCCTTCATGTGGGCTTAAGATTAATTGTGTTTAAGAATATATAAATATAAAGTTAAAACAGAATACTATATATATTCATAAAATTTCTAAATTTTGTTCCTAGCTAAAGCTATAGCTATATTTCAAGCCTTGGAGAGAGCCCAACTGCAGAACCAGCCAGCCAACACTGTTATTGTAAATATACCCTTAAATAAACGATCAAAGTGATGTTTGTTTCACTTGTATGCTAAGATGGCCATCTCCCTCTGTAACTGAGTTTCTTACTTAATACAATGGACAAAGAACATTTTGAACTTTTGTTCTATTAGAAGAGAAACGGTTCATTTATCCAAAAAAAACAAAAACAAGGTAATTGAAGCACAAGTACATGGCTAGAGATTTTGTGCGCTGGCTTCAAAGATAATCAATTGTCAAAAATGAAATAATTCCAAGAAGTTTTGTAAGAAAAAGAATATGTATATGTTCATTTTTTAACTTTATCATTTAATGTTTTACAACATATCTATGCATTCCAAGAAGTTTTTAAATATCATATAGGTTTTTTATCCACTTAATTTATCACTATTTATAAAAATATATAAGATAAAATGTTTTAGAAACACAATTTTCAAACACACTTTGTTGACATTGACCTTAATGAGTTGTTAGATTGTCTCGAATCACGCATCAAAACATGAATCAAGGCAAGTCAACAACTCTCAATGTCAATAAAGTGTATTAGTCAAGCATTACTAAATATATAATATACTTCCAACTTTAAATCTTATGAATACAACATTTTCTCACATATATCAAATCCTAAAAATGGTGATATTTCAATACAAAGAAATTCAACACACTGAAAGATTATAGGTGATAGGTAAAGACCTAACTATGTATATCCCGAAGAACATAAATACTTTATGTACGTTGGGTGCCAACTTTGAAGATACGTGTGTATTGCGCAGCATCTTCAACATCCAAAGATGTTAGGTGCTAACGTAAAAAAATGACGTCAAATTACGTACATAAAGCATTACTCCTTTTCTAATAGGAATAGATTTATAGTAGTGAGGGAAAGACAGGACTAGACTAATAAATGAAAGAAACAAATAAATGCTTTCAAGGACATAATCAAGTTTTGATAGCTTTTCTGAAACTGCTTAACATAAAAACGTTAGTTCAACTAAAATTCATGCTAGCTTGGCCAAATAAATATTTCCCCAATCAATTAAAGCTTTTCATTCTCTACAAGTTACCTTAAGTGTGAAAAGGGTTAGCACACCCTCTTTTTTACATTAAACGTTTGATGATGTGGCATTGGCAATGTGCCAATTGATGTACCTGTTGGGTGTTACTCTAGCAAAACTCAGAAAACAATTTTCTTATCACTTTTTGAAAAGAATCTGTTTTAGGATTGTTTTCCAAAAAGTGAAAATGGGGAACAATACATATGAATTATCCAGCCTTCAATCAATTTCTTCTCTCACCATTCAAAAAAAAATTACCAAGGATGAAACTAAACCAGCAATGCTTAATGTACACCACTTGATACAAGGTCTCTCTTTGCTTGTTTTCAAGAAGGCCATCCTTAAAAGAGAAGAATTCCCATGGCAGAAGACTCTTGGTCTATGCCTAACATTAGAAGCTCAAACAGATCATTCAATCCTTTTTCTGCAAGCCTTCTTTTTCTACTACACCCTTGTTAACCTTTTTGTTTCAGATGGTTCTTACTGTGCAACTTGCTATCATTGTTTGATTTTTGAAGTCCTCCGATCCTCCTTAAGTTCACGAACAAAATGACAATCAAAAGGAGTGAAAGGACTATTATAAAACAAAAAGCCATAAAAACTGTTCTGCCTCTCCTGCATCATCTTAGCGAGTATCCTAAATAAAGAAACCATACCTTTTTACAGGTTAATAAGGACCCTATATTCACAGAAATATATACTCTTGCAAGCTAAAAAAGTATTTTTTTCTTCTTCTAGTTATGTGAGTGTTTCACTAATTGCAATTTCTTTTACTCTGTGATGGTCATTACACCTACAATTCATGTTAGCACCTCCAATTTATTTCCTTCACTTATTATTCCTTAACATTTTAAGGAGGGCTGCGAGCTATAGTGTAAAGTTCTATAGTGTGCATATGTTCGATGGAACAAATTTCAAGTTGTTGCTTTAACTTTTCAACAAGGGTAGCATACTCATGTATTAAGATAAGTATAGCTTTTAAGTACGTTTAGTGAGTTCACCTATGAATTAGTATGGACTTTTAAGCATATGGTTAGATGTAGAATGGGAACTTACCTCTTCAACCAACTTTTTCATTAGATGTTTTCTCTGTTGTGGAAAGATGTCTTGGGCCTACTGATAGAGTTCCACATCCAAGCTATTAAATGATATTATTTGCTGGAGGACCACTTTGGGAATCCGAAGTTGTCCCTGTGAAATGAGTTTTCATGAGCCAAAGCAACATAGACGACGAAAACCAGCTACACATTTTACCAATAACTTTTTGCAAAACTTGTATGTTATAAAAAAATTACCTCTTTAGAAAAGTTTACAGGGGAGATTCACCTCAGGGAAGAAGTCCCTCGACGTGCTTGGGCATTTCATAAACCGGAAATGCACAATTCATAACTTTCTATCAGTTTTCAAACTGAAATCTGATAGTTGATAAACCCAAATCCACAAAAAAGATGAGAAAATAGTCGAAAGAATCATCCCTATACAAAATTAATAAACATAATGCTATGTTTGCAAATAAGTAGATAATTTTTCGGGCAAAGTTAAGTCTTACAGTTTCATTTGTTCTGGCATTTTCAGTTAAAGGCTTAAAGCAGCTTCATTCACCTTTTGGTCATCAGTGATTTTCGATCATGTAGGCACAAATATAAACATAGAGAGTATCAAGCTTTAACAACTTGAAACATCTCCTCAGTATCAATATTGTAATTGAAGTGTTCAAAGTCCATCGCAGGTTACTTAGGTAGTCGTCATGTGAAGTGTGAACTATCAGGAAATGATTGAGTCAATTCTGTACAATATGAGACAAAATAAGGATGATAAAAAACTTACGCTTTTTAATCATATAGGATCACTTTTACAAATTACCAATTAACTAAAAATCTTATTTAGAATGTCAATAACCATAGTTGTATTTCAAGAGTTTCAGTTCGGCGTCACAGTTGCTTAAAGGAAAAAAATCCATCAGCAGAAAGGCATATGTTTATATAAATGATAAAAAGCTGAGAAAGAGTACATAAATTAGGATGAAATGACCGATTTAACATAAAAACAAATACATCATATGATTTTTAGAGAAACGTATAATAGAGTACCTAAACTTCCAATATGGAGGGTTTTAGAGAAAAATAAATAAAATAAAAAGGACTCAGGAATATTAGGTATGTGATTTGAACAATATACGGTGGAAGAGTCACAATCAGCTTTCATACAGGGGCGACAGATTTTAGATGCAATACTAGTGGCCACTGAAGCAGTGGAAGACTATAAAACAAATGGGGCTGAGGGTGTAGTGTTTAAAGTTGATTTTGCAAAAGCCTATGACACAGTAGAGTGGGATTTCCTTGAGTATGCTTTGAAGATGAAGGGATTTGGGGAGAAATGGATTAGGTGGATGATGGGATGCATGAAATCTGTCACTTACTCTGTGGTAATAAACGGAAGACCAAGGGGCAAGTTCGAGGCTGGAAGAGGACTGAGAGAAGGGGATCCTCTCTCCCCTTTCTTGTTCACTATTGTTGCTGATGGGTTGAGCAGGCTAATGACCACGGCCAAACAGTTTTCCATAGTGAAGGGGTTTAGAATTGGCAAAAACAAGATTGAAGTATCCCATTTACAATATGCTGATGATACCTTATTCCTGCTAGAAGGGGATGAGGAGAATGAAAGGAACGCTCTTCAGGTCTTGCAGTGTTTCTGTGAATTCTCGGGTCTTAAGGTTAACATTGCTAAGTGCCAGATAGCGGGGGTCAACATGAGTCAGGAGATCCTATTAAGACTCGTGAACAAAGTAGGATGCTCAGTGGGGATGTGGCACTTGAAATACCTTGGCTTGCCCTTCGGAGGCAACCCTAGGGGAGTTAGTTTTTGCGAACCAGTGATTATGACTATAACAAAGAGATTGGAAGGGTGGAAACGTGCATTCCTGTCAAAGGGGGGTTGTTTGGCATTGATTCGGTCAGTGTTGTCAGCCATCCCATCCTATTACCTGTCATTGTTCAAGGCTCCTGTGATAGTGGTGGATAGAATTGAGAAATTAATGAAGTCCTTCTGGGAAGGAAAGTCTGGGGTGGGAACTAAAAGCTTAATAAAATGGAAGACGGTGCGGTGCAACAACCTATTGAGAAGGGTGGTTTGGGCATTGGGACGATACTTGAAAGGAACATGGCTTTATGTGGGAAGTGGATATGGAGACTTTTGGAGAATTAGTCGTCACTGTGGGCACAAGTAATTATTAGTAAGTTTGGAAGGCTATCATTTTCAGAATGGGAGGGGCATATGAGGAAGGCGAGGAGAGCCACCAATAGAAGTCCATGGAAGTTCATAGCTTCAATCCTACCACGGATGCTCGAGCACATCAGGCTTCAAGTTGGAGATGGACAATCATTTCGGTTCTGGGAGGAAATATGGTTAGGGGACAGATCCTTGGCAGAAACATATCCTAACCTCTATAGAATCTCTACCACACATAACCAAACCATTTCTTCTTTTCTTAACCACAATCCAGATTTAACCCTTCCCAATACCTTGTGGACCTTGCCTCTCCCTCCATCCATGACACAGAGTCCAAACCGAAGCCAACTCCCTTTTATCTAGCCTACCTCATATACATTTGTCTAACTCCACAGACCACCTGGTATGGCGTCTAGAGTCCTCAGGCCTATATTCATGTAAATCATTTTTTAACTTATTGACTAATTCCACCTCCTCTCCCTCTTTTCTTTTGGCTACAACTATATGGAAGGTTCAAATCCCATCAAAAGTTAAGGTGTTTGGATGGGTTTTGGCCCATAAAAGGATAAATACCTTGGACATATTGCAGAGGAGAATGCCTACTTTATGCATTTCCCCACATTGGTGTTCCATGTGTGGTGTGGATGGGGAAAATATTGAGCACTTATTTTTCTCATGTGCATTTTCTAAACGACTTTGGCATTTGTGGCATGACTTTTCTGGGGGCAAATTCCCCATTCCACAGAATGTGGGGGAGGGTTTGTCAATTTCTCATTTGACAGCTTCTTCTCAAATTGTTAGGAATGTCAGCCTCATTGCATCGTATGCAACATTATGGTATATATGGTTGGAGCGCAACAACAGAGTTTTTAATAATCAATCTAGGAGAGTGGATCAAGTTTGGGATAGCATTAAGGTAACTGCTAGTGCATGGGTGTGGGCGTCCAAATGGAATATGGGATTTTCCATTTTGGAGTGGCTGTTGGGGTGGGATAGATGTTTGTATGATGAGAATGTAAGGTAATCATGGTTGGGTGAATTGGTATGGTGTATTGTAATATGCTTGATTATTGTGGTGTACTCCTTGTGCGCCCGTCACGTTTGTACGTCATCTCTTATTTCATAACAATAAATAAATATCTTTGTTTCTTCTCAAAAAAAAAAAAAAAAAAACAACAATATGCTAAAGCAATAACCATGGCAAAAACTAAAAACAATAATAAGAGAAACTAGTGAACTCCTAATTACAGTACATCTACCATGGATTGACCTTAAGCCCAACCTTTCTGGACCAGTAATGAATGAATTGACTGATTCAGAATAATACTCCATGGTGTAAGATATTTGTTGATACTATCAAGTTTATTAGCAGAGATTGAATGTCAAGAAATGGTAAAGAGTCAAGAGTAGACATTTTCCTCTTGTGTCCTTGCACCATTTACTATCAAAATTCCTATTCTTTTGGGTTCACATTTGGAGTGATAAGGTCGAGATAACCAACAAAAACAAAGGATTTGATGCGGCACAATTTAATTGCCATAAAGGAGCTAAACAGGACAGCATATGTAAAAATACGATAGAACAATTCGTGAAATATATGTATGCAGTTTTAGTGAAAGAAACTCAGTGACTGGGATAAGGATGATAGTGATTTAATACGTAACTCCCACCTGTTCTATTCTATTGCTGGGTTCTTGCTCACTCCAAGAGCTTAATGCTTCTAACAAGGAAAGCACCTGCATGCCAACCACATTTGCAAACATTGTTGCAGATTCTTTACGCTCGGTAAGTCCAACATGTATCGTTCAATCTTTTCTGCAATATATGCAAGAACTCGTTTTGAATTCCAAAGTTAAAGACATTAAAGCAGGGAAGCACCTATTGTTTCGAAGCACTAGTTTGTGTTACCTTTGCCGCTTCAAGCACATATGTCCAAGAGTCAGATACTTCCTTAACACAATGACAAACTTCATATGATTCAGCCAAGCTGAAATTGTTTGCAAGTCCTGCAAACTGTTATTTGAAATCATATTTATCTAATCCTTTCCACCTTTTGCATTATCGTCCACAGAAGAAATGACATTTATGGATGTACAAACTGAGAAAACGCTAGTAATCTGACCACCCCAAATGTTTGGGACATAGATTTGATAGTGATATCAGAAAGTAGAGAAAAGAGCAAGTAATCTTAGTGCATGTTACCTATCACAAGAACCACTACTATTTCATTTCTTTGAAATCGAAGTATTTCCAAACAAAACCATGAAATTGTAAAGATTGAAATTCTCATCCATCAAACAATTAGAAACTTTAACATAAAACCAGTAAAAAAAGTTAAAATATAGCAAGTCCCAACCCTCCTTCAAAACACCTATTTCAGATCATATGAACATCGAAACTAGGCTTAAGAACAAGAGAATCAAAAGCTACTAAATTGAACAAAAGACAAGATTAAAACGTTCCAAACATACATAATACATCACAACATAGTAGCACCAAAGCAATAAAAAATTCAGGAAGCAAAAGAAGAAAAACCTCCCTTTTACAGTCACCAAAGAAAATCGCTAAAATTCAAACAGTAGTTAGTAACCCCTAGTCACTCAAATCATAGCACCCATTAACAAGTTAATCATGAACAAAAGAAGTAAAAATCAAATACCGGATTTCTCTACCTGCTTTGCTTTCTCGATTTTGGAATTCCAGCAGACAGACACTCTCACAATCAGAGGGTCCATAATACATTCGTTAATCAAATTAATAATCTTCACAACCAAGCGGAATTCACAGAGCCGACGGTATAAAATATTAATCGAAAACTCATTATTCTCTAATCACACTCTCTCCTCACATTGATCTTCAACACTTAGTCGTGGACATTCTTCAACAGAATCGTAACGAGAGACAGGAATTTTATGTTTGGTTTGATTTAGATAAATTTTATGTTTTGGTTCATGGATTTAGTCTGACTATTGATTTAAGAAGAGTATAAGAAAAAAAAAAAAAAAGCTATTATTATTTTCTTAAACAAATTCAAATCATAGCTAGGGGTTTAAGTTCAGTTGGAATTAGTCGAAGCAACAAATTAAACCTCTCAACTCCATGCAAAATTCAGGGCTTTACTCATTTTCCACTCTATAATTTACAAGTGATTGAGTCCGAATTTGATTTAACGGTTGTGTAACAGGACGTGGAAGGAAGTAACACCACACGTTCCAACCCCCAAGACAAATTTCTAAACTTGAGTTGTGAACTGGCAACCTCTGTATTCAGTTCCGTTGGTATGGGAATTAATGGGTTCATGTAAAATATGACCGTATACCTCACAATCTCCAGAACTATTAGGGTTGTATCTAGTCAAAAAAGAAAAAAGAAAAAAGGATTAGGTATACAAATTAATAGCTCTATTTACATCCTCCATTTCTCCTTCAAAGATTTGGTGGATTTCTCTTTACAATGATCACTTGATTCTCAAAGAAACAGAATCTTAATAACATTGAAACTACATCGGCCACTACAAAAATATTGGCAAAAAACAACACATCATGATGAACTGAAAAAAAGAGCACAAATCAGGGAGACATTTTCTTTACAAATATCAAACTCTCCCCTCCTAGTAATCCCAAATTACACTTTTCTTCTTCTTCTTCTTCCAACTTTAGAATTTGATCAAATGAAAGAATCACAAACTGAAGTTAGGAATTGAATATGCAACGCCTTTCGCCATTGTTGTAACGGTGCTTCACAACTGGGTCAATCACCCAGCTCCTAGGAAGTCAAAACATGAGATTGCCAGGAGTCATAAGCATGGTTCTACTGAAACTGCTTTGGAGGCATCCAGATGATTAAGTCGACATGTACCGAGAAGGAACTCTGGGAGCTCCTCTTCCGTGTTAGCCTACAAGGTATGTTACGGTTTATGAGCGAATAAGACCATGTTACGATGATGACCACCGATGAAGAATCTCAACTTACCTGTATTAGAAATGCCATTTCTATAACCAGATTGTTCAGGTAACCGAGAACGAGACTGACCACACCCCTAGCAACCGTCGATGATCCAATGTCAATCCCAAGCTGCAACAAAATTAAATGGTCAATCTCACTAGATGAGATGAATAAATGCTGTTTTTATATTTTAATTTCAGAAATCATGTGCAAAAAAGTATATGGCCTAAGATAAAATGGAACGATAGAGTATGATTCTTGATTGCTAACACATATATTATCTAGGTTAAACAGGAAAATGATAGAGAAACAAAGATTGATTGTCAGATGAAAAAGAAAAAGCTCAACTTCTATCATTGGCATGTTCAAGACATATTAGAGACATATATTAATGAATTTCCATGAGTGTTGACTATTGAGGCAAGGGTGGGTTTTCAATGGTTTTACCTCCAAGTAGTTCTTCCCGCGGAAATAATTAATTACAAGTGCTTGACCCACCAGGCATGCTTTCTTTCCAACACTCTGCTTAACAATCCAAGATCCCTAAGAGAAACAACAAAAGATAAATGTGTTGTTCAGTTTTTTGAAGGAATTATGTAGTTTGCAACTTACAAGAATAAAATGGAAAGACAAAGAAAGACAAATGTAAATCTTAAGATTGATGCCATAAACATGTACTTTTGCAGGTAGTTTGAAAAATCTACATATTTTTTTAATTTCAACATGAAAAAAAAACCAGAAAATAAATGTTCCAGAAAAACTGAGTGTGTCCATGGTTTTAATTAAAACTACTACTCACCTTAGAAATGTAAGGTATGAGCTTGAATCTTGAATTTCTATATGAATCATCTCCATTGACAAAGCTCTCCAATAACGGAGCATTTTCCAAAGGGGTAGTCATCATGTAATACAAAGCAAGGTTGTATGTAGTTGAACCTGGGACCTGGTTAATGTTACCTAATAGGGTAAGTATTTTGACAGTTGATCAGGAAGAGTACAACTTAAAAAGCATGTATGTACCTGAATGTTTACAATGAAGAAGAATTCGGGGCCACCTTGTGCAGCATATTTCTGCATGACTTCAAACTAAACTAGTAAGAACGGTTTTTTTTTTTGCTATTATTTTTCAAGACCTACATAGATCTGTCTGGAGAATAATGGAAAATGAAAAAAGAAATGAAAGAAAAGAGAAAAAAAAGAAAAAGGACAACCTGTACAATGCTCCCTGGACGGCCAGCAAGGTCATCTTCCCTCTTGTCAGATTTTAGCCAATCTGCAGCAACCATTTGCATCAAGGTGCCTTTTGCTTTAATCTGAAAAGTAGATAGCACGTTTCAAAATGTAGCAGCAATTAAAAGCAACGAGAATTAATTACGAGAAATTGAAACTCAAAATATTCTACCTATGCAATGCCTATGATCACACGCATATGTGGGTGCAGATTCTTGGATATGTGTTTTTTTATCAGTTGGCCGTACATTGGAGTAAATACTGATTCATAAATCTTCCATTAAACTTCCACATTTGGAACATGAGTTCACAGGAGATATTCTTGAAAAAAAGCAAATAGACAGTTGCATGCAGGACATCTAACTAATTAGATAGATGTCTTATCTGTGCATTCGCCAAAAGTCATGAAAAATCAGTCCATTCTAATAATCTTTACAATGAGAAATTTCTTCATTTACAGACCTTTAGGTTCTTGTGTAGTAGGCATAATGTTGAGAAGGAAACTTTAAATTTAATTTGATTGCTAAAAATCTAGATATGGGATGTATTACCAAAGGGAATATGAGAAAAACACTATATACTTTTATAGTTACCTCACAAAATGAATATGCCCACTAACTATTGCCACCAATTCGACCCGATTTAAGACTCTAATTAGTGATTGATACCTTGGCCATTTACCTACAACTTCTATGTTTTTCATCTTTGTGAGGGACATTCATGGATAGGGAGGCTATGCTGCACAATTTACTCTTTTATCAGGATTTTATTGTTTGAGTTGATAACACAATGATCTGTTAACTTATTATTTTTCAGCAACTAATCCTTTCTGAATTTCAGGTTGTCCTCTGAAATTACAAGCAGGCATACCTTTTGATGGTCTTCTAGATAGTGATCACCACGGATTAAAAATGAGGAAGGATCAGCAGTTGTCCAACTGCAAGCCAAATTACAACTTGGATCTTTTGGAAGAGTGGTCCCATAGCAGCACGAGATGTTGTCTTCCCTTGACAGCTCTTGCAAATCCATGTAGCCCTTCTTTTGAACTGCATCAAATGGAAGTTAAGTCATTTGACATGATACTGAAATCTATTAGAGATAAAAGACCATGCTCTTCATGGTAAATTATTTGCACATTAGCCTTAAAGGAATCACCTGCAAGATCATGCAATTTTTTCACAAAATTAGCAGCTGATGATAACTTGGGTTGGCGTAGATCCTGCACATCTCAGAGTCAAAGGAGCAAATGTGAGAAAATGAAAGTTAAAATAGTAGGGTAATGCCAAACATCTAAAATAGAGCAAAACTGACACTGAGAAGAGAATAAAATCATGTGAAGTACAGAAACAAGCAGCAACTAGAAAGTTTACAAATGTCAGAAAATTAGCGTCTGAACATTACAGCGAGAGTAACGGGCTCTCAATATAATACACTGCTAAGCCCTTTAAGCTTTACATTCTGCCACATAAAAAGGGCAGGGGCTAGCTTCTTTACATCGTCCTAGTGTAAGTACAACTTTTTTCGGTTTAGCAGAAACCATACGTGATAACAATTGTATCATCCCAGTAGCTCCTTTCTTCCATATTTTGGTCTTTCCCAAGACGTTCACGCATCATTCAGAAACTATGGTGGCTTTTGGTAACTCTACTTAACCTCTACTTCTACTTTCAAACCAACCTCTATTTGTAGTAGAGGTTTAAGCTCTACTAAAATGAGCAAAGATTTTTTGCTTATTCTTGTAGAGGTTATAACTCTACTTCAATTAGAGGTTGAAAAAATGAAAAAAAAATATCAAAAATATGATTTTTTTCATTACCCTCTACTTTTAAAGAGGTTGCAAGTACAGTTAACAAACACCACCTATGTTTTTAGATAAAACTGGATTAGAACTGAACTCATGGAACCATGCAACTGCTGCTTCAGTGCCATTTCCAGATTTCTTTTCCTTCTTTCCTTCAGTATGGATTTTCTTTTTCATGTCTACTTGGACAAAATGGGAACTGGAATTGAAATCCAATTGTAAAGACTGGACCAAGCCTCTGAGCTTTAGGCAAGACCATTCCATGTAATAAAAAAAAAAACACCACTCTTTGGAGCATTTAAGGAAGAGTCAAAGTCTATGACAAAGTACCTGCAATTGCATATCCACATCCACACTCATATCGGGAGACCACCCATTTTCTAACTGGTTGTAATCTGATGGTTCGGGAACATCAAAAAACTCATCATCAATTGAATCATTCAACTCCCCAAGGCTAGCAGTCTTTGATGGAGATCTCTCCATTTCTTCTTCTTCCATTGCATTGTCCTCATTATGCCTATTCTTTATATGGCTGTTAACTTCAACCTTAATATCCTCTATTTCACCAGGAGCCAACCTAATTTCTCTTTTCAACTCTCCTGAAGAGAACTCAGAGAAGGAGCAATTTCCTCGTTTGGCCTTGAAGAATTCTCTCAATGCTGCAATTAGAAAAAAAAGAGTCATACACTTTATGCATAGAACATACGCTGTTTGAACATGTATAAAGAATAGAGGTTCATTTCCTAGAGCTTGGTCCAGACATTACAGCTACAGGATCCTCAGTGGATTCCAACTAAATACAATCCTAAGCTTAGGCATTTTTTATTTAGCCTGAGACTTATCTTACTGCACCAAAGCAATGACCCTACTTAAAGATGTGTTTCATCAGTAGAGTACCTGCAACTCTTCCAAGCATCCGGATAGTAATTGATCGTGCTGATGAAGTTCGAAGATAGGACTTCCAAAACTTCCAATCAATAGCAAGCATGTGCTTTACAACTGATTGTTTCCCTTGGTTCACAGGAGAAATCACATATCCACCGCCTGAAGATAAATGAAAAAAAGCAAATATTATTTCCTTTGATTATTCAAACCATGCAGATATTTAAGGATGAAAGGTTTGAATTAAGGCAAAGATCAGAGTCCCCACACATTGTTTTAGGAGAATTAGTGCATAATACAAGGTGATCTTTCTTTGTTAGTTTATTGTTTTTGGATCAACAAGGTGAGCTATCATATTGAAATAATACATTAAGTAGAGATGCTCAAGTAAGAAAAAAAAAATGAAAGAATGTGCACATTTAATGAGCAAGCATGTAGATACAGTTTGAGGTACAAAGGAACCACCCTCACATGAATCCTTCTACCCTGCAAGGCCACAATTCAAGTTACTTTTATAGTATTAATATTCTATTGTTTAGTGAAAATAAAAGAATATTCCAAAGGTGGAACACTCCTTACTCGAACCAGTTTCCATCAGGAAAATCACAAACAAACCAAATTTTCAACCGGTCCCTTGTATAGCAAGTTAGGAAATCTCTTCATCTTAATTTCCTGTTCTGATTAGTATATTTCTACTTATAAAATTGATAAGATTGAGAAAAGAAGAAATGAAGGTCACTAGAATGAAGATGATATCATGCTTCTTAGTTCTCACATAACAAACACAACCTTGCTCTTCATCTCAATTTCCTGTTCTGATTAGCGTATTTCTACTTATAAAATTGATAAGATTAAGAAAAGAAGAAATGAAGGTCACTAGAATGAAGATGATATCATGCTTCTTAGTTCTCACATAACAAACACAACCCAGCAGGCAATAACATGAATAATAGATATATGAAGTTATATGTCAGTTTATGCAATTGCTGAATTTTTCATTCACTTGCACTAGGAAATAATTTGAAGATATTGTATCACAGGGAAATTTATCATACACTCTTGAATACATGGCTCTTTGAAGAAGCACAAAAAGGAATTCTAAATCAAAGCATACATTACTTTTAAGGCAGGCACGAACATAGCCTTTCTGGGGTTGACACCTTTTGTGGAATACAGAATGGTATAGGATCACTGCAAAAATTAGAAAAAAAAAACAGAGTCAGTTCACCACTAAAATTGGCTAAAAATACATACAATATTTTCGAGTATTCTTCCAAATAACTAAACTACCATATGTTCCATCATCCTCCCTTCTCCAATAACGCCGCAATAGTAGATCTCTTCGTCTCATGCCCCTGCAGACAAACTATTGTGTATTAATAAGATGAAATATTTATCCATAGCTGTATCTTACGAACTGAATTGGAAGATTTTCTATGAATGAATAGGTTCAGGATTTGACCAAGGTAGCCAATCATGGTCCAGTTGTTTGTGAACAATTTCAGTATGACCATCAAGGTGCTCAACCACACTACCTTGCAACAAACAGAAATCCCATCTGCGAGAATTTAGTTAAGATTTTATTAGTAACAGGGACCTTCCATCATCTTGGAATAGAACATGAAATGCACATTGCTAGATTTAGGAACAAAACTTCAAATTTGATCATTTTTTTTTTCTTTTACATTTTTTTGTACAAATTCAGTTCAAGTGTTGTTGCTTTGGTACAACAGCAAATGCCTCAACAAGAATGAAAACATGGGTATGAATCCTAATGGCAGTCACTTTTGAGTAAAATGCTGCAAAAGGTTAGAAATGTAGCTAGTCCAAACCATCCCAAGGACCTATCATTGGTGGGATCAGCACAAAGCGAGACTTATGATAGTATGAGATTGAAACGGAACTAAATTTGTGGATTTTTGTTTTCAGTTGGGGGATATAGGTTAATAGGATCTGCGAACATTTACATTAAGGTGAGACTGGTGGCTGATGCTCAAACCACTCTGATTTAATATTTCAAATTAAAAGCTTAAAATTGGAGAACAGGTTTAAGACCCATGCCAAACTTACTCTGATCTGGATGGACCAAAAGACATGAGTGTCCGGAAAATAGCCTCCGATGTCCCGTCAACCACACCCACAGCCATTATTGCTGGATGATCATCCCATTTCTGAGGATAAAGCATTTTTAAGCTATAAAATAACATTATTCAACCAACAAATGATGCAGAAAACTGCACACTAACCTTCCCATGGAAATCTCTCTCTTTTGCCTCTTTAAATAGACGTAAGCCTGTGCAATATTTTATAATTTAAACATGTGTCTCAACTATTTTAAGAGCAAGCAAGTCTCTAGTAATTACCATTTTGACAACCAAAAATTGTCCATGGAGAGGGTGCAATGACATCAGATGTTGCTGGATCTGTCGGTGTGGGTGAACGAAGAAGAGTCCAGTCTATAGAGTTTATAAGACCCCTGCCCTTGGAAAGGTTAAACCTGCCACAACCAAATGAGCCCAAGTAAACAGATAAAAGTAACAGAAATTCATTTGCGTAAGCAAATGCGATCATACAGGAAACATATCTCCTCATACCAAATAATTCCTTAAGGATCCAGTACATCCTAGAAGTACTAGACAAACAACAACAGACACTGGTTTAAACTCAAATATCTGTTTTCAAGTCATGCATTTTATGAATATCAGAGACAAAAGAAAGAGAGCATAATGGATGAAACAGGTGCAAAAATACCATTTAGATGCTTAAATATGTTGGAAAGTAATCAATTACCTATTGATTGGACACTCCTGCAAAAATACCATGGACTGCCTTTTGTTCTTGGAACAAGCCAAAATATTCTCTCCTGGGTTTGGACACTCCTGCAAAAAATGCAAAATCATCAGTGTGTTACAAATAAAACCAATAGTTAGAATGTTTTAACAAAAATTAGCAATTTTTGGAACCTTTAATGCAGCTTCTTGGAAAGAATGGATCCATCTTGCAGCTTCTTCTGGACTACCTGCTCCCAACTGTGAAGTTGAAATACCAAAACTTAGTAACTCACGAATCTTGAGTGATTGTAAGTGTTTAAAATAATTGCATTCTCAACAGAATTCCCCACACCTTAAGCTGATCATTGTGATTAGACATATTAAAAAGGGTGAAAATGAAGAAAACCTGAGAGTTGTGAAAAGAGAAAGAAAGAGAATGTCAATATTACACAACAACTAAAGTAGAAAGGTTACAGATCCCAAGAGATAAATGACAATGAGGTCCATACTTTCCGATGAATGCTCTCTCTCCCGTCGTCCATGACTCGAATGCAGGAATCTATCATTGCACTTTTTACAGGTTCCTAGCAAGGATCAAGTTTATTCAATTGGCAGTTGATGCACTTAAAATAGAAACATTCTTCGGTCAGATGACCATGAACAACAGTTTAAAAAGGCTGTAAAATCACAAACAACTGTGGCAATAAAATAGAATTGCAAAATATAGTACTTGTCAGACCAAACAAACAGAACAAACCTGTGTAGTATAAGGTTTTTCCATTGAATACAAGTCTCTCACACTTACAAATAGTGGAGTTCAAATTCAATATCTGTTTGGCTTTGCTACCTATGTAACAAAAACCTTCTATTTCCCAACAATGCAAACTACTTTATAACGAGCTTTAGTTCGTTAAAGACATAAGATATGTAACCTACATGTGCACATGCCTGCTATTGGATAATAAGCTGTAATGAAATCCCAACATGTTTTGTTTGTAGTTTATAGCAATCAATGTATTCTACAAATCTTGGCACAAAGATATGTAGCTGTCACGTTGGTTTTGTCTCCCTCAGCTAGGTTTAATGTCTTTTCATGTTGGATGTTTCCTTTACTTTTCTATTGCTCTTTGTTCTTTCAGTTGAGTACTGCTGGTACTTGATTCTCCATGTACATGTTTATAGATTTTGTTTTGTTTCTACTAAAAAAAAATAAAAAAATAAAAAATTACTCACATGGTTTTTTTTATTTTGAGTTATTCCTGCCACTAGAATAATAATATTTCTGCAAATAAGGTAATTATCTAGTTTTCTTAATCATGTTTTTAACATCTTTCAAATCAATTGTAGTGAATGGAAATAACTTTAAATTTTTTGCTACTTCAACACTTCATTTCTTTTGTTTTTCCCAGTCCTCTTTGAACCTTCTATGTAGAAGATTCCTATGGTTTTCGATAAGTTTTTTCACTCAACTCAACTAAACCTTTTTCCAACTAAAAGGGGTCGATTACATGAATCCACTTTCTTCACTCCGTTCTATCAAAGGCTAAGTCGGCATTCAAATTACAATTAAGTTTTTGATAAGTTTTCTCACTGGATATTAATATAACGTTTTTTTATGTCATCTTTCTTCTTGATTTGTTGCCCACATGTCAAATACAATTAGTAATGGCCAAAATCTATTTTTATTGGTCCTGACTCATGCTCTTGTTATTTAGAAAAGTCTCACACCAAAGTTGAACCACAATTTGACTTCTCTTCCCTAACCCCTGAGCTGTCTCTGACTCGCTAAAAGGAAGAAAATATAACTTTCCAATTACAATTCGCAAAGTTGAACAAACTTCCAAGATATCAAACAACTAATAAGACATCTCCATTTTCTTTCTTCTTTCTTTGTTTTCGGTTGGTTGTATTGCATCAAGTACAAATCATAGGTGGATTATTAAATTCATTTAAAGAACCAAAACGTTGAGATAACATGTAAGTCAAAGATATGTGATAAAATAATGAACAATCAAACATACATATGGTGATACAGACAAAGATGAAGAATCTCTCCGCATGAATTTCATAATTAGAGATGAACAACCAAGACTCGGACTTAATGAAACATATTAACAAGAAAACAGGGGAAATCCCAATAACCTCTTTCTTGTTTCTACCAGAAACCTAAAATGAACAATTATAGTAAAGAAGACAACTAAAGAACAGCTAAAAATGGCAGACAAAACTGATCATAAAGATTACACAAACTCGATTCTGAGGTCAGAAATTTGATCCATTTAAAAAAAAAAAAAACCTTTCCAACAATGGGAACATCCAAATCTTTTTCATATTTTCGGAAAGAACCTAATAAATTTCCCTCTTTTATATGAAATGCATATTCAATTCTGAGGTCAGAAATTTGATCCATTTATTTTAAAAAAAATTCAACAATGGGAATGGCCAAATCTTATTCATATTTTCAGAAAGCACCTAAAAATCAAAATTCTCTCTTTTTATATGGAATGCAATACTCAATTCTAAGTTCAGAAATTTGATCCATAAAAGAAAAAAGAAAAAAGAAAAAAAAATCCCAACAATGAGAACAGAGCCAAATCTTATTTATATTTTCAGAAAACAGCTAAAAATCAAAATTCCATCTTTTATGCGGAATGCATTACGACTAACAAATAAAAAATATATATATTTAAAAGTAAGGCATTAATATTGTCCATCGTAAAATGAAAATTAAGGACAGAAAATAAAATAAAATAAAATAACAATAATGACGGGTGTCATTACATTTTATTTTATTTTTTCCCTTTCTTCATTCCAATTAAAAAGCTCTAAATACCATTTTATTTATTTATTTATTATCAACAAATCATCAAAATTATCAACCAGAAAGTCCCATTTTTACCTCGTCATTAGATACTGGTATGGATTTGAAGCTTTTGAGACAATGATCTTCGAGAATGAAATACCGCTTTTGAGAATACTGCAATCCAATCCGATTCGATCGAATTATATACATCCACCCTTCCGTTCTGCTGCCTTCATTCTGCGACACCCCCATTTCACAAATCTCTCAAACCCAACCGTTGTTTCGATTCTTCTTCTTTATATTCGATCAAACTCGTCAAAATTCAATCTTTCTTTCTTTTTTTGCCAAATTTTTCTTATCAACAGAGAACAGAGCCGATTGATTAGGAAGAAGAGAGATCTCTGGTGCAGGAATAAACGCAATTAACAGGAAAGAGAGATTGAAATTTGCAAGACGAGATTATGAGGAGAGACGATTCTCTGATCCCACCAAAGGGAATCAGAGAATCATTTGCTGCAAAATCCCTCTCTTCTCTCTCTCTCTCTCTCCTCTCTCTCTCTCTTGCTCTTTTCTCTTCGCTTTCTGTTAAAGCAAACTGACTTGGCATATATGAGACAAAGATTCACAGAAAAAATTAAAAATTAAAAATTAAAAAAAATGATAATAATAATAATAATGGGTAAAAGGACGGAACTACCCTCGTTTTTCTCCGGTAAGAATCATCAATCATGACATGATGAAAATCTATTTATTACTTTACTAAATCTGATTTCCTAGTTCTTAGCTTTTACCTTTAAAAAAATAAAAAATCTAGAGTTCCTTACAAAGAAACAACGCCCATTTATTCTTTTATTTTAGAATGCACGTATAAACAAAATTTATATGTTTTTATGAAATGAGAGCGCTTACCCGAGAATAAGCTGACGAAGTGGGCAGAACTTATACTCATAATTTATAAAGACATAAGTTAAAGTTTCGTTTTTAGATGGGATAGATGTTGTCTTAGCTAAAAAAAAATCTTTTACGTTGTAAATTACATGGAAGTGCACATGTACACTTACTAGGATTTGTCCCGAGGGATTAGTTGGTGCATATAAACATGCCTGAATATTTTCGATTATATATAAAAAAATGATAGAGTTTATTTGTCTTATAAGAAATTTAGTGGGATGTATTAGTAATTTTCATTAAGGAAAGTGGAATAGCATGAGGTAAAAGATTGCTTTCATATGATATTATTGTGACAACTTGTGAGATCATGGATTAAAGTCGCATTGTCCGGCAATATTTAAAGGAACTCGAAGGAGAACTTGACCTTAAAATAGTAATTTATAATTGTTATTGATATAGTGATATTTATTATTTAAAAAAGAAAAAGATAATGTTTTAGAAGGATTTTATCATTGCTTTTTAAGGTTAAGCTCAATTTGTATATTATATTAATAAATAATTATATCTTGAAAATAAAGTGAATGCTTTTTTATGCCATCTGCTCTATATTTTATACACGATAAACAATCATTTATTCTTCTATTCATATATATAATAAAACGATCATCTATTTAGTTAAAACAATTATTGAAAATGAAAAATGAAATGACTATACGTATCTAAGTAAGAGTTTTATTCTTTGGCTCTACCATTTATTCCAAATCAATGCAATACTTTGTGTCACATTTTTGAATAAGCAATTTGATAAAGTATTCTTATTTGTAGAAATTAATATAGAAGATGTTGAAATATATTTTGTCCGGATTGGGGAAAAAATCACAAAAGACAAGGAGAAAGAAGGAAATAAGGCACGAGAACACGGAATTCAGAATTTCAAGGCGGTTACTATACAGCTGGGGTTTTCAATTAGTAAAAGACACGCCGCGAGCGGTGACGTGTGCACTCACGGATCCATCTCGTTTGCACAAGCCAAACGGCTCTAGAGAAGAGACCATAGTAAAGCAAAGCGTGTAGGCGGAAAAAGGAAATTGTGTAGGGGTATATTTGGGAAAATATAATATGACGAGAAAAACAAAATTGTTATAATTGGTTATTATTGACTGAAAGAGAAAGACGCCAGGTGGGAAGGCCGGATGTTATTTTTGCATGAAATGACGCTTTCAGTCCAAGTGCCAAGTGGGAGGTCACCATTCGTCAAACCTTCTTCAATTTTTTAATGCTTAGGGTTAACTGTTGCATTCCAAATTTAATCTCTAATATTTGTTGAATTAATGATATCTTAATTTATATCATTCCTATTAGATGTCAATTGTTATATATATATATATATATTTTTTTTTTTATTTTTTTTTTCTTTTTTCTTTTTAGGTTTTCTACAAGATACCTCTACACGCTTTGGGCACGAGAGTATTCTATATTCAAGAGTGGAATGATAGACGTTTCCTAACAAGAAAACTTTTAAAAATTGAACCCTAAAATTTTTATATAAGAATAATCTTGAGATTCAATCTGCTTTCATTAAGCTAACTACTCGTTTATAAATAAAATTTTAATTTCTTCTAAAAATATATTTAAAAATTAAATTATTATTATTATTTATTTTAAATTAATGTTTTTAGTGATGTATAAGGTAATTACATAATTTATATTTATTATTTTATTATAATGAGAATAGCCTTTTTGCTATAACTCAAATTGTGAAATAATTTAAATTATTTAAAAAAAAACTAATAACTGGTCATAGGAGTAAATTTAGCTTGCTCATAGAATAATAATAATAATTGGTTAAATAGAGTAATATAAAATATATTGATGTTAGGACTAGATACTTCTAAAAGGAAGTGGTCAGTTACCATGATAAAATACTTTTTTTTTTTTTTAATTGCTCATAATTATATATAGCACTCACTCCGGTCTCTTACCCAACTCTTTCAAATGTTTTTAATACATTATACATACATATCTAGAATAATTAACTAAGTCTAAGAATTTATATATGATCTCTTTTAATCTTGACAAATGAATATTAATTATTAGTCTTCACACTTTTTACATTTTATATACAATGGTATCTTCAACTATCCATAATCTATTCCCTCAATATATTTTATAAGTTAACACCCATACTTATTCTTTCAATCATGTATTTAATGTCATGATTTATTTTGTTTATTCTTTAATTTCAGATTAATTAACTATGATCTTTATAAGAATAAAAAAATCTTAGAGCATCTTACATTCACCACCTCTTTGTCCTTGGCTTATTTATTTATTTATATATTTATTAGGGAGGAGGGTATAGGGCAAACACATTCAACTAAATCTGTGTTATTTTATTAGCACTTCAACTAAATCTCCTTTTTTATTTTTCATAATAGGTGAACCACATTCATTCTTAAGGAATATAATATAAAAAAAAAATTATTCAAAGTTCCAACAAAAGAAATGAGCTATTCACTTTGAATGACTGAGAGTGCTACACACAAGCTTTCTTCAATATTCCTGCTAAGGTAATATCTTAGTTATATATATAATATATATATATATATATATATTAGAAAATGCTCATAATATTCCCAATAGTTCCATTTAAAACAATATCAAATTTAGCACTCTATCACCCATCCAAAAAAAAAAAAAAAAAAAATCTTTTTATTCACTTTGAGATTCATTATGCTATTATGCATCATTATCAATGTCTCATCATGCATTTATAATACAATTATTCTCCATTGATGTACAATAAATGAGAAAATTATTTCTTATAGGACACTTACAATATGTAAACTTAAAGGACCTGACTCATGAGTACAATCGATAATTATAATTATAATTATAATTATAATTTGGCCAGTACACACAACTCTCTATTAATCTAACAAACTTGAACACCCAAATTAAATACACTTCCCAAAAGCTTGTTTGTTAAGTCTATTTAACCTCTAATTTTATTTTAAAATAAATCTTTTGACAGAGTTAAGCTCTAATATAACTTATTCTTGGAGAGGTTAATTATAATTAACTTCAATTAATCAAAGGTTGAGAAAGTAAAAAATATTTTTACCATCTACTTTTTTTCAAAGGTTGCAATTAGAGTCAACAACCCGAACTTCAATTACTTTTTTGATTGGCTTCAGTAGACACCAAGCTTGATTGATATAATTTGATGAGCATTGAAATCAATGCAACAAATAGCTAGGAACTATTGGCACTGGACAGCATGATTTCCAGAGCTAATCTGCTTCCTATAATGCATATAAATTGCTTTGCTTGAAACACAAGCTTTTCTTTAGGTGCTTGAAAATATCATTGTTTGAGTCTTTTTAGATTGGAATAAAGAAAGTTTCTTTTGGGTCCTAATTAAACAAATACATCAGTAAGGGTATAATAATATAAGATTTGTAAGATTAATCAAATCTTGTATTTTTATATTGTTTCTCTCTCACTCCAAATTATTAATATTTGTTCTATTGAGATTATCTAATTAACCAAACCTTATAAAATTGATTTATCAGAATACTGCCACCCAGTAGTGACCCTTTTTATTTATTTGATTTTTAAAAATCTGAAGTCACCTTCAATCTAGGGTTTTCAATGGGGTCTGTCTCCAACTGATAGCCTGCCTGCTGCCATTCTCCAACTTGGCTCACCTACCAGCTTCTGTGAAAGCATGAATTAATGGCTTGAGACTATATAGGTAAACCTAAGGAAGGTATATAGAGAAAAGTGGTAGAAATAATGGGCACTTAATATTTCTTATTAACAACTTGATAAAATGAGAATAATAAAATTATTAATCTTGAGTTCAAGAAGTTAATAAATGGTGAAATTTGGAGCTTTAGGCTGTATTGTGGGCCAATTAAAGTGTCCAATCAAGGAGGAAGGTATCATCATAAGTTAAATAAGTAAAATATAGTAATGATAAATTTACAAGTTATTGACCCATTCGCTTACATGTGGAGTGCCTAAAATTCTATCTAACCTAACACTGCCTAACACCCTTTTCAATATCTCTTTCTTTCTTTTACCTGTAATAATAACTAAGGCTAGGCTCTAAAGTAATATTATTTAAAATTGTGATGTTGGAACTTTTGTTTGTTTTTGTTGATTGTGAAGAAATAATATTATTAGTTAGTTGTATAATCAGTTTCATTACCATACTACACTATTAAAAATGTATTAGATCGATTTCTGACTCATTAGTCTCTGTTATCCTTTAAGGTGAAACAGTAACAAAAGTTGAACTTAAAATTTTAGTATTCACCTCTTTACCAACTGTCGGACTAATTTCATATTGACACTTTTGTCTGTTTTTCTGGAGTTACCCTTTTTTTCAAACTTTTTTTTTATTAAGTTAAAGAGTCCTTTCAGAAATAAAAGTTATGCTAGTTTGGAAGATGCCGCTATTGACATATATAAATTGAATACGAAACATAGGATAAGGATAATGAATTATTGTTGTTGCTATCGTTAGAAATTTCAAAATATTATACATTTCAAAACAGAAATTTCAACTTATAAGCTGAAGTACATACGAAACGGTTTTAGGTTATATGGTAAACATGATTTATGTATTTGTATATAATTAATGTATTTATATTTAAACATAATTCACATATTTGTATTTACCAGTAGTTTCCTGAATTTGAATTACTCATAATTCATGAATAGAAAAGGTATAAGTTATTTATTGGTACAATGTATATAGGGTTTGATGATTTATGTATATATTTTGAATGTTATTAATTGTCACACCCTAGTACACAGTACACTGCAGTGTCTCACATCCACACCGCAGCATCTAGTACCCACGGAATCATTTGTCCACACTATTCACTATGTGTATTGGGGTATGACAATAGTGAACAGTACCCGCAAGTGAATAGTAATATATTTTTATTTTATTTTTTTCTTACTTCATTCTTCATCTTCTTCTTCTATACACTCAATCCACATGAGACATACACGTGTCGTAAATCAAGTTCTATTTAAAATTACATTCCGAACTGAGTTTTGACATTTTTAAGTTCATTTGACACATATACACATAACTTTAAAAGTTCTTATATGTGTATTATACTCGTCAGTGTATGTATAAATTAACCAAATACTTTGATTAAAAGCACGAGATATTACATTAATAATTAGATGTTCTAGGTATACTTCGATAAATACCTGCTGAAACAGATGCTATTAGTATATATAAGTATAGAGTTTTTATTTTTTAAAATGGAAAATAATATCAAATTATGAATGGATATTAATTTTCAGATGGAATAATAATTATGCATTATATCATTGGTTGCTTATTTTAATTAAATATTTAGGTGGTGGATATTGTCATCTAGCTGCTTATCTTAATTATTTTGTCTTAGAGCTTACTTTTTCTATGGTTGTTAATGTTTTTATCAACTTGAGGTGAGGGTAGTTGATGTGCCCAAGACCTTACACTATTCTAAATATAAGTGGCTGTAAATCACTGTATAATTAAATTAGCAAATACCAAGTATCTAAATTTCAGTGTCAGAACATTCTTATAATTTATTTAAAAAAAAACCTTTATAGTCAGAACAAGTCAGCCACATAACTTATATAAGCTAAAATGCCCTCCATGCTCTGTAGTAAACGTAGAGTAGTAATATGAGAAATGAAAAGGCACATGTACCCGGTTAAATCTGACCCGTGAGGCAAAAAGTAAAGAGTAATGTTACATGGATTGAGCACTAATTATCACAAATTAATCTCACATCAATTTTTAACTTTAATACATTAAAATAACTTAAATTTTAATGATACGCAGGTCTTCAAAAATAAATAAATAAATAAATTTTTTAATAAAATTACAAATTTAATACCTGAAATTAGATAGCCTCGTTGGTTACGAAATAAGGTATAAACTGTGATTAAGAGGTGAGATATCAATTTTGAATTTAAATTTATGTTCATATATATGCACTCATTTTAGAAAAGGACTATCTGATGTTACTTACAGTTTGTAATTTTAAAATAGTCTCGTCCCATAAAAAAGTTAGTTAAAATATTAAAAGATAAAAGACCAAAAATAAAATAAAAATTACAAATTTAATTTGAATGCTTCACTCAACCTCCTTATCTTGACGCAACGATTAGGGTGAGATTTGATCTGATAAAAAATCACTTCCTGAGACATTTCCCTGTAATAATAGTATAATAATAATAATAATAATAATAATAATAATATACAAATCAATCTTCTTGAATAATTTATTCTAATCTTTCTTGGGAATTCTAAGGATGTTGATTGCACTGCTTGATAAAATATTACCATACACAGTACCTTGTAACAGTATACCCAAAGCTAAAAAGTGAATTTAAGTTTATATTTTTTTTATTCAGCTAATAAAGCCATAAGTTCAATATTAGTTTATGCGTACAACAACTTATTATTGACCTGTTGCCAGCATCTCTTTCAAGATGGCATTTATATATAATATTTATTTATTATTGTTTGTTTTATTTTTAATTTTTTTAGGTAGGAAGGATGCAATGTGACATTTCCAGAGCAACTTTGTTCACTCAGAACAAAACCATGTATACACACGGCACTACGTGTTTTCCTACCGTAATAATAATAATATGTTAAAAGAAAATGTTTGCTTGCGGAAGTAGAAATCAAGGATTTTCCCAGCTGTTGCCAACCTTGCATTTAACAACCATCGAATATAGAAAACAAAGAATTTAACCAATGCCCCCAGTCCACCAGCTTAAACTTTAAAATAAATAAATAATAATTCCAAAGAATCATACAAATATATATAAACGACTGTCATCTGATGACATTCAACTTTTTTCTTAACGGGTCTCCAATAATATCATCTACCCCAACATGAAAAGTCAGAAATCTATGCCTTTCCTCCACATTGAACTCCAAATACAAAACCTTGTCAATCCTTACAATGTTAATTTAGGAATGCCAGACTGCAACAAGAACTCGGCATGTATAATTTATTTTACTACTGAACATTAAGGGCATGTTTTATTATCGTTGTCTAGATGGGAAATGGCATTTTACAACAGAAAATTAAGGGCACTTGAAATTTTTTGATCCATTTCATCCCAAAGAAGAGGGCAAGGAAACAGATTTATAAAAGGCAAGCACACAAATTTTCTCATGAGATTAAAAATAATAATAATAAAATCTCACCACTATGTATTAGAAAATTTAAGTAGGTTTGAAAAAGTACTTCTCAAAAAGATCTTGACAATCAAACATCTTTTTCCATTCTCTTGGGAAATTTTAGGTTTTCTTTTCCAAAAACATATAAAAATACAATTTCCTTAGCAATCAAACATGCCCCTAGAGCTGAATTTGGAAACAAACCATGATTATGTTACTTTTGCCATTATAAAAATAAAAAAATAAAAAGAAGAAGAAGAATGAGAAAGAAAATTACACAGCTAACACCCACATTCGACACACCACGAGCTGAATTGATAAACACTGTGCTCTGTAACACATCAAATCATAAGTGCTAAACAAAGGCGGCCGTGAAACAATAAAATGAGGGAGAGGGGATAAAATACAGGGAAACAAAGATCAAATGAGCCTATTATCAAAATATTGTTTTATGAACATAAAGTGAAGTCTCCTTCCCTTGTGTAATGGTGAATACATTCAACAGCTCTGTAAAATATGACATTGCCTCCAAGGAAGAAAGCTTCACCTTAAAAAATTGGCATCCTTAAAACCCTTCCATGACCGAAGGACTCCAAGCATTTAGTGAAACCAGGGGTAAAGAATGAAGTAGCAAGAGAGAGGCATCTACCCTTTCCCCATCTGTGTAAAATATTTCTTGTCCGCCTTTTCCAGGCGATTTCGGAACTCAGCCCACTCACTTTTGCATCTCTCTCTCACCTGCACTTGACAATAAAGAATTTTGGATTTTCTCATCTCCATAACAAGAAAAAAGAAGTCATGAAAATATTTTCTTTTTCACAAATTTCCAGGGAAGTGGAAAAGAATGAATCTAAAACTAAAAGCAGTCAACATAAACAACCACATTCTAAATATTAAATAGAGATAGAGTATGAAGGCCATACCCCTTCCCATGGCGCTTTTCCATTTTCTGACTTTCCCTGCAATTAGTTCAAAATTTTGGAGTAAATGAAACTAGAAATACACCGACAAGAAACAGGAGAACCATTGATGGATTAGTACTGCATTGTGGTCGCACAAAAAATTGATGAGGTTATAGACCCTCCTAAGAGCACTAAGAAGGCACAGAAGAGACTCGGAAGCACGTTCCATAGTTGCTGGGTTTTAGGGAAGCAGGAGGTCATCATACTCCCTAGTCCCTCCTGCTTTATGACTAATTTAAGTTTTAATAGCAATGTCCTCAGGTCTTTTCCTGTTACAATATTACCATAATAACATACTGCATTAATTACATTTTCCAGCAGTAGGATCTAATGGTATGAGCGTACAGCAATGTTGTCAAGGCGAAAAGGCGGTAAACCTTAATTAGGCGAGGCGGGGCCTAGACAGGATATAAAATATTTATTTAGAGGTCCTTGAAAAATTTATTTATTTATTCATTGGTCCCTCACTCCATATGTATGTATATATATATATATATATATATATATATATATATATATATATATATATATATGTAATTATTAATTTAATTCAAATGTCGAAGTGGAAGAAATGAGAGGATTTCGCAGGTTTTAACAAACAAAAAAATTCAAAAAAAACCCTTTAAAAAAATATTTGCTTAGACCTCCCCAAACCGCCTAGACGGTGCGACTACCCAAGGGGCCTAGGCACCACCTTGACAACACTTGTGTCCAGTAGTACGATTTTCTATTAAGAACGAGTGCAAATACCCTGTATCAATCTGGAACCTTCATTGGCTTAAACAAAACATAGAAAACCATTAGTTATGTGCTGCATGTTTTGCAGTTATGGTAATTTACCTGTTCTCCAAGAGAAGGTATAACTTGATGTATGATCCATTGTGAGTCAACTACCCCAATCTTCTCATGAGCAGGCTGCACACATATACAATAGTGAAATGTAGAACAAGAAAGCATTTGCTTGAATGATCTCAATAAAGACTAGACTACATAATTTAACAGGAGACAGACTGAGGGGCACCCTTTATTATCAGATTACAGAAGTTTTCTTCAAGAAAAGCTAAAGGTCTAACTTCTAATTCCAGCAAAACCTGGCATCTGATTTATTATTGACTTTTCTAGTGATGAAATGAACAGGAGAACCGGTACTAAACCCGATAGACACCTAAACAAATTACAGTTCAATCATTTCTCTAAAAGGCCATGTGAGCAACATGCCACCATCATCACCATTGTTATCATTTACAAGCAAAAGTAGGATCACAAGGTCATCTTCCAGGTCATTATTGTTTGTATTCAAGCGGTACGGAGACATCAAGAGAAAATAACTCACTGACCTGAACACATCTTCGTAAGGCAAAGTCCAAGCCCCATCCATGAACTAGATCATTCTGCAAAATGATTATCCAAATTATTTCTGTTACTTTAAGACCAAAAGCAAAAAAGTATACAACTGAATAGAGCTAGATATAAGGGAGCCAAATACAGAGAAAGAAGTCTATTCCTAACAACTTTTATGATACCTGAATCATATGCCACACGCATCGCCATGCCTCCCGAGAAAATACAGGAGCCATTATCTCAACAAAACTGCACATGAAATTAAACAGAATTACGAGTGTTTTAACAAGATGAAAGAATACAATACCTCATGAAGAGTGTGTTGCCTGTTTAAGCCTACGACCTCTAATACAACAAAGAGAGAGAGAGAGTACGCTGCACACGGAGGCAAATGTGGGTCGCTGCACCAGCCTGGTTTCTCTTCTGTTTCCCTAGAAGTATTAAAACATTCAAAATGCTTATTAACTAGATAGATTGATTCTCACTCAACTTGTACAAAAATATTTACAATGGATTAATATGCAATTAAAAAGTGACAATAACTAAGAACCCTACTTGTGAACTTCACGGTCACCCCTCCTTTTCGTCATCTGCCACGTCAATCCCTTATCTGGCTCAAGGCCTGGTTGAGATATCTCCAAACCATGTTTCTTTACCAATTGCATATACCTTGTAAGTAGGAAATACAAATACAAATCAAGGCGCTATTATCACAAATTCACTACTTGCCACGGCCAGATAAACTAAATAAAATCTCAAAACTCACTTTGCTGCATTGAAGTGCTCAACTCCAAGATCTTCATCCCAGATGAAAATGTAATCATAAGCTGCTACTACGTCTGGATGCAAAAATCGTTTTGCATACCACCTACAAGGGATGAGACAAAGGCCACAATGTGCAAAGGGTTATTAACCATATGGAAGATTAAGAGTTGTTTCACATTTAACAGAGCAGAAAAGATAGCCATATTTCATTTCACAAGAAATTTCACAAAGCACTAGAATTAAACCATAGTTCACTAAAATATGCCACACAAAAATGAACTGGATGCATGCAAATCTTTATAAAATTGTACCATTTTGTTTGGCTTTTTACACTGACATGAACCGCACGCTTTGACCACTCAAATTGATCCCATTCACTTGTTCGGCCGTCATAATGGAAAAGCAAAATAGTGAAATCCTCTTCAGGAAACTACAGGGGAAAAAAGAGCAGAGTGAAAGAGAGAAAAATATCAGCACCTTTAAAGGAAAAAAAAAAGAAGAAAAAAAAAAGAAAAAAGAAGAAACAAAGAAATGCAAAAACAATTCAATAGCAGTCAGAGTTATCAATAATACCTTTTTCACTGCTGCATTGATATTGTTCTTCTGATTAATGCCAACTGTAAATGTGACTAGATACTTTGGCTTTTTCTTCAGATCCTGCAGGTTTTGCATCACCAACACTGTATTATCACTTCCATATAAAAAAAAACCCAAATATAAAAGAAACACAAACCTAAAGTTCCCTAATCTTGAGCAGCAATCACATGTGCGAGTGAAGCTTCAAGACTGACTGACAGAGACTGAGAATGGGTCTCGCCCAACCCAACCCTCTAACCTTTAAAATGTAAACAAGGCCAAGGAGTAGAGTTGGACCAAATTTTTCAAGGCTGCATCTTAGGGCTTTACCAAAGCTAGCCAGGACCACCTATAGGCCAATTGCTTTATTAAATAACAATTCTATTTTTTTTTCCACTTTTGTTTTACTTATATCTGCTTTCAATCTCTCTCTTTTCATCTCTTCATTCTAGCCAGCTTGATTCTATAGTGCATAACCATATGATAATTAAATTTGTAATCTCAATCCAACAACATAAAACCACTTGGGTGCTACATGAATCCTGTACTTGTACACTTCATTTGAAAATATGAAGAACAATTTGCGCAAATCATATTCATCTTATGGGATACCACATCAAGTTCTTCATTGTATTGTAACTTTCAATTATTGTTATTAGTGTGAGTTACGGGCTTGACCACACATGTAATATGCATATTAATCAGTGCATATTCTAACTATAGAAAGTATACTGACAAGATGCCATTTGGTGATTTATAATTTTGCCATATATTTCAAATATCCACTCAACTCAACTAAGTTTTTTTCCAACTACATGGGGTCAGCTACATGAATCCACTTCCTCCACTTTGCTCTATCGAGGGCTAAGTCGACATTCAAATTACAATAAATTAAATCTTTCTTAATTATCTCTGACCATGTTATTTTAGGTGCACCTCTACCTTTATTGTTACCATTTACGGTTTATATGTTACTCTTCCTAATTAGTGCATCTAAAGGCCTACATTGTATGTATCCAAATCATCTTAGTCATTTCTCTCTCATTTTATCTCCAATTGGTATTGTTGGTGCAAGATTTGACCAACACCAAGTAGATGAACACATAGAGGAGATGAGCTGATCTGGAAACACGAACCAATCGACCTCAACAAGAGCTCGCCACCTAGATCTGGAACAAAAGAGCGGAGAAAAGGCTATCGTGAGGAGCACCGGTGTGGTGTCGGCCAAAGACCCTCTGATGCCTAAGTTAAAGCTGAGCTTGCTCAGACAAAACATTGCATTAGCTTGAAAAGCAATGACCAACATACCTTTGGAGGGGAGTTGAGGGGCTATTATAGAGGAAATCCTTGGCCGAGTGACTATAGTTGCCAAGTTGGCATGCCACGAGTCGATTTCTAATAAGTTGAGAGTAGATGAACTTGAGTTGGACGAGCTCATCTATTATGAATAAATTGGATGAGCTCGTCTATACTAGATAAGCTTCTTCCTCTTCGATCGTCTCGGATGAGCACTTTTATCTCAAATTTGTCGAGATAAGTTTGTATCTAGTAAGTATATTTATTCTGAAATTTTAGGAATAGGGTGCGAAAAGAGGAGCTCGACAATCCAAGCTCGCCCATTCCTGGTTACTCATTCTGAAGAGATTAGCTCGACCACCCAAGATGCGTGCCAAGTTGGTTGTCGCTCCACGACATCAGCTCGCCCCCTTGCCTCAGACGAGCTAAGTTGTCGTCGTTTACAGGTTTGCGATTGGGCGAATATGGGAGAGCTCATCCTAACCGAGCTAACATCGAGATGCCGCAATTTGCGTTGTTACTGTTTGGCTTCACTGAGCTAAGTTGTCGAGTCACAAGAACGTTTTTAAGGTTTTCGTTAAATTCATGTCACGCCACCTTAGCTTGGCTTAAACCACGCAATGTTTTCAAGACATCACCTAGGCATTTTAGGGAGAAAACGCCTAGGCTCTGTGCTAGGTAGACAATGGGGGTTTATGTAAATATTTAAAAAGTTTAGAGGGGTCTCTCTAATTAAAAAAAATCTATCACCCAATGCCTAAAAGAAAAAAAACGAAGGACTGAAATCCAATTTCAACTTAGCTTGGCTCGCATTAATTAATTAAGTTTTGACTCAATATATCATTTTTATTTGGACAGCGCCTTTGTCAGGTTTTCGCTAATCCATCATAGGACTTCATCTAAGTAAGGTTTCATTTTTCATTTTGACTATGTTGACTTAATTCTTGATTATTTGAGTGACCTTGTGATCAAGCTCAAACAATGAAATGAATCACAAGGCCAACATGTAGGTACATGTAGGAACATACGCATAATGAAACCAAGCAAGAAAGAAATTTAGGAAAAAAAATGTCAAATAGTGTAGAGAAACTAAAGCTATAGAAAACAATAAAAGCATACCTCACTAGGTTCACCCCATAATCTTCGCAAATAGAAATCTGTTTCGGCCACAACAATACCTGGAGGTAGCAACTCCGCACCGCGTGGATTTGTAGGAACATAAATCTGCAACAAATAAACAAGAAAAATTAAGTAAACCTACTGGTTACCAAAGTTATAATAAACATATTTTCATTCTTTAACCGATAATTGTTTAACTAATTTGTTTGGTGATGCGAAAAACAAAAAATAAAACAAAAGTATGAGAAACCTAAGTTAAAATAAGAAAATAACTAAACAGCAAAAATACAAGTACCTTTGAACTGTCTCTTGATCTATTTAGATCCAGTTCATACCGGGGAGGTTTGAATGATCCATCATCACCCGTAATGGAGATGTCTCTGGACGATAAAAGGCCAGAACGTAGGTTAAACTGTAAAGATTTCATAACATGTCAGAGGATAAGAAGATCAAGTAACATCACAAACAATGAAATATACCATGGCCATACCTTGTTTACTGATACAGAAGGAAACGAAACACCAACAAAAAATCCAAACACGACTCCCATAATGGTTGTGATGATGAGCCTAGCACCATCATTCGATTTCTTCAGAGCCTCTCTGCAAAACCAACGTTGGAAACTCACAACGAAACAACAATAATGACATCAACAAAGGTCTTCATTATCCCTAATTCAAAACATTACAGCAAAACTAACCTGCGGAGGGGGGTCCCCATCTTAGAATGGTAACCACACCTTAACTAGAAGTCACACCACCAGCTTTGCCCAGGCATTTAACATTTAACACTATATGGAAATCTACAAGGAATTTCAAAATAGAGCAGAGAAGCACTGCTGTCTCCCAAAGAGCTTGTGTGATCTTCTAAACAGAGCAAGCAAGGGGAGCCCTGACATTAACAAAGATCAAATTTAAAATTGAAAATCTAAAAAAAAAGATAAGAATAATAAAAATCATCTAAAAGGAAAGTGAAAATATGAAATCATAAATTTATAATACAGAACTACTGCTAATCGATCCACAACACAATGTTAAAATATAATTAAAGAAAGCATACAACAACATGTCTATGAAAATTGAAGACTGATAGCAACGCCATCTATCTAGGTCACTACAATAACAATAATAACATATACTAACTTGAAAGATGAGAGCATCCATCAAAAGTTCAGTTCTTAACTCCTAGGCTACTAGTTCAAGAATTTTTTTTCTCTCATCTTCAAATGACACTTGAAGACATCAATTGCTAAATCCACAACCGATTCCGCCACAAATTCCAAGTTCGAATTCCCAAGCTTTTCTTCGTATGTCGAAGAAGTTCCGTAGATTCTCAATTGAAGTAAAACTAACGATAACAAAATACTATCGTGATCTATAAACAACAGATAAACTCAACACGAAACCCTAAAATTAGCAGATCGATCTTTTCTGGAAATGACTAATTCACAAATCTACGAATGCTTGGATCCTAACACATCACATGGAATGCTAAAAAATGCCAAAAATCGCAACAAAAGCGTGATAAAAGAGGAAATAGGGTTAAAAAACTTACGAATTTCGTTCGATCGTGTTTTGGAAGAGAGAGAGATAGAGAGAGAGAGAGGGAAGAATTGGGAAGTCCCTCCTGAACGACGCTGGGCCTTCTTCGATGGAGAGACCGACTTTATTTTTCGACCTGACGAAAATGCCCTCGTCTTTCAGTTTATTCAGGGAGAAAATTGATTTAATACAATTGCTTCACAGGTATGTGGGCCTCACTTTTGATTCCACGAAGGACCAAATATGGTGAGCCGGATAATCTGTGTCGTGTGGATTGGCGACGCGTGTGATTTTTTCAATCTTTAAGCAGAGACGTACGTGAATCGATGAAAGAGTGGAGGGAAGTGATCAGGTGGTTCGGCTCCAATGTCTCCCTCAAGTCGCATTTCGTATACATCGCGTCTTACCTACCTTACAGACTTACAGTTGGGCCGTTCAACCATCCTTGCCTCGTCTTTATCAAGCAATTGGGTTGGGTTTGGGCTACCGCGACAAAATTTTGAGTCCATATAAAATCAGGCCCAAAAGAAAACATATATTTTAAAATAGGGCAATGTTTGGCAACGGAACAACTTTAGGCTGGGTTTGATTTATAACCTAAAAATTATTTTTAATTTTTTTTTTTAAAAGATTTTTAAATAGTTAAAAAAAAGTGGAGTAGTTTTTAAAAACTACTTTTTAATATTTTCTCACAAAAAAGTGAAAACTTAAAAAATGATATTTTATCATTTTTCAAGTTTTCTAATTGTATTTTTTTTTATACCAAGAAAGCAGAAAAATTATTTTTGAGTTTCAAACCAAACACTGCCTTAGATTTTAACGTAATTCTTAACTCATACTAATGTGACATATATTTAGATATAATGTGGGCAAAACCTTTTTTAAGGTGATCAAAGGTATATGACACGCTACCATGTAATATAACGTAAAAAAAAAAGTGTTGAAAATTGCATTTTCTCAATATTTTTCAAGCCAGCTATGTCTTGAGGTTCTCAAAATTCACAGAGTGTCAACTATCAAGTGTGGTTTTGGATTTTTAAAGTATAAATTTTTATGAATATCTTGTTTTAGTGCTCAAATCTTTAATAGCATAATTTTCTCGAAGTCTTCAAGATTTTTTGTTATTTTTTCATGTGACTTTGTAAGAACAGAAAGCCATTGGCAAACTAGAGACTTTCGATGTGGCACCTATCTAATATACTCTAATGCTTAAAGTTTGTGCAAAGTATCTCATGTGTCCAAGACTTCTCGGATTAAAATTCTTCTTATCTTTGTTTTTTTGTTTTTGGTTTTTCATGAGGTATCTCCACGCACTTTCGGTATAAGACTAGTTCTCGTTTGTGTTAAGAGCGCCAAATATGTAATGTATTAACTGTAGTATCTTTATTTCCTATTGTATTTAAATTGCCTTGAATATATTAGCATAATTATAGGAAACAAATTACCACCATTATAGGAAAATACTTGTTGTATAAATATGTATTTTCTGATCCAATAAAATTATTCAAGCAAAGATATTTTTCTTTTTTTTTATGGTATTAGAGAAAGGAACAATACCCTAGCTTTCTGCCCTTCTCTATTTTTGCTTTTTTTTCTTCCCTCGTTGTTTCCCATCATCATGTCAAACGAGCAACCTTCGAATGGAGGCAAGCCAGATGCCGCCAATCCTTATTTCCTCCACCAGTCTGACCATCCTGGAATGGTTCTTGTTTCCAAGCCCCTCAATGGGGATAATTATTCGACCTGGTGTAGAGCCATGGTCATCTCTTTGAACGCCAAGTCCAAATTGGGTTTCATAGATGAAACCACCACAGTGTTGTCTGCCACAACCAACCCAGAAGATTATGCATCATGGAAAAAATGCAACGATATGGTTCTATCCTAGATTCTCAATTCACTCACACCAGATATTGCGGACAACATCATTTTCTCTACCACTGCCCAGGAGATATGGGAAGACTTTCAGAGTCGTTTTTCTCAAAGCAATGCCTCGCGTATTTTTCAGATTGAGAGGGACATCGCTTGTCTTGCTCAAGATCAAATGACTGTTGCAGCTTACTGCACAAGGCTCAAGAAATTGTGGGATGAATTGGGCTCTAATAATGACATTATTTGGTTTTATGGGGTAAACAATAAGATACGTAGATTGATGCAATTTTTCATCGGACTCATTGAGTCCAACAGTGTTATCCGAGGATAGATCCTATTGATGAATCTGCTGCCTGATGTTGCACAAGCTTACTCTTCCATTATACAGGATGAAAAGCAACGAAGACTGGGCGCTGCACGTGAGACAATAGAAACCTCAGTTGTGGTTGTTCGACGGGATGAACCAGTAGCTCTAGCTGTTTGACATAAACAAGGTTATTTTTCTGGTTCCAATTCATCTAATCGCATTGCTCTTATTGTGATCGAGATCATCATGTGCGAGACACATGTTGGAAGTTGAATGGATATCCACCAGGACACCCAAAACATGCACAAACCAGGTCCAATCAATGAGACACTTATTCTAAGCATAACAACAACCATCAATCTTCGGTTAATAGTGTCAAGGATGGCCCAATGATGTAGGAAATTCAGTCAATGACGAATGGGCTCTCTGATTTGAAAATTCAACAAATATTATATGTCATGCATGATAAATGAACATCACAATCTGCCAATCCTAAGGTTAATGTTGCTGCTACTTCTTCAGGTTTGTCACAACCTCAATTGAACATTGATAGTGGTGCAACAGATCATATTACTTCATCTCCAACTTTACTTGTCAATAGTAGAGAGAACACTACTTTGCCGCTAGTTGTTATGCCAAGTGGAGAATAGGCTCCGATTATATCTACTGGATTTACCTTTAAATTCAGTTATTTCTTTAAAACATGTGCTTGGTGTGCCATCTTATAAGGTGAATTTAATGTATGTGAGTCAGAGTTACAAGATATCTGAATTGTTCAGTAACCTTCTTCCCTCATTGGTGTATTTTGTAGGACTTGATGACGAAGACGACGATTGGTTTGGGTAAACAACAAGACAGTCTCTATTACTTGGTTGCAATGGCAGGGGAGAAAGCAAAACATAAAGTCCAATCTATAGTAGCCATTATTAATCATTCATCAAGTTCTCAAATCACCCCTTCCACAAACTTGTGGCATCGCCCGTTTGGGGCATTTATCTTTTGTTAAATTTTCCTTTCAAGTCCAATAGTGCTTGTGACATTTGTGCACTCGTAAAACAATCTCGACTTCCTTTTTCTATTAGTTTCATTTCGTCTAGTAAACCTTTTGAATTAATTCATTGTGATATTTGGGGTCCTTACAAAATTCCCTCTCTTTCTGGTGCTAAATATTTTTTGACTATTGTGGACGACTATTCTCAATTTACATGTTTTTTTTTTCATGCATCATAAAAGTGAAACACAAAATTTACTTGCCAATTTTTTCTCTTTGTCCAAACACAATTCAATTCTTCTATAGCTAACATTCGGGTCGACAATGGAGGGAATTTTTTTTCTATGCAAGATTTTTTTAAACAAATATGTACAAATTATCAACATTCTTGCTCCTATACCCCTCAACAAAATGGGGTTGTTGGGCGCAAATATAGACATATCCTTGAGTCAGCACAAGCCCTTTGTTTTCAAGCTCATTTTCTTTAACATTTATGTCTCCATCTCCTGGTATTCAGCGACAAGGGGAGAACCTAGTGTGTCGCCTCAACAAGTTGTTATATGGCTTAAAGCAAGCCTCTCGTCAATGGTTTGCCAAGTTTTCTACAGCTATCCAAGCTATTGAATTTGTTCAATCCAAAACAGATTACTCGTTGTTCACATGTCGTAAAGGCAAATCTTTTACAACTTTATTGATATATGTTGATGACATTCTCATTACGGGTAATGATCTCAGTGCCATATCTGCTCTTAAGCAATTTTTGCATAATCATTTTCGGATTAAAGATTTGGGTGATCTAAAATATTTTTGGGCATTGAAGTCTCTCAGTCAAAGAAAGATATTTTCATCTCACAACGAAAATATACTTTGGAAATTCTAAAGGATGGTGGATTTTTGGGAGCTAAACCCGTGAACTTTCCCATGGAGCAAAACATAAAACTCTTGGATGAAGGTGAATTGCTTAGAGATCCATCTCAATATAGGCGGCTTGTTGGACGCCTAATTTATTTGACGACTACCCCGCCAGATATCACTTATTTGGTACATGTGTTAAGTAGATTCATGCACGCAGACCACATATGAAAGCTGCCTTGTGCGTGCTTCGTTATTTGAAGACTAATCTAGGATAGGGTTTGTTTTTCCCTTCTCAAAATGATTTATCTTTACGAGCCTTTTGTGATTCAGATTGGGCAGGTTGTCCAACTTCTCATAAATCCACCACAGGTTATTGTGTTTTTTTGGGATCTTCCCTTATTTCATGATGGACAAAAAGGCAGAAAACTGTATCCCTCTCTTCATCAGAAGCCGAATATAGAGCCATGACAGGTACATGTTGTGAATTATCTTGGTTGCGCTCGTTATTGAAGGATTTACAAATCTGACATTCGAAGTCGGCATTGTTATATTGCGATAATAAATTAGCCTTGCACATAGCAACCAATCCCATTTTTCATGAAAAAAACCAGTCATATAGAGGTGGATTGTCATTTTATTCGTGACAAAATAAAAGATGATTCAATTGCAACCAAATATGTTTCTTCAGCTAATCAGCTTGAGGATGTGTTTACCAAGCTATTGGGAAAAAAAACATTTTCAACGATGATAAACAAGTTGGGAGTTCTCGATATTCACAATTCAACTTGAGGGGGAGTGTTAAGAAAGCCAAATATGTAATGTATTAACTGTAGGATCTTTATTTCCTATTGTACTTAAATTGCCTCGAATAGATTAGCATAATTTTAGGAAACATATTACCACTATTATATGAAAATACTTGTTGTCACACCCTGGGTAGCACAGCGTGCCCCTACCCAGGTGCGGGCGCACCCTCTCGGGGCGAACGCCTAGCCATTATGAATCTAAAGCGAGCACCATAAACGTCATTGCTTCCTCAAGAGCGTTTATCCATGTATGCAAGCTCTCAACTGAAATGAACCAGAGCTTATCATGAGAAGCACCATTTATCATATCGTTAGCTACTAAAAATATCAAATCATATCCAAAAATCACAATCTTAGCATCGAAACGTCCGGAATTCAGTTCTCTACGATTCTATGATCTCATACCAGACGAAGGCTCACGTGAGTATCACTCACGGAATTTTCCTTTTCCCTTCGACCAGTTTAAATAATATCTGATATTATTTGTATGTTATAGAAGTGTGTGGAGGGCTCCTTAACGATAACTATTCGTGGAAGGATCCTTAAAGTTGACTTCTCCACTCACGATGCTTGGGATGATGAAATGAGCTGATCATAGATACGTATCAGGTGAGAATTTATTTTGTGGAATGAATGGAATGATTATAGAGATCTATATTGGGTTTGATTTGTGGTATAGGAAAAAAATTTTTGTACATTTTGGGAAGTATTGTGAGAGTACGCGAAGGCTGACAGTGTATTATATACTGTATATGGGTATGTACAGTGTATAGTACGTTGTGCCGGTCATGACGTCAGCCTACGTCAGGGGCGTTTCGCCTTGTACCTAACACTGGTGTTGATGACTCAACTTCAAATGGCGGTACAAGTTATATCACTAATATTGCTAGGGTTAACAATCTCACCACAGTTTTGGCTGACCCGAAATTTATAGGCTGTCTCACAACTTGCGTATATATTATAGGATTGATGCAGTGGGTATATGAACCATATCTTTTTTTTTTGGAAAGGTAAAGAGGGGGAACACCCAGCAATAACAACTAGCACACTACATCTCGAACTCTCCTAGGCCAAGTAACCCCAGTTGCATCTTCCCTCAAAATATTGAATAACCCACGGGGAGGGGAAGACAGGATACATATGAACCATATCTTGAGTTGTCTTGTTGTATAAATATGTATCTTCTTATTCAATAAAATTATTCAAGCAAAAATATTTTTCTTCTTCTTTTCAGTTCTAGATAAAAGTAGAATGGTAGACCTCTCTCAAAGAGGGCGCCTCTAAGAATTGAATGCTGAAACTTTTATACAAGGATAACCTTAGAATTCAACCCTATTCCATTGAGTCGACCATTCAATGGAAAATTCTTCTTTATATTTCATTATCTAGAAAATATTTCTTAACAGCAAAACAAATTTTTATTTATCATTTTATAAATATATTATAAATTTTTTTGACAGAATATATTATAGTTGCAAACATATGCATTGCACACGCCTAAAACTTAATTATATATTAAAACTATTTATAAATCCAAAACTATTTAAAACTCAAGGTGTGCTACTTTTATTGTCGATTTCTAAATTATCCACTAATTTTTAATATAAAATTGTTAAATAAATTTATATAAAAAAATACAATCATGGGTAATTTGATAATAAGACACTAAAAGATTTCTGACGTAATCTTACTAATAAGACTTATTTTACGAATTATTCATTTTTGCCATTTTCAATTTCCTTTTATTTTTTTGGTAACTTTCAGCTCCCTTTTATTCACGTGTCACACGCACGTTCCTGTAGACAAATGCGTATATAAATATATGTGTCTTAGTGCGCGTGTGTGTATTTTTAAAAGAGTACTGCTAGAAGTACACTAGATATCAATATTATTTTTTGATGTTGACACATAGTTTCCTTTGGATGTTGAAGATGTTGCGCAATTTACGTGCATTCCCAAAACATTGGAGCTAGGTACCAGCCTCGAGATATGGTGTTGGTACACAGTGTATATAAAACTTTTTTTTTTTAATATTCAATACAAATGTAATATTAGAACAGATTTGTGTTTGTATATGTCTTGAGAAAAAAAAAATGAAGTACAAAAATGAATAAGCACGTGCCCAAATGCTATGGTTCCCCAAATGCTGGAAATCTACGAGGGAGTAAATTAAGGGGGCAGAGAGTGTCGTGTAACTCTCAGGTTACAAGCTCAGCGCCACTTAACCGATTTCATTTCTTTCCTTTCCCCAAGACTCGGACTCCTCTGTTTCCTCAACAAAACTCACAACACCGTTTCGCTATTCTATTTTTCTTTTCTCATTTTTTCTTCTTAAATCTTCGGGTCTCTGTCAATCTCTGTGGTTTCTAAATGCTTGCAGAAGAAACGAGACTTGGTGGGTAATACATGGCATGCATGAAGTTGGGTTCAAAATCTGATGCATTTCAACGCGAAAGCCAGACCTGGTACCTCCTTCTCCTTCTCAATTGTTTGCTTCCGAGTTCTCTGGTTCTATCTCACTTTTCCTTGTTTTCTGGGTGTGTGATAAAATTAAGAGGTAGACATAAAAATAGTGAGTTGCGTTTATTTGATTTTCTTCTTAATGGGAGTTTGAAATCTGGGTATTCCTTGGATCACTCGGAACTATATCAAATCTCAATAATATTAGAAAAAGAAATATTGTTCTGTTTTTTTTTTTTTTTCAAGGCATTTGATTATTATTGACATTCAAAGACATGATTATGTGCGCTTTGATCTTATGCTAATGTTGGATTGGTATATACTGGCTTGGTTAGTACTCTGGCCTAAGCTAAGCCAGTGATTTAGTTTTTGTGGTGTCTTTGGTAGATTTGATCAAGAGTCAATGAAATGCTTAAGTCATTAATGGACCTTATAAAATTAACTAGGTTGTAATTTAATAATGATTTCTGAGGGAAGATTGAGCCAAGAACAGCTAAAGTGCATGATACCAGCCTGTGATGATGGATTGTCATTGAAAAACTTAAGAAGAATGTCAAGCAATTGAATGTTTCAAGGTTTATTTACATAACAAGTAGAAGGTCTGTGGTTAATGAATGTCAGAAAAAGAGGAGAGCACAAGAAGTTCAAAGCATCAATTTGAATGACAAAATGGGGGAAAAGGGAGAAATATTTCCTTTCTTTTTTAATTTTTCATGTTTGTGCTTCATGTTAATCATGATAAAGCAACCTCAAATATGCCTTTTTTGCAGGCTTTGCACAACTGGGCTGCAGAGTGACATAATTGTTGAAGTTGGAGAAATATCCTTCCATCTTCACAAGGTGTGTTTAATCTATTCCCATTATCTTCAACTTAATAAAGCTGCTAAGCATCTTTGTTTATGTGTGAATTGTGATTGCTTTAAACATGTACTTTCTTTGCTTGCCCATCAGCTATTTTATGTTATGACCTGGCCTTAAAAACTCCATTTTCCCTTGTGCAGTTTCCATTGCTCTCCCGAAGTGGGCTTTTGGAGAAGTTAATCGAAGAGCTAGCCGGTGATGATGGATCAAACTGTGCTGTGCAGCTTCATGACATACCTGGTGGAGCCAAAGCCTTTGAACTTGTAGCCAAGTTCTGTTATGGCGTCAGAATTGAAGTCACTTCCCTTAATGTAGTTAGTCTAAGATGTGCAGCTGAGCATCTTCAGATGACTGAAGCTTATGGAGAGGGCAATCTCATCAAACAGACAGAAGATTTCCTCAACGAAATTTTTGGCAGCTGGGTTGATTCCATCAAAGCCCTCGAAACGTGCGAGGAGGTTCTCCCACTTGCCGAAGAGGTTCACATTGTCTCCAGGTGCCTCAATTCCTTGGCAATTAAAGCCTGTGCTGATCCAAGTTTATTTGGTTGGCCTGTTCCCAACCGCAATAGCTTGCAAAGCCCAGGTGGCACAATCTTCTGGAATGGAATATCCACAGGAACCAAACCACGATCCATGGGCGAGGATTGGTGGTATGAGGATGTGTCTTTCCTAACTTTGGCATTGTATAAAAGGCTAATCTTGGCTGTGGAAGCAAGAGGGATGAAGCCTCAGAGAATTGCCGGTGCCCTCATGTTCTATGCGAAAAGGTATCTTCCCGGGGTGAGCCGGCATGAAAGCTTCAAGGAAAACCGCACTAACCATGGATCTAGTATTTCATCCCCATCTGAGGGAGATCAACGAGCTCTACTGGAAGAGATCGTGGGGCTACTTCCTAACAAGAGAGGAGTTACTTCAACAAAGTTCCTTCTCAGGCTGCTTCGAACCGCAATTATTTTAAAGGCAAGCCTGTCATGTAGAGAGAACTTGGAGAAAAGAGTGGGAGCTCAGCTCGATCACGCCAAATTGGACGATCTTCTTATACCAAACACGGGCTACACTGTGGAGACTCTTTATGATATTGACTGTGTTCAGAGGATTCTTGATCACTTTATTTCTGTGGAACAGGCTGTGGCTGGGTCTTTTTCTCCATGTATAGTTGATGAGGGGCAATTGATGGACGGCGCTCCGCCGCTGACCCCTATGACAATGGTGGCTAAATTAATTGATGGGTACCTTGCAGAGGTAGCACCTGATGTCAACTTAAAACTCGCAAAATTTCAGGCTCTTGCAGCTATTATTCCCGATTATGCTAGACCTCTTGATGATGGCATCTACCGAGCTATTGATATATACCTCAAGGTAACATCTTTTTGAAATGATCCTTATATGTATATAAAGAATACACTGAAACACCTAACCCTACTTAGAGACGGATCTTAGATTGAGAACAAAGCGTACGTCTCAGATTGTTTCATCTGAATTTACATTTTTAGGGTCTAGAAGCTCAACCACAATTCATTGATTTTTGCTGAGTATATAAGCATTGCATGAAAGTTCACTTAGTTTAGAAGATCAGCAGAAACATATGAAGGCATCTCACCTTATGACTTTTATGGGCTTTTATGGTGCACATGAGCATATCATACATTATCCAATGTACCATTGCACATAAATGTTTCAATTATTTTTATACCAGAACCTTCTCCTTCGAACAAAAACATTTTTCAGGTAGAATTCTTTGTGTTATACGAAATGTGAAATACCCGGAACTGTATTTTGTGGTAGATTAACTGTTCTCCTACTTGATAGGAAGAATGAAAACACACAAATGTAGCTAATGATCATATTCATCTGTATCATAAATATATGATAAACTTTGTCTCAGTTTCAAATTGCTAACAAATTTCTCGACTTCAGGCTCACCCATGGCTCACAGATTCAGAGAGGGAGCAACTTTGCAGGCTCATGAACTGTCAGAAACTCTCATTGGAAGCCTGCACACATGCCGCCCAGAACGAGAGGCTTCCTCTTCGAGTAATAGTCCAAGTTCTCTTCTTCGAACAGCTTCGTCTTCGCACTTCAATAGCCGGATGGTTCTTCGTCTCTGATAACCTCGAGAATTCTCAAGGCCAAAATGAGACCCTTCCACCTCCCAAGAACGACGAATCCATCGAGATGAACCCTGCACCACATGATGAGAAGGAAGAACAAGGTGTTCTGGGCATCAAAGACATGAAGATTCGAGTGCGAGAACTCGAAAAGGAGTGCTTGTGCATGAAACAAGAACTTGAAAAACTAGGAAAAACCAAAGGTAGTTGGAATATTTTCTCCAAAAGATTCAGGTTCAGAAAATTACAGGCCAATAATGCAGAAGCCTCAAAAGCTTGCAATTCCAAGGACCTTCCTCCTCCACCATTATCGTCTTTGAATGGAGAACAGCATTATGCAAATGGAGGGTTGAGGAAATAAAGTTTTTGGAAGCAGAAACCAAAATAGCATTTTTCTCGTCTTCTGTTGTTTTGTTCTAGTTGCCATTCTTTTGATTGTTGATTTGTTGTTTGTTGATTATGATCACTGTAAGTAACCTTAACGGATAAATGTAATTCAATTCATTTATTTCTAATATCCCCATTTTCTCTGGTAAATAATTTTCTTCCCAAACTTTAAGCTTGCAATGATCCAATGAGTGGATAATTTTTTTCTTTATTTTTAACTACACTTTGATGAATAATTAATAATCACGCAACCTTGCTCTCTCACATCGACACGTGTCCAATATTCTCTTAATTCCAACTCCTGACCCTCTAAATCCCAGTTATACACGTCTTACCCTCTCTCTTGTTTTAATCTTTATCCATACCTTTTACACCTCTAAAGCATTCTCAAGTCCTAAAAGGTTATCGATAACTAGCTATAAAATAACCAATAAAAAATAAGTAATTTTCTTTAATCAATGTAAAATAATTTTCTTTCAAATTTTTTTAATTCAATTGTTCTTTTCAGAATTATATTTTTACTTAAAGGTTTATATTTCTAATTCAATTATTTCAATAGAAAATTAAATTTAATAAAATTTATTCATGACCAAAATGTTTTTAAAACAGATTTTTATTTTTAAAATTTTCTTAATTTTATTTTCTAATTGTAAAGGTTACAAACTTGTATGGGTAATATTAATGCATTTTTGACCCATGTTGTTCTAGCATCACCATATTTTTATAAGCAGTATTTTAAGCAATTATTAATAATTAGATATTGCAACCTAATTATTAATAATTAGATAATGCAGTTATTAATCATTTTTAAGCTGCAAAATATTGTCATCTGGAAATATTGCAATCTTTAGTTTTAGGAAAAGAAGGGGATATATTTGAAAGAGCACACAAGAAAAAAAAAAGTTTTAATTTAAAATGAGAATGAATTTTATTAAAAAGATTTGAAGTGAGTGATAACGTGGTGGCGTAGTGTTGAGAGACAAGAGAGACATCAAGAAGGAATTAGTAATTCTTTTCTTTTCTTTTTTATTTGATACAAGAAAGTTTAGGTTAGGGGAGGTTATACCTCCTGGGCTTAAAGGGCATGTCACAGGACTTAAAAGGGCTTGCCGTGATACTTGTAAATTATCCATTGACGAGAGACACCTTTTAATTTTGGGGATAAGAACTACAGGATAAAAATGTTTTAATTTTAAAGATTTTATTAAAAAGATTTGAAGTGTAGCAATGAAGATTAAAAAAAAAAAAAGTACAAGAAAAGGAATAAATGCAAAAATAACGTCCGTGATTAAATTATAAATAAAATCAAACGGCACATATTTTTATTTTTAACTTTTCGCTCTAGGGTTTCTATTCTTATTCGGTACTCACTAGCGGAGAAGATGAGCAACATTCAGGTTTCGATTACTCAATCTCTATCCGTTTTACCCAAATCAAGAATGGATATTATTAAAAAGATTTGAAGTGAGTGATAAAGTGATGGTGTAGTGCCTAGAGACGAAATAGGAATCAAGAAGAAATCAGTAATTTTTTTTTTTTATTTGATACAAGAAAGTTTAGGTGAGGGGAGGCTATCCCTTTCTAAGCTAGGGCAAGGCCATGCCACATGCCTTAAAGGAGGACTTCCAGTGTTACTTATAAATAGAGGTGATAATTTGACCAGAGGCTCATGGATCCGGCCCGACTCGATCAAAATGACCCGATCCAAACTCGGGCTCGATTATTATATGGGTTGGCTCGGTCCTAAAACTTATTGGGCGGGTTTGGGATATTACATAGGTGTAAATTCATGTTGATTTCAGGACATTAAAATTGGATTGGTCAAATTGAGAGTGCTTAGCTTGATTAATTGGCTTTGGGATTGATAGTAAATATTTCTCATCTTATTTCTCCATTTATGGCATTGTATTTATATAAAATTAGCTTGTTGAATGATATGCATCTTATTATGTATGTGCATTGCATTTATACTCATGACATGGATTTCATGCATTGAATTACCTTAGGTATCTTGGCGTTTATAATCTTTTTATTTACTTATCTTTTGAGAAAAAGACCTTTCTTGGCTGATGTAAGGGGGGAAAGATTTGTCATAGATAATGTGTTGATTTGAACCCATATCGCAATGGAAGAAGCGAGGACATGTATTATCTTGACGCGACCTCCAGTTGAGGCTTTTCTGCTTGTTTTATGAAAATAATGCACAAATTTATGTGTTTAATTGGAAGCATGTATAACACATTTCATTAATGCATTTGAAGTTATAAACGTTGTTTCAATGGTATACATATTTTGTAAATGCATATATAAAAATTATTGTGAGAATTATTCATTGAGCTAGTTGAGCTCATCTCATTTCCATATTTTCTCAATCCGGAAGGGAAGGGCAAGACTTGATTGTCTGCGAGGTCTTCTTCTCATTTTTTTTTTTGGATGTAGGTTTTGATTTTGGGGATTTGGGTACAGTTTTGGTTTATGTTGATTATTTTGTTCTTTTGAAACTTGTATATATATAATTATCATTGTACATAGGTATATAACATATTAATGTATAGATGTAAATAGACTGTATATAACAGGATGGACTCTTGTTTGAGTTCAGGTGGATGTTTTTTATATATATTGAACCTTGTGGTGTACATACATGATGAATTTGATCTTGTTGTTATGGATGATGAATTTTGAATTTTAGATTAATTATATTTGTCATATACATGTTATATTTTATGATTGTTTAGGTATTTTTTGTATAGAGGCTTAGCAATATTTCAAATTTTGTCACGTGTTAACATTATCTGAAGTATTGTGCCGATCATGACATCACCCGATGCGTAGTCGCAACAAGCATAAAGAAGTGAAAAGATCAAGCCTCTCCGCTTGAACCCCTAACTGAAGAATTTCCTTACTCTTTTATCGAACCACAATCTTTGGGACATTTCAACAAACAAATAGTAGTTAATATCAAAATCCATCCAAAAAACAAACACAGCCATCAATATCTAAATTTCACAGCTTTAATACCAATACAAACATACCTATCAAGAACCCACTGTGAAAGCACTTAAAATCAGTAATCTGGATGTTATAAGATCCCTCTTCCAATTCTTTTTTTTTTTTCGAACACCTCTTCCAATTTTTTGAATCATTAGAAATAAATTAGAAAAATAAAAATTTACCCACCATTAAACACAATTTACGCTCCATCACTCACCCTCAAATAATTAAAAAAAAAAATCATTGTAATCTAGATCTTATAAGACCCTATTCCAATTCTATGAATCATTATAAATAAACCAGAAAAATATAACTAATAAAACCCTAAAGTGCAAAAATTCAAAGATTTAGAGGGATTTTGCAAAGAGAAAAATTAACAAAAACGGCAGTAAAATTCAAAGGCCTACCTCGTTACCCAATTCGCCTACAATCCCTCGAAATGATCAAAATTGAATATTCGATGCTCAATAATGTTAGATGCTAAAGCTTTCCCTACCGTTTGATACTGGTGAAATTGCAACCAAAAAACCCCATTAAACAAGTAATTGGGATTGTAATGATTCAACGAAGAAGAATAAAAGAGTAGAAAAATAGAGTCAATTTGGGGTTGGATTTGAAAGAAATTACTTGATTTTAAAGGAAGTAGCTTCTACAAAATCTTACTTGTTGTAAAGATTGGATGACTTTCTCCATGTACAGAATCTGGCAATCATAAGCCTCCATCGTGAACAAAATAAACAAGAAAGAAGAAAGATTTGGGTTGGAAAAAAGTGAACTTTTGTTTCTTAAAAATAAATAAAAAAAGCCCTAAAAAATGTGGGAAGAACATTCAAAAGCCAAGTATTCCAGTTTCTTCATCATATTAGAAATTTTGATTTTAAAGGAAGCAGTTAGAATAACTTACATGTTTGATAGGCACGGTGGAGTAGTCAGACCACTCCACTGCAATCATGATTATAAAAGAATTAAAAAAAAAAAAAAAATCTATTTTTATTTTTAGAAGGTTACAGTTATTTATTAATGACGTAATAAATAATTTTTTTATTTTAACTTAAAAATATAAAAGAGTTAAAAAAAATTATTTATTTATTTTTATTTTGATACAAATATAAAAAAAGTTAAGAGTTTTTTAGCTAAAAAAAAATGAACCTTTTCTTGGCCAACGAAATTCGTGATTACCAAACCCTACTCTCTCTCTTGCACATGATTTTTATTTTTTATTTTTTATTTTTTTAATTACTTTAATTTATATTAACAATTATCTAATTTATAAAATAAAAAATAACAAAAATTAAAACCCTCACCAAAAGGGTACTTTTGTCAAAAATATAACTGTTATCTACCGTTTTTTTATTTTTTATTTTTTAAATTATTTTAATTTATATTAACAATTATCTAACGTTTTTAAATTTAAAATTATTATATTTTATTTTTTAACCCAAGTATCATATTTATTTTAAAGAATATAAAAAAAATATGAATATACAAAAAAAAAAAAATTATATAAAAATACTTAGCAAAACATATAAACCAACTCACAAATTTATAATTATCATTAAAAAAAAAATTAAAAATAAAAATAAAAAAAATATTTAATACCTTATTAAAATATGTATTTTAAATAAAAATATTAAAAAATATTTTTTAACTTGATTGTCTATCAAATGACATTTTATGCTATGTAGGATTCAAGTCTTTTTATATTAATAACGTGATATTTAAAAAAAAAAACAATCTTAGAGAAAAAAGAGGAGAGTCGAACAGAATTGAAAGGATTAAATATAAAAAGATAAGTTAAATTATCTAAAATTATTGATTCACCCTTATTTTATTAGTATAACATAATTTAAAATAAATTTTTAAGGATGTATTTGATAAATGATAAAAAAAACATTTTAAAAAAAATTTATTTTTTAATATTTGGTAGACACAAAAATAAAAGAAAAAATTAAAAAATTTCTCGGGTCACCATTTTCTTAGGTAAGAGGAAATTTTTTTTGCACAAATTTAAAAACGTTACAGTTATATAACTAATTAATTAATAATTAATTATGACAAATTTTTTTTATCTCACTTAATCATTAAAAACAAAAACAAAATTGTGAGGGAAGTGTTTTTAGCTACCCCCACCCTAAATACGTTATAGTGATGTATTTTAGAATCGCAGCGATTCCGCGCGATTCTCCCAAACGCCTCGCCGTGCCAAGCCTATACATATAGTACAGATAAAATTAAACGGCGCGCATTTTTTGTTTTTTAACTTTTCGCTCTAGGGTTTCTGTTTTTCTTCGGCGCTCAGTAGCAGAGAGGACAAGAACATTCAGGTTTTAATGACGCAATCTCTATCTGTTTTACCCAAATCGTTACAATCTTCTCTTAATTCGTTTTGTTTAGGTTTTGATTTCTTAAAGTTTGAAGCTTTAGATGTTTAGTAGTTTTTATTTCAATTCGCTCCGACACATAGTTCTGCTTGGATAATACTAGAGATTTTCAATTCGGTTCTGTAAATGCTTCATATTTGAAATTGTTGATAATCGCAGGAAGTAAGTGAATCGAAGAGGAAGATGGAAGCTTTTAGTGGAGCTTCTGCTGTAATGGGCGCCGTTCAACAGCCAAGTTGGACCAAAGCTTCCTCTTTTATTCCCATGTTCAATATCAAAAGTGGATTTCCGGGTCAGTTTAGGTTCCATTTGGCGAACCCATATAAAGCTTCTTGCATTGAAGCGAGCTTGGTAACTGGTCGGCCACCATCTTCTGTATCAGCGCCTGAAGTTGGAGGTAAAAAAAAAAAACAATCTTAGAACCCAACTTTAATGTATCAATTGTGGTTAGGTTTAGTAGTGGCAAATTTGGGAATTTTGATATTGTTTTGATAAGGAAAAGATGATGAATAGAAGTTTTTAAGTGTTTCAAATTTATGAAATAGTAATTTTGTTTAATCATTTGAGGGTTATTATTGATCAATGGAGGGATGTGTTCTGTTTTGATAGGTAGTGGAAGTGGTTTTGTGGACTATGGTCTGAGTGAAGCAGATTCTGAAGTTCGTTCGATAATTGACAAGGAAAAGCAGCGACAGCTTAAGAGTTTAGAGCTCATTGCTTCTGAGAATTTTACGTCTCGGGCTGTGATGGAAGCGGTTGGTTCTTGCCTCACAAACAAGTACTCCGAAGGGCTACCTGGTAAAAGGTAAAGATTGGACAATTAAGAGCAGTGTATTTTGCTTCGGATGTTGCTCTTATTCTGATTTTTATACTTGTAAGCCAGCCAATTGTTTTACTTTTTTTTTTTTTTTTTTTTTATGAATGTGGCTTAGGTATTATGGTGGCAATGAGTACATTGACGAGCTCGAGACCCTGTGTCAAGAAAGGGCTTTGGCTGCGTTCCATTTGGATGGAGAGAAGTGGGGTGTCAATGTTCAACCATTATCTGGGTCTCCGGCTAATTTTGAGGTTTATACTGCACTTCTCAGTCCACATGACAGAATTATGGTGAGTTGATTCTGTTTTTTGAGCACAATGTTACTTTTCTTTTTCTCTTCTTTTCTTTTATTGTTTTTAAGAATTTTAATAACCTGATTTTGTTTTGTCAATTGGGTTTATATTAATTTTAAGGGAAACTGACAGGGTTTAGACCTTCCTCACGGAGGGCATTTGTCACATGGGTTCATGACTCCCAAGAGACGAGTATCCGGCACTTCCATCTATTTTGAATCTATGCCTTACCGGCTAGATGAATCCACAGGTGCTGCAATATTTTCCTTTATATATTTTTTGAAAGTTGACATGTTTTTTGTGTTTGTGCGTGTGTGCATTTGTGTTTTTGATTTCTTTGTCTTTATTGTTGTTGAGTTTGCTAAAATCCTGGGTACAGGCTTGATTGACTATGATATGCTCGAGAAAACAGCCATTCTTTTCCGACCAAAGCTCATTATTACTGGTGCTAGTGCATATCCTCGAGATTTTGATTATCCTCGAATGAGGAAGGTACTTATCTTATATATTTTTAGTCTGATATTGTTCTTGTTGGTGATGGTGTTATTGATTAAGTGCCATATGCAAAATCTAATCACCCTCATTTGTTGCACTCCGGAAGATAGCAGATGCTGTAGGTGCTTTCCTTATGATGGACATGGCTCATATTAGTGGTCTTGTTGCTGCTGAAGTGGTTGCTAACCCTTTTGAGTACTGTGATGTTGTAACTACAACAACGCACAAGGTATGAATTGAAGCATTTGAGGTGTTTGAAACTGTAGTCTATAAATGAGTGAGGACCTCTCTATTCTGGTACATGCATTCAGTTTATGTACCTGCAATTTTCTCATTTTCACCAGTACTAGTGGAAAGATTTATTCCATTTTCTATAGACATGTTTTTTTTTTCAAACTTCTCTACTTTCATAAGTCTAGATTCTTGAATTATTATTATCTGCTCTTCTTTTTCTTTTGGTTGAGAGTAAAAGAATATGTGGTTTTACAAATTTGTCTTACTCTCCACTGCCTATTTTTTCTTCTTTGTAGTCGCTTCCTGTACAGTGTTAAAATCTAGTTGTTGCTTTGTAGTCGCTACGAGGTCCCAGAGGTGGAATGATCTTCTACAAGAAAGATACCATCCTGGGAGTTGATTTGGAATCTGCCATCAACAATTCTGTTTTTCCAGGTCTACAGGTTAGTTGGAAGGGCTACCTTTATGAAATGACATTTGAATTAAATAAATAACTCCCTTGTGTGCGCATCAACTTTTGGATTTTTTTTTGTAAGTTTCTCTATCAAAATACTAAAACAATGACACAAACCAATGGTTCTTCATCATAGGGAGGTCCTCATAACCACACGATTGGAGGTCTGGCTGTGTGTTTAAAACATGCCCAGACCCCCCAATTTAAGGCTTATCAGAGTCAGGTATATTGCTTCCATTGTTTCTTTAAGATAACAGTCTCAGCTTATTTTATTATCATCCGTTTTAACATAGTCGATTTAAGCCGTATGAATTCCTGTTTAGCATTTTCGTTATCTTTCAGATCATTTCTAACTGTAAAGCTCTTGCCAATCGACTGGTTGAGTTGGGATACAAATTGGTTTCTGGTGGGAGTGATAACCATTTGGTTCTTGTGGATCTGAGGCCAATGGTGAGTTGCTTGCTTCTCCTGTGACTTGTTCATTCTTGACTTCTCACATTTCATGTTCTTTCATGTTTCCTTTTTCTCTTTCTTTTTGGTTCTTTTTCATTTTTTTTTTTAAACTTCCATAATCACATAGCAGTAGTTGGATCGATTTATCTTGAATCTAAATAATTGGATAGCATATTGGATTGGATCCGTGTGACTGGGTGAATACCTTCTTGTGGACCACCAATTTCTTCATCTAGACTAAAACATCTATTTTATGCTTAGATTGCTTTATTTTGGTTAAGTCCTTTCGTGGAGTCTATTCTTTGGGTATTTCTCTAGTGGTTTTCCTTTTTGATACTGATTATTAAATGCTCATGTCTACAGGGTATTGATGGTGCTCGAGTTGAGAAAATCCTGGACATGGCTTCCATAACTCTTAATAAGAACTCGGTGCCTGGTAAGTTCAGTGCATCTGTCTGTTCATCTATTTAAATCACTCTATAATTTTTCTCATACTTTTGTCATTTTTGGATCACAAAGGCGACAAAAGCGCCCTAGTACCAGGTGGCATTCGAATTGGAACGCCCGCCATGACCACTAGAGGGTTTACTGAAAAGGAATTCATATCAACTGCAGACTTCATCCATGAAGGTGTGCAGATTGCCATAGAAGCAAAGAAATCTGCTAAGGGGTCAAAGCTTCAAGATTTCATGAACTTCTTAGAATCTCGTGAATTCTCTTCTCTAAAGGATCCGTTGGCGGATCTACAAAGGAGAGTTGAGGCACTGACCACCCAGTACCCTTTACCTGGATTATAAATGGTTTTGCTGCTCACAGGTTTAAATCCTTTACTGAGGAAGATAGAATTTTAAGGTGGGAGTTTCTAATTTTTATATCTTTGTAATGCTGTTATACTGACCTCCCGGGTTGACATAGATTTTATACCTTACCCTGAAAATCAGTAGGTCCAGGGTTTTATGAATATTTATATCAATAAAAAACTGGTTATGTTGAGTTTATCTTTACTTTTCATCTGGTTTGTAATAAAACTCACAAATTATTTTAGATTGATTGATTGAATTTAAAATTAATTTTTAGATATTTTACTCAAAAAATAATTTATATTCAAAAAAATGATAAAAAAAATATTATGGATTGATAACTTTTGAACCACAAACTAGATGCAGGCCGATGTTTCAATTAGTCTTAATGGGCATCCATTAGCTATTATTATTACTATAATCTCTCTTAAACATAATAATATATTATGTTATGTACATGTTGCATGGGCCCATAAACAATCAGCTGGCTGCCATAGTAATCCCATCAAACCACGTGACGTACCCATTGGTTAAGGTTTGACTTGGACCCACAAAATTCTCTATCAAGAATATTCCCCAAAATACCGTCTCTCACCAGAATTTCTCATCCCATCAGAATAGTCCGTAACTCCATGCAATCGGCCGTACCTACGCATGAGAATCTTCGCTTCTCCGGACCGTACGATTAATGGTCTCACCAGCTGAGCCAAGCCATTCACTCGGCTCACACTAGCTTGTCTGGCTGGCTCCAGCTGCCGGCTCGATGCTTCCATTTTCAACACTACTACTACTACTTGGATCGAAATTTAACAGTGCCTTGGAGCCTCTCATCTTGTAAGCGGCTCGGTCGTAAGCCAGCGCGGCTTCCTCAGCCGTACCAAACGTCCCGAGCCAAACCCGAGCTCCTTTTCTTGTCGAGTCGCGAATCTCAGCGGCGAACTTCCCCCACGGCCGCTTTCTCACTCCCCGGTAATGAGGTCGATCTTCTTGTCTCTTCCTCTTCGTCGCCGGAGAACCCAAATCCACCTTGGCATCAAACGTCAGCTTCAGCTTCGACTTTGGCTTGGGTGGAGCCTGAGAGGAGTTTGGCGTATGTAGCTTGAGCTGCTGCCACCCTCGCATCTCGGCTTCTTCCAACACACCGTACAGAACCATGTCCTCCGTATCGTTCTCGTTAAACGTGAGATCCGCGTTCATCTGTTGAGCGCAGGAGAGGCGGTTTCCTGAGTCGTCTCCCTGACCGTTGACTTGTTCTGAAAGGAGAGAATCGGAGCCGTCAGCTATGCTGTGGGAACTTGTAGCAGAGTTGCAGAAAGGTGGTGGAGATCCCAAGACGAGATCGAATGGCTTCATTTCATGGGTAGCTTTGAATTTTGAGTTTCTGGGTTTGTGAGAATTGAGATTAATTTGTGTGAAAGAAATTGAGATTTGTTAATGGGGTTTGTTGGGGTTATAAATAAGAGAAGAGAAGAGAAGAGAAGTGAGGATTTGGTATTGTTACAATTTAATAACGTCATTGGTGAGGTGGAGGGGGTGATGTGGGTTGATCTGGATCGGGAATTAGTGGATTGTGGTGGAACCATTGGCTTGTAACTATCATGGTGGGCACAATTAGCGGGGCTCAAGTCAACTGCACGTGATTCTGACTTCTTTTATACCTTCCAGAACAACACGACAAGCCCATATTATTTTGTTCCAAGAAAAGCAAATAGATCCTATGCTGGCACTATCACAGGTTTAGATATTTTTTTTAAAAAAAAATGTTTTACATTGATGTTAAAACTTTTTTTTTAATACGGACACTTAATTTTTTTTAAATAATTTAAAGATACTGTGTGAATATATGTGAATTATGCAATATCTTTAACATTTAAAAAAATTGAGTGCTAGCGTCAAAAAATAATATTAATATTTAATATCTCTTTAGCAATACTCTTATTTTTAATGATTAGATGATAAAAGAGAGAGAAGTAGAGTAAAATTGTTAATTATGAAATAGAGCTTTGTTATAACTCAAGGAAATGAATGATCTTAAAGTCTTTCCATTTCTTACTAGATGGAATAGAAGTTTGGGGTTGATGAGTGCAGAAATGTCAAAGATTAATTAAGACCATACCTAAAATTACTTATGGGGTAAGAGAGCGACTCTCGTTGCACCGCCTTTTCTCTTTTTTACATCAATTAAAATATTTTTTTTATTATCTTTAAAATAACCATTTTTAATTTTTTTTTTTTTTTGCATATAACTTTTTTAAAATTGACCTTCAAATCCTAAATCTTCACACGCGATGTCCTAAACCTTCAAATTGACCTTTAATTTAACTCTTTAGTCGGTGTTGTTTTGTTGGTTTCGTATATGGATTATAAATAATTTATTTGTTACATATTATTATCGGATATGATATTCTTGTGATTTGTTGCATATAAAATTTAAGACATTAAAAAAAAAAGAAAAAGAAATATTATATAATATATTAAAATTAATAACTTTGAGAATAAGTAAAAATTTATCTTATTAAAATATATTTTTTTGAAAAACTTTTTTTATTAAATAGTATAAAATTTAATAATAATAATTTGAAAGAGATCCAGGCCACTTTTGAATATGAGGGGTTGAGCAACAAGGTTTTTTTTTTTTTTTTTTTGGACTAAAATTGTTTGATTTGTGAGGGATAATTTCGTCATATGTGAAACCAAGCAGCGGAGTTATGTGATGGGCAAAAGGGGAAGAAAAAAAGGTATAAATTAAAAATAAATAAATAATTATTTATTGTGGTGCAAATAGAAAATATTTGGTGTGAAAAGCGGCTCCCATGAGGTAACATGGGAAATACCAAGTATTGGGTCATTAATGGTCTTTGTAAGCTTAGACGTGAATTTCATATTTTTCTAACTTACATGCTGAAAATGTTTCAATCATCCCAATGATCGCGATTATTGATTTTAAACTTTGAAATATTTCATTTTGCCAGCCAAGTTAATCAAAATGATGACAAGGGTATTGTCAATAATCACAAGACAACTAATAATATGTCATGGTTTTTGGGATACGAAACCAATTTGAAGATTTCTTCTTTGATTTAAATACAAACTTAAATTAGATAATATTAATAGTAACTTAATATATATTATTAGACCTCCGTCAATTAGCTATAACTTTGAATTTTGACACTTTTAATATGATATCAAAGCCTTAATTTTATAAGACATCTTAAGTTCAAGTCTCATTGTTTATATTTGCATATTTTTCATTTACAATATTAATACTTATCTCGTCTCTTTTATCTCTCACAGTGTGTGAAAAGGGTGTTAATAGTAGTTTAACATATATTTAAAGTCTTTACCTATTAACTATAGCTTTTGGGTTTAGTTAATTCTAATAAATTATTCATTCATTAATTGGGTTAAAACTTGAAATTTGCATTCCCATGTCATTTCATTAAATTGCTTCTCAGTATTACTATTTGAATATTTCTCTTCAATCCTATGCAATAAAGTGTAATACTTCAAAAGTGATCAAATTCAACCTAATTATTTTGTTATAAGAACATGGTACAGAACCATCTCATTGACTCTCCAAACAACCACTAACATCCTCATTGGATTTTCAAACTCACCAAAAAAAAAAAAAAAAAATGAAACTTCATGGTACAGCAAATGGATCAAGTTGGGAACAAAACCAAGCAGTGTAGTGGTGTCATCATGTTATTTATAAAGTAAAATAGGCCCCCTTCCTCTGCAACTAAGAACATGCCACTTGCTCTATCATTCACTAACCCCAAATGACCCTTCTTCCTACACTGCATCCTTATCAAAAACATGGAATCCTTTCTCCAATTCATCGCTGTTTCACTATGTTCTTTCACTGTCATGTGACCCAAAAAAAACCTTAAAAGCCCAGGTCCTTCTGCTTCCAAATTTTGACATTACAGATCATACTAGCTAGTCAGCTCCGTTTTGTGGCCTAGTTATTATATATATGTTGATGGGACAAGGGACCCATTTTTTTCTCCAATAATCAATCTTTCTTCTCCATTGTTTTTATGTTGTGTATATGCACTAGTCTTTTCATGTATCATGCATGTGTTTCAGACATTATGATAATGATCAATGAGTTTGGTGTTCTTTTGTGTCTCTGCTTTGGCTGCTACAGCATTGTTGGCAACTTTCACATGGTATATGTGTATGTATGTACGGCCCCCCCTCCTTACCTTCTCAATGAAAACCACCTGCCCTATTGGTTGGTATTGCTTCTTAGCTAGAATTCATAGAACTTATCTGGATGCAAATTTCCAGGTTGTATATAGTAAATTTTATTTGACTGAAAATGCTGCAGTGACTTTTAACAGGTCTTTCATCACTAAGTATCTCAAAAGAGTACTTGTTATGTAGGTGTTTGTGCTTTAAGTGAATCTGGTGACCATCAAGTAATAGAAGTCACGTTAAGAATTAAATTGATTTATAAGAATACTCATTTTACTTTTAACTCAACAAAGCTTTTCCCTAGCTATTTTCTCTACACCGCTCTATTGAATTTCAAACCTTTAGTTCTGTCACAAGTAACCATACTGTTTATTATTATGTCTATTTATGTTATTTATTATACTAGATTGTTTATTAGCATTCTTTTTAATTTAAGTTGGAGCAATTGATTAGTATCTTGAAGTATGTGTGAATATCTTCATTCTTTTGCTAGAAACTCAGAGGAGTTTAGCCCTTTGATGTTTGGCTACCCAACTTGATTGATTGTTTCTTTGCTTCCAACTAGATATGTCTATGCTCAACTGTACTACCTTCTACCCTAAACTGTAGTTGTTAGGATCACCACAATTTTATTATTTTCTAAATTTTGTGTATTGTGAATAAGTAAAAGAGATGATAGTTTTTGCCCACCACGACCATTTTGTTGAACATGGCTTGTGGGCATGTCTGTTTCATAGGATTTTGTGTAATGTAATCTTTCATTAAGAAAGAAAATAGAAAGGAAGATAAGGTACAAGGTCATTTAGCTGATATATTAAGAAGTTGGGTGAACAAATGGATTGGTAACAGTAATCTACCAAAATGAATTGTATCCTAATGGTATATATTCTTGAAATCTTAAAAGAATGATGCTTTGTATTTTATCTATTTAAAATATCCTAGTTCAAAAGAATTTTGTAAAAATGCTTATCATATAAGCTTCTCAAAATTAATTGCCACAATATGAAAAAAATGTGCCATTTTAGAAAGAAATTTTCTCATTTATATACTAAAACCAGAACTTAAAAAGATAACTTGAATTTCCAATAAAAGGGAACATTGAAAGCTTCATATATTTAGTTCATTTGGATGTAATTTACAAAAAAAGAATTCCCTCAATGTGGAAATTTTTTTTATCTTCCAAGCTTGTGATCTCTCCTCCCATTTGCCAAAATGCTTCTTCTATTCATCTCCAATCTTTTTCTGCACATCTACTCTCCTAGTCACCTAGAAATCTGAGGATAACTAATCTGCTCATCCCAGTTCAATTTGGAAGCAACTCCTTCATGAACAGGGAAATATTCCTGCAAAAACAACACAAAACACTCTGTTAATTTCACATTTTCACTTCAGAAAACACTTGCTACTTGAATTCACATCAATTCTTGTTATAAATTTTCACAAGTTACAAACTTACAGTCACTAGCTTAGCAAAAGATGAAAAAAATAAATAAATAAAAATTAAATTTTTGGTAAATATTACCTCAAGTTTTTTTACTAGTTCCTTAGCAGTGGGAGCAGATATGATGATATGGCGCGCGCTTGGACTAATGAAGCCTTCTTCTACAGCCTTGTCAATGAAAGATAGCAATGAGTTGTAGTAACCATCAACATTCAACAATCCCACCTGAAAAATATAGATAGAACAGAGGAATCACAAATTAAAGAGTTAGTTTAAATACATTTCTTGAACCACAATAATTCAAGTAATCGATATATAATTATTGAATTAACTCGTTTACCGGCTTGTCATGTATGCCTAGTTGAGCCCAGGTTATTACTTCAAGTAGTTCTTCAAGAGTTCCATAACCACCTGCATCCAAATAATCAAAGTTTATCTTAATGAAGCTTACAATGTTATCAAATAAGTGGCAAAATAAATTTTTTTGGGTGATGTTTTTATCTTAATGAAGCTTAAAACAATTTGGTGAAATAAGTAAATAAGCCCTGAAACTTTCTGGAAAGAACTGCTTGTTTCCTATGCTACCCTTCAAATTACTTGGCCAAATAAGTCATATTCTGTGAATTGGTTGTTATAGTATTCCTTCATGCTTCATTTAGCAATTAGCTTCTCTGGCTAAAATGGAAATAATTAGCTAGTTTGCTCTGTCATGTCCTTATCTAGAGGATAAAAGCTTAAGAATTCAGGAAGAAAATCATTCCATTATTGGAAGTTCACATCATCACCTGTTACTGCTCAGGTGAAAGTTGAAACCACTATTTGGTGAAAGAGTTAATTAAAGGGTTTCTTTCTTTGTTTTTGTTTTTTTTTTTTTTGGAACTTAAATTTGGTATATTTGAATGCTAATGGTGAGAGAGAACAAAGACTTTGAAACTGTTCCATTCAGGAAACTGAAAAGGAAAACAATATGAAATTATTAAACCACAGAATAGGATTGTTAAATCTCATATTCAGTGTCAGATTCTGAAGGGTCACAGGCATTAAGGCTTTTATGAAGAGCTGCCCTCTAATCATGGGTACAGTAGCAATAATTTAGTCTCAGAACAAAGTCACTCCCCAAAAATAGTAGCAAAATAGGCAATGAAGCACACTAATAAAGCAAACATTTTCTTGCAATTTTATTTTTTATTTTTATCTTTAACAAAATGGTGATTTCCATTTTCTTGCCCATTAGAATTTTCAGTAGAATTTTTAGGTTTAAGCTTTGCAGAGAGGCTTATACTAACCAGGTAAGGCAATAAATGCATCTGACTGTCTAGCCATTTCTGCTTTCCTTTGATGCATGTCTGCAACTGCCTTCACTTCCCCCACTGTTTCACCAGTTATCTGCAAAAAATGATGCCAAAGAAAACAAAAACAAACATATAAAGTAGAAGAAGATAAAAGAAAGAAAGCAGATAAGAAATGAGAGAAAGAGACGAAGAGTCAGCGGGCCAAGTTGTGCAAAGTTTTCCAAAGATGACTTTTTTATGGGGTTTTGTGCTGAGAAGCAATGATGGGTGTTTCAGGCTATTGTGGAGGTGGTAGTGGCTTTTATTAATCTTTAAGAACTTCTGCTTGGTTAAAAAAAAACTCAGTAATTAACACAAACTTTTAAGATTAAAGAAAGTGAACTTTGATGAAATGGGTATTTTAACAGCCCATTAAGTAATATTTTAAGATGCAATTTTGCAGGCAATTACAGATAGCAATTGGTCAGCTGTTCCTTAAAGTGAAAGACAGAAAATGATAGAACTGAGAGAACAAGACAAGAACACGGTGTTAAGGGAGAGAAGGATAACTCAAAAGAAAAGGGTACCAAAAGAAAGAAAAAAAAAGAAAGAGAGATGTAAAGCTCTCTAAAGAAAGAAAAATCAGCAAAATAGTAAAATCCAAAAAGCCAACTTATAGTGATAAAGAAATGCAGACTGGCTATTTGTCAGATAAAAAAAAAAAGATGGTGAAACCCCGGCAACCCAAGTGGTGTAATGAGATAAGTCTATTGAATTTCCATATGAAAAAAAAAATAAAAATAAAAATTTAAGAACCTACCAAAAATCCTTTGTTGGGTATATTTCACATTTGTTTGTATACTTTGATTTGTTTATTTGGTTTAATGAGAAAAGCTTAATGACTTTCTAAAGAACAGACTCAGACATACCTCTCGAGGCATGAGCGTCTTGGGAATAACTCTGCAGAGAGACAATAACATGACAAAATTAGTAGTGATGATTAACAGCAAAAACTAAAATAACAAGAACCAAAATCTTATATAATAACTTAATTCATAATTTATTTGTTCATGTGATTTAATTATTTGCAGGCAAAAAATAAAAAATAAAATAAAACTGACCCAAGAACATGGCGACCACCATCATGAACAGCTTGTGAAACTAAGCCCATTAAACCTACACTTCCTCCTCCATAAACCAGGTCAATGTTCCTGGAAACCTACAACAGAGTAAAAATAAAATAAAATAAAAATCAAATTACCATGAATGGAACTTTAATAAGGTGGAAATGGAGTCCAAAGAATGTTGTAAAGAACCCATTTGAAAAAAAAAATGAAAGCACCCCAAACAAAGCACATTAACCACTAGTTTCCAAGTCAGAGAAAGAAAAGTAAATGTAGTTATTTTAGAGATAAATGGGGAAATATAGAAAACTTGGGATATATAGTAGTAACCTAGAATGTAACACGAAAGGACTCAACAAATAAGTCGAAAACTGAAACAAATAAAATCTTTGAAAAAAAAAAAGCTTTTCTAACTACAAAACTGCGAGTATAGAAATAGAGGAAAACAGAGCAGAGCACATAAGCTCTAAGAAACAGAGCATGTCCTGCTAAAAACAACTGTAAATGTATTAAACAAGACAGAAACAGAGTAATGACAGAAACTAACAGAAAATTGGGAAGAAAACTTCAAATACTCAGACCAATTATAAGCATAACCCAATACTCAATTATAACTTTTAAGCCCAACCCGTATTCAATCCATTGATAAAACACAAAACCCATGACAGAATAATAGATACCCATCAAGAAACAAAGCTGAAAATCAAAGAAAAAATTAGAAAGAAAAATGGGAAAAAAAAACCAGAGAGAAAAGTCAATGAAGAACAGTAGCAGCAAAAAACATGAAGCATTACCAGTTCTCTCCCAAGCTCAATAGCAGCATCTTGATAGCTACTTTTCTTGCCTTGGCTACTTCCACAGAAAACACAAATCCTCTTGAATTTTGATTGCTTCATTTCCTTATCTCTCTCCATCTATTTTCTTGCACTTTTTTTTAATTTGTGTTTTTGGTTGTTTTGAAAATGGAGAGAACTCTCTGAAACTGAAACAAAAACAACAACAACAACAACAAAAAAAAAAAGCCCGTTCACTCCCAACCTCCCCTGTTTTTCTCTGTTCTCTCTGTCTCTCTTTCTCTTGCACCCAATACAAATATCCACTACTTTTTAGTGCGCCATCTAGTGGCGTATATATAAACCAAATGGCACGTGCCTACGTGAAGCACGCGTATTCTCACACGCTTACTTATTTTAATGCCAAAACAAAAATGTATATTCCTTTTAATGGATGTATAATTCCTCTTTATGGCTAGTGAAAGGTTATTTTTTAAATGGGTTTTCTTTTTCAATTTTTTTTTTTTAATGTTTATCCACCATGAGTACTTAAAATTGCCAACTTGGTCTACCCAACCATTTTTTTTCATTAAAATTAAGTTTGATTATCAACATGATGGGCTGGGTCATCTACCATATATATGTCAAATAAATTTTTTAAAACTAAATTAACCCTTTATGTATTTTTGATGGTTGAGTCATGGGTCCTGTTAATAATATATTTAATAAAGATATACATTTTCTTTTTGGGTTAGTTATCAACCTTTTGCATTCCTATTAAGTTGGAAGAGAGAGAGAGAGATGGAAGGAATAAGGAATCTAAGATTAGGTATTGTTAAAAAATTATATGTATTTATAACTATATAAAAAGCTTTTTTTTTTGGTTACTTGGATTTCAGTGCTCAGGTAGTGTCCTCCTTCAGCTTCGCGGCGAGACTAATCCACTTAGACTTGAGGTTACTGTCGGATGCCAAAACTGAGACTTCTTGCAACGAAATTTTTTACATTCACAAAGATTTAAAATCGAGAGTACTTGCTTAAGCGACCAAGGCCCATCCACTCAAACGAACCGTAGTTGTTATATAAAAAGCTTTCCACTCTTCATTAAATAGACATTTATAACTTTTTTTTCTTTTTCTTTTTGGAGATAAAGGAGGAAACAATGATGTTCATTACATGTACACATGGATAAGGATCAATAAATTGCATGTACACATGGATGCACGGACACTGATACATAATACATATGGTAGATGTACCTCAAAGTCATATACATGTATATGTTCTTCATAAATGTATTCCATTCACTGTTTGGTTCAGTGCATCAAAACACTATTTCTAGGACAATCAAATCAGATGTGGTCCAAAAAAAAAACCCAATTCAGACTAATCTCTTGATAAATCCATATTCCTTTATCATCATCATTCAGTCACCATCCAATGGTATCTACTACCACAATACACATGCATGTTTGTTACCCTTGATCTGTAAATACATGGATATCGAGAAAAGAATAATGTTATATTGACATAAAAAATGTGCATCTATATAATGGTATATACTATTAAATTACCTTAAATTATGTATGTATATATAATTGAGAAAATACAACAGTACCTGATGACTACAAGTAAAGAAATTAGCCTTTTTACAATAGTTGGAAGACGGCATTTGACAAAAAATGTCATAAAAATTTGTATTTAATGACGTTTAAGCAAAGAGTATTGTGAGAATTATAGAGTGCCATACCAAGATAATGCACTTTAAGTGACTAGTTGGACATCCTAAAATGATGATAGAGATTATTAACCTGATTCATAACATGATTTGCATTACATGCGCTGTTATAGTTCAATTACAAATGAAAAATATCAATCTAACATGGACACGCTCATTTAAAAAACTTACATGTGATAGAAGTCACCTTAAGACTTACGAGAGCAGTGTATGTAGTTAAGTATAGTATAAGAAAAATTGGTAGGGTCATGATCATATATATGTATATATAGTTAGCTAGAATATATACATAGAATAAAACATGGATGGTTTCACCCCCTCATCTCCATGTACCCTAATCTGCCGTTTCTCACTCGACAAACTTGTTTCAAGCTTAGGAAACATTTCATTTTATTTTTTTATTTTTTTTAGTATTACACGCTCCCACATCTCCCCATATTTGCCATCCTCACTGGACCAAGCATGCTGATCTCCACACCACACCCTCTTCTTCTTCCTCTCCATTCCTCTCTACTAATTGCTGCTGCCTCTCCTATATCACTCACATTCCAAAATCATCATTTTTAATACATATTTTATATATCTATCTATCTATCTATATATATTACAGCCCCCCCTTCTCCCATGTCCCCCCTAATATTATTTATTATTTCCTTCTGGGTTCTGGGCTTCTCCTTCATTATTTTATTTTATTTTCCATTGCCTGGATTGCTGGAACTCTCCCCATGCTCTTATACTAATTAATGCTTCTAATTATATATATACCCACCCAATCCCCAAAACTGCCTGCCTTTTCAAGTCTTCTTAATTTATGTTTTTCTGATTTATTTATATATGTCTGTATTACTGACATTTCCTAGGCCTTTTGGGGCTAATCACCACTTGCTTAATTTGGATTATAATGAGTTATAATGCACAAGTTTATTTAAACTATTAAGTGTATGTTTGTGGGCTCTCTCATCTTAGCGTGCATGCGGGCATGCGTCGTCATAGGGCTTGCGCTACTCTACACCATAGAAAAAATAAATATGTATTTTTATATGGGAATTTTAAAGTATTTCTATAAATAAATACATTAATTACATTTAATGTCAGAATTTAAAATAATGATCAAGAAATTAAAAATGGTTATTATAGTTGAGGAACAAAAAAAAAAAATGGTTAGTTAATCCAGATGCCCTGCATTGACCCATGTTGAGTTGTAAAACATGAAGGGAACATCTTGAAAACAATTTAAAAATTCTTGTTTTATTGAAGAAGAGGAGGGTATGGTATTAATGTTTTGTGAGGTAGTGTTGTGTGTAGAGACTAGAGAGACGGTGGGATCAGTTCTTTGTATCTTTTTGGGTGCAGTTTTGTCTCTGCAAGTTTGCAAATCCAGTGAAAGTGGTGATGCTTTTAGTCCTGCCAACACCCGACCCTAATCTTTATTACCACCCTTTCCCAATGCACTTGCTTGAGTTTTGTTTTTTGGGTCCCATACCTTGCTGGATTTCTATGATCAATACCAACTATAAATGAATTTCACACACACACACATATATATATATATATATATATCTCACACTCCTCATATACTGTAAATTAAGCCATCAAGCTTGTGAATGTCGACGTGTCATAAAGACAAGTCCCATGGATTTTATTTTTTTTCTTAAAAAAAGGTCTTTTGTTAGTGTAAGGAAACGGGACTTTTTATGTGTCTTAACTTGAAAGAATGTATAATCGATGTAAGACTAATATTTAAAGTTGAACCCACCAACAAAATGTATATATATATATATAAGGCTTTTACCAATTTCATTGAAGATTATATTCAAATATTTAGAGGTAGTAATAGATTAGCTCAAAACATTGGAATCAAACTGAGTCCATATGTTTGTTCGGTTCAAATTTTTAATAAGTTTCGGTTAGAATTATGTTTAGAAAAAGTATAACCCTATCCATTTAGTCCAGTTTAGTTGGTTTTGTGGTTTAAGGCTTCAAAAGATTGAATTAACTTGATGACTTTTAATTTAAGTTAGGTTTTAATATCAATCAAGTCGTCCTAAATCAAACCGTCAGCATTTCTACAAATACTTAAGTCCTTGGATCCGTCAGCATTTCTACAAATACTTAAGTCCTTGGATCATTAACACACATTGATTCAAGAGACTCGGCTGCATAAATACATTTTTTGAGTCTTAAAAGTACTCTCTTTTTTTTTTTGGTCCCCCCCCCACACCATATGATAATGAGATTCAGTTAAATTAATTAATTAAACATAAATACAAATAATGAAGAATTAGGGGGCATACTTGTTTACTACTTTTTGTTGAAAATGATTCATTCTTTCTTGGAAGTTTCTCTTTGTCTGATCTGTTCCCTTGAAAAATATTTTCCCAAAACTTGACTTGGTTGTGGGATCATGATCATGGTGTTTCTGTCCTTCTAGTCGGACTAATCTGCATTCGAGCATTGAAATAGTATTGGGCGACTCTCCCAAATTTTATGCCCTTTCACTAATATAAAAAATGGTTAAATAATTTATTACATCTGAATAAAGTAAATCAAGTACAAAAGAGTATAATTACAATTCCTTAATCAAACACGAGGCTTTATTATTGTGCATAAAATTAAAGATTCATAATTTAATTACGATATGTATGGACAAATTCTACAAATTTTAAAGTAGAAAAAATGAAGATATTTCTATACCTCATCACTACCCCTTTCCAGTAAAGTTATGAAAATGGCACTGAGAGATGATGTTTTCCACTGAGAACGTGTTTGGTTGGCACACCACACACGACAGATCGTGGTCTCTCAGAATGAAAGAGAGGCACAGAAATGTTTTTAATTTTATTAATATTGATTTTTAGAAAAAGATAGAGCTTTAATATTTTCTATAATTCAACAACCAATTAAAAGTCGACAAGCTGTAGAAAATGGACTCCAATGCTTGCCCAATACAGGTAAATGCTTATCTTCTTTATGTAGAAAGCAAGGGTTTCAGAAATAGAAAGTCAACTTAGAAAGACCAGAACTTCCTGCTCCCCATCAACATTCGCCCCTTAATTTGTTTCCCCATTTAAAGTAACTCTTCCTTTTTTTATTTCTCACCTCATCAGCTCCATCTTATCTCTACCACTTAATTCAAATATCTTTTCTCTTTTTCTTTTTCTTTTTCTTTTTCTTTAGATTATTTGCATTCACATTCATTATTAGTAATTTCTAAAGGCATCACAGACAATATATATACATGCCCTTTGTTTCAAATTTTGTATTTTCAAAGATTCTTTTGCTTTCATTTGACAAACAAATCAACATTAATTCTACCAAGGTTCAATGCAACTATCAATATCCCACTTACTTACTTTTATATCTTTCTTTTTTTATTATTAAATCATTGGAGTGATGATATGAGTAAGATTTAGATTGCATTTTAATTATATTAACAATTTTAACTTGATGATGATCACATGTATAATGTCTTTAATCTGAATCACATTCAATTACTTTGGGGTCTCATAGATCGAGTATATAATTCTTTTTATTGGCTCTTATAATAATAATAATAATAATAATAATATATGAGAGTCATTCAAAATGAGGGTGACTATGTTAAAAAGTAAGGCTGTGATTCCATAGCCTACATTATATAATTTCTATTACGTTTTGATTATTCATTGATGCAAAGATTTAATTAGTACTCTTAAACCTTCTTGGTGAGATTAACCACGTTAATCATAAACATTGATTAATTAATTATAGATGCTAATAGCGCGATGGCGCGGTGGTTGGCGCGTTGGCCCAGTGGTTAACCCAAGTGTTGCGAAAGTTGAAGGTTGAAGAAAAAAGCTTAGCAAATATGCTTGTGAGGGCACTTGCACGGGATAAAAGGTTCCGCGGTGTAGGTCCAACGGGACGATAGATTATCAAACTTGGCTAATAGTGTTCTCTTGGCAGTGGACTTGGGGTAAAACCATCTATGTTGGGAATATATATATATATAATTGCATGTGCAACGCCACCTAACTTTATAATCATTAAATTATTTATTAAACATTAAAATGAGTCAAATACACTTATCTAACGATTATAAAGGTGTAGTTGTGACCCTTTTAAAGTATGTAATTTTTTTTATTTAATTTTAAAATAATGACATATAGAGAGAGGAAAAAAATTGAAAAATACTTTATATTAAAAATAACACCGTGCATTTGTCTCTCAACCAATATCAATTGCATCACTTTATGACTATTTCTTTTAATAATGTCCTTTCTATCTAGTATTGCACTATTATTTTATTATAAATTCTACCTCTCCTTTACTATATTAAAAAACTTTTTCTAAAGTAATTACTATACTATTAGTTGTTATGTAAGAAAAAAAAAAAAAAACTCTTAAGCTATTCGTTTTAATTTGGATATAGTTCATCATAAAAATAGAATATTAAATAAATATACCTACCTTGGTTAATTAATTCATCAATTATTCAATCTTTATCATTCTTAAAGTGTCAGGAGATTAGGCTTTTTCTACGCGCTTTTAAGTTTTTGCGACGGAAACACGACAGCTCGGGGCACCCATCCTCGACAAAAATTGAAAATCATGGTGAGGCTGACTCAACTTGTACCTAATTTTAATCCAATATTATTTATTTACTTTAAAATTAATAATATTTTCATTCTCATACACTTGTATAGTCCAATTATTTTCATATGATAAATTAAGATGAATAGATAATGAAAAGAAGGAAAATAACTTCTTCTTCAGTTTTTTAAGTCAAAATGAGGCTAACGGGACCGAAATTGATCATTTATATATTGACATCAATATTTATCATCACCTTTAATTAATAATTTAAAAATCAAAGATAGAAGTATTTGATAAGAGAGACAAGCTACTAACAAAAGAAAGTGGGGTTCGCTGTGATTCCTCTAAGTTTTGACTATATATAAAAGACAAGATGCAGCAGTCAAATCACTGCTTTTTGTAAAGTATTAATATAAAATACATGTAAGATTCTTTAATGTATAATCCATAGATAAAGGGAATTAAGAATGTTTATCACAACATTCATTATTAACATTAAACTGTATAGATAAATATATATATATATATAAACATGATTAACTAAGATTAGTTAAGCAATAAATTCATGGTTTGAACACTTTCTCCCTTCTAGGTATAGCTAGAGTGAAAAAAGAAGATATATATATATATATATATATATATATATGATTTAAAAATATGGTACTTTCTCAATTTGGATTGATACGTAGAAAGAAAGTCTAGTCAGGCTAATTAGCAAGGAACACCATCCTATGTTCTCCCTAGCATAGCACGTGTCACAGCCCCATTTTACCTCCAATACGTTCTCTGATGACAATTGAAAATCTTTGATGTTTTTTTGACACGTAGTGGGAGGGTACTGGAATGTACCAGATTGGATTGGGCAGGATTTGAAGCTATGAATACGAACAAAATGCAATTTTCTAGCTTTCATTTACTATCTCTCTGCTCTGTAGCATGGCATGTCCCATGATTCTTGAAATCTACACGAGATTTCCCACAGACAATGGAATCTTTGGGATTAAGGGTCCACCATTTCTTCATACTGCCTTGTCCTCTAGTGCATGATCATCAACAATATATATATAAAGATATAGGTAGAACCAACAAATTGTTGGTTAAGTAAAAGCGAGTTGAGTTTCAAGATAATTCTTGTATAAAAATTTTAGAATTCAATTCTTAGAGACGTCTAAGAAAAGTTTACTATTTTGCTTATGTCTTAAAGTTTTTCTTATATAAAAATTTCATGGTTCAATTCTTAAAAGTACTTTCATTAGGAGAAATTTATTATTTTGTTGAAGACTAATCTTATATTCAAAGAGTACGAAGATACTTGGTGAGAAACTAACAAAAAAAAATATGTATATATAACTAGAAAACTTACAAAATGTAGTTATTATTATCATATATATATATTATCATATTTATATATTATACTATATGGCCACGGTGCAATATAGGGTGACAAGGAGGATGTAGCGGTTGCCAAGTTTGAAATGGTTCATTTAATCTAGCCACCACCTACTTCATGCATGCCTAGTACGTAGTACTAACTCTTGGATCTCTTGCATGTTGCTTCGCATGTGTAATCTTTATACATTATTTATTTTTAATTATACGAGTGCTAGCTCTGGGGATTCATCCATGGAGTTCATGGGAATCAAATGTTGTGTATAATTAAGAACATACCTACAACTCAAGAGTCTTTTTTCCTGCGAGAGTGGTCACATCGATTCATTTTTGTTAAGGAGGAATAATCTTATCTCTCTTACTTATGATCTCTATCCTTAGTTATCATTATCCTGAGTTGTTCAATATAGATCAATATTGCTCTTCTCAATAATAGTTTATTTCTAATTTTATTATATTATAATATAGTAAAAAATAAGTTTAAAAAAATTAAGATTTATAATATAATAATCTGAATATTTTTAAAAGTTCTAGAAAGATGATAGAAAAAGACCAAGAAAAAAAAAATAGCTCTAAAGGTAGGCTCAACTCGTTTCTTAACATCAACACTTTGAAAACATATCGTGGGTCTCACCCGTCAAGGAACTTTACGTCGATGTACAATCTCAACATAGGTACGATGAAGATATTCTTTATATACATGCATGCAATGTTCCCTATTAAGCTGTAGAGTCAAGCCCTCCTTATACTTATCTAATTAACCCTGATTTTGCCTAAGACAACCTGAAAATGATATAAGGCTTCGTTTGACATGTGATTTAAAAATATTTTTTTAAAAATTGGATTATAAAATTATTTTTAGTTGATTTATAATTTTTAAAAATATGTTTGACATCATATTTACAAATTATTTTTAAAATTTAAAAATATGAAAAACTTGTTTGATTTGTTTGATATTTCATACAAAACCAAGTAAAAAAGCTGTAAAAGAAAAATTCAAAAAATAACTTTTATATATTTTCTAAAAGAATAAATATTTTTCTTTAACTTTTTTCTAAATACAATTTTTAAATCCTACTCAAACAAACAAGTTTTTGCAGCTTTCTTGACTTTTTGTTTTTAAATTAAGAAAAGTGAATTTAAATTGGATAAAAAAAAATAAAAATAAAATTTAAAAAAAAGCCGGTAACTATAAATTCGATCATAAATGAATCGGGCCCGGGTTGTTGAACCGGGAGTGATGGAGTGATGGGTCCGGTTCATAACGGTCGTACTTAAGTTAACGATACCGTTGAGTTGAACCGCGATTATTTCGGAAGGGAAGAGGTACGGGAGGAAGCATGGGAACATTTGGTTCAAGGACTTTAAAGAGTGGTGGCCCTAAAAGCCTTGTCTCCCGCCATTTGCTCCTTCTTCTTCTACGCCTTCCGCTCACTCTCCATTGCTCCAAATAGCCACTTCCATGCTCTCTCATCAAACCGTAATTCCCCAATTCTCTCTCTCTCTCTCTCCATCTCTCTTAACTTAACTACCTTCATTTAATTTTAATCAACACATCAATCCATGTGGTGTTCCCTCCCCCACCCCCACCCCCACCCCCACCCCCACCCACCAAAAAAAAATAATAATAATAATAAAAATAATAAAAATAATAAAAATAAATAAATAAATCAAGTAATTTTCGGTGATTGCAAGCCAAATATGTTAGTTTACCGTTGAATTAGTATGATTGCGTGGAATATAGGTAGATGCAGATTTCGTTGATCAAATGGTTTATAATGCGTTTGACTGTTGTATTTTGTTAAAAATCACTTGACCTAATAATTATAGTTGTCAACTATATATACGCATAAAAAGTGAATATAGATATTAATACATCTAGATAGCATTGTTGAAAAAAAAAAAAAAAACCTACTTTAATCTCACCCTTCACATGCCACATTGGCAAACTCATTGGTCCATTGACCCATGTTTTGGAAATGGGGTGTATATAAATTTCATTAGTTTTTTGGTTGATAGTCAAGAAAGAATACAAACTATATGTATCTTTCATTCAATGTGAAATATGGCTTTAGAAAAAGGTAAAATTAATTAAATGTGAGTTTAGTTTTGGGCATAAAATTAGGCGAATGGAGATGTTGGAGCGAAATAACAAGAGCATACATTGAATTTGAATTAACCAATTAAAATGTGGTAATAATGTCCATTTTTTTCTTGCCAACCCATTACTTTTTGCTCTATATATGATTTTTGAAAAAGTGCTGGATGACTAGACTAAAAGCAAGCATCTAAATTAGTTGAAGCAAAGTTTTAGACAACAATTTCACAATCATCATTATGTATATGTTTATAACTTTGCAATATATTCCTTATCAGTAGTTGATGTGTAAGCTTCATTATATAATATTAATCATGGTTTGACAAAACATGCATAATGCCAATGCTTTTGTCGCCTGTCATCTTTACTACACATTCAAAAAAATCAACCAAAAATAAAATAAATTTACAAACTAAAATACCTTTTTTTTTTATATATAATTTTGTAGTCTTTTTATGAGTTGCTAGCTATTTCCTGTCCAGATCTTATTATAATATGAATGCATGGATGCATGCTGCAGTAGAAACCTCCAAATTAAGACTCTTTCTTTCACGCACAAACACATGATCTTGGTCATCACCATTGAGGAAAACCATAATTTGTGGGGAGAAATCTTTTGACCATCTCGAAATATGAAGTAAGAAATTTCAATTGTATAATGATGATGGTTTTGGGTAGTAGTAATAGTAATAGTAGCTGTAGTCGTATTGCTTGCTGGGAGGTTCTATGCTTAAACGTCAAAGCATTCCGAGTGTCGCTGCTTGCGAAGAAAAATATCAAATATTAATAATTTCATCATATGAAATATAAGTTAAAATTTAAGTTTAATTGATTATACATTAAGACTTTTAGGATATGTTTAGTAGCCGAACCAATGAGGATTTTCTTAAAAAAATAGGTAATTTTTTTGAAATAATTCTAACGTTTGTTAGGCAAAAGAACTAAGAAGAAAAAACTTATGCGGATCTCCCTTTTTTTTTCTCTAATTTTCTCATTAAGAGGTTAAAAAAAGAACTTCTCATGATAAATTAAAAAGATTCTCTTAGGAAATTTTTTTCATAAAACGTTATTTTCTCAAAAAGAAAATTCTTGGGTATCAAACACACTGTAAAATTTGACACCGAATCTAAAATCTTGTTAAATTGAGATAACATTGATACTAAAAAAGATTCAAACCCGTGAATTGCAACAAGAAGTTGCACTAAGCAACTGGTGGGGTTGTGATATTGCGGTGTTGATGAGTGGTTGGCTTTCTTTGTTTGTTTGTTTGGTTTAATTTCACATGGAAGCATGAGCAAGCTATGTGGAGGCTGGTGTGGTTATAATGAATGGATTTTGGGAAGCTTTTTAGGGGTTTGAGTTTTGTTTGGTTCTGAGATTGCCAATGTGGTGGCTATGTGTGCCTTTTGGTGAATGGGATGATAAGATTTAGGTGAAGAAGATGAGAAATGGAAGTATCAATGCTAGCTATTGGTCCCTCCCATTGATGCAAAGAAGTCTCATCATCATTTATATATATATATATATATATATATATATATATATATATATATATATATATATGTTTAGTTTTTTTTTTTTTTTTGGCTTTGATTAGCTAACAAGTTGGGGGCACAACATTGAATGATGGGTCTAGCAAGGATGAGTGTGTTTTGTTTTGTTTTAGCCCACTTTGTATGCTTCCTGTGACAACTCCAAGTGTCATCCTATTAAGCACCCACATGTCCTTGTTCTAGGGAACACGTGGCATTTCTTTGTTTTCTCAAGATCATCAATGAACCACCACTTCTTTTCTTTTTCTTTTTTTCTCTCTTTAATTAGTTAGTACTTTTTTTTTTTTTGCCTTTCTGCAGTGGTATCTTGCTCTTGATGAGTCAGAACCCATGTATCATATTCAGCCAGACATTTGGCTTTTTGAAAAATTATAAAGAAAAGCATTTTCAAAAAATTGAAAATCAATGTAGAATAATCCCAAAATGGGTACAAATAATTTAATAGAATAAAAAAAATCAAGTAAATTAATTATAAGAAAAGGGGAGGGGCACTGTTACAACTTTGAAATTATAAAAGATGCCTTAGAAGCTTTTGGCAGCCCTAAATTGGAGGAAAACTAGTTGAATTTAAGTCCCCATTTGATCTTATGTTAGTCATCTAAGGTCAAAAAGATAGTTTAGATTGTGCTTTTTGGGGACTTGAAGGTAGGGATCTGTTCTCTTAACTTAAAACTCATTTGTCTTATCCAATAGTTCAAAAAAATAATAATAATAAATTGACATTATACAAAAATAAATGAGAAAGCAGGAGCTCCTTAACTTACAAATTGTTGTTGACAATTAGGAAGATCAATATCACTTTGTTGAAAGATTCCTTTTTTTTTTTCTAAATTGTGTTTTGCCCTCTTCTTAAAACTTCAAAAACCCTACCCCCCCTTTATTAAAAAAAAATTGGTGTTACTTTGTTGCTTTTGATGTCATGATCATTTTAATTCATTTCTTGTGCTTTTTACTATAACACTTGAAGCTAAACTATGGCCAGGCCATTAGTCAAAGTGGGTCCATGTCTGGTGACTACTTGGCTTCTAATGCTACATTTTTGCCCCCACATCATAAAAACTAAAGAAGAAGAAAAAGAAGGAGAAAAATTTGGTGATATATATATATATATATATATATATATATATATATATATATATATATATATATATATATATATATAGAGAGAGAGAGAGAGAGAGAGAGAGAGAGAGAGAGAGAGAGAGAGAGAGGAACATGTGGAATACCTGAGGCAGGTGTAAGGTCCCATTCTTGTTTCCTCTTTATTAAAATGTTTTTGTCTGTCTTTGTGATGCTAAGTGATATTGTCTCAACAACATCACTTTGTCTACCACACTTTCATTTCATCTCATCTCATCTCACCAGCAGCACTTGCACTCCCTTTTAAGGTAAACTAACTTGTACCTTCTCACTTATTTGTTGTTTTTTTTCTCTGCAAATTTTTCTCATAATGGGAAACTCCTCCCTTTCCAAAAGCCATTAATACACACTATTAAGTACATACACCTAAAGCCAAAAGCATATAGGTAAATTCAAGCATTGTCTAAAGAAGAAGTTGTTGTTGAGTTTGTGTTAGTCGAAATAATAGTTCCACATCAGATATGGCTAAATTCATTACATAGAATATAAATTAGAAACTCACTTTTATTAGTAACGAGACCTTTCAAAAAAATATAAACTTGTTAAGATTTAAACCTGCTTAACAAGTAGTGGTATTAGAGTCAGTAGTTTAATTGGGACATAGCACATATTTCAAGGTGGGACACTTGTGGGTGCCCCTGGGTCACAAATAGCTTGTTAAGATGTGGTGAGAAAATTCATACCTAAGTCAGAGGTGGTTAAGTTAGAAAAGATATCAATACTAATTGAGATTGAGTCCTACCAACAATGGTGACATAATGATATTAACCTAACATTTTTCACTTATATTGTTTTGGGGCAAGAACAAGTAGTAGTTATAAGAGATTGAAAGTGCAAGTAGATAACAACGAGACAACCATTCTCCAGGCTTCGCAACATAAATATTATTATCCAGTGTTGGGTTTTACTATGACACGATTTCATGGAAGGATGATGTCTTTGAGACCTGAACCTTAAGCCTATGTTATGAACTCCCCGGAGACACTATCAACAAACTACATTTATAAGCTTAATAATTCTACAACTTAAAATTTTAGTTCATAATAATTGATTTTGAAAATTATTTTTTATGTCTTTTGTCCCAAGTGCTTTTAAGGATTAAAATAAAAAAGACATAGTTTGAGGAGGGAGGGAGGGGGAAAGAGAGTATTATACGGAGCTCATGTTTTAGATAAAAATAAAATAAAAATAAAAAAAGAGGTTTTTTTTAACAAAAAAGATTTGTTAGCCAGATTGAATAACTTTTAGACATAAGCTTTGATTTTATTTTATTTTTAATAACCGAGGGTATGCGAGTATCTAGTCCCGACTAATCCTTTGGGCCCCTAGTTGCTTGAACTGGAGAGACGCCCTCAGTGGCCAACGCTAGTGAAGAGTTTAACTTGTGACCTCGTTTCTTGAGACGAGCGTCCCGAGCCACTCAACCAATCAAATGTTGACATAAGCTTTGATTGTTCAGAAAAGATCTTCTTTTATTTGTATTGTGTATCTCTTAAAAAAAAAATAGAGATACACAATACAAAACCCTTAGAGTTTCTTAGTTGAGGAGCAGAATCTCCTTTTCTTTTTCTTTTCTTTTTCTAAAGAATATTCCCAAAATTCTGGAGATTAAACGATTAGGTTGGGAAAAGAAAATACTATATTATTATTAGTCCGAGCAAGTTGATCCTAATATGTAGCAGTATCCTATGTTTATGAAATCAATTCCAAAACAAGTCTTTCTTTGGCTTTAAGTCAAAGTTTGAGGACTCCAAAAAGCTTGTCTAGAATTATGAAGCTTGAATCTTTTTGATAATTTCATTCACACAAATCACCTTTCAAAACCTTGGAACTCATCTAATGAAAGCCTTAACCATGCTTGGAAGGAGCTTTTCCTAATTGGTCACAGAGAGATGAAAAAAAATAATTATGAGATAGTTAGATGCAATATAAACTAAGTTAAACATTTATGGAAAAACTCTTACAAAATGATGGCATCATGTTAGAACAATTATGTCAAGCAGCTCATGCTCTTCCTCCTCTTTTTATTCTTTTTCTTTGTCTTACTTTCTTCTTTTTCTTTTTATCAGCTTTCAAAAACAGGACTTTTGGGTCTTCCACACATACCATGATGCTTGGAAAACTTAGCATCTAAAAGGGGAAAAATTTAGTACTTTGATTTCCTTTCTAAGACATTTCTCTCTATGTAAGCTGGACTCAGATTTTAGGCCCACAAATATAAATAATAATAGAAGCTTTGGGTAGGGTAAGCCAAGTCCAAAATTCCCAAAATTTGAACAACTCTCACTTGGGTAACTCTGAATTATGTAGATTTGTAGCTCTAATATAAAAGGCAAAAAAAAAAAAAGTACTATTAATGACTACTCTGTTGAAATACATCCACCTGAGTAAGTATTTTAAAAATACATGAATCTTAGTAAAAAATGGAAGAGAGGCCATATTATATATAATTCAAATAAGTTAAAAAGATTTGAAAACTCTCAAAATGACAATGAACTATTTTAAGAGTTTTATCCTAAAATCTGTTTTTAGATTTGATGAAGCTAGAAGGGCGAGCCTTGACACAACTGTTGAGATTGCTCTGACTGGAAGGTCACGAGTTCGAATCCTGAAACAACATCTTTAATATGGAGATAAGGTTGTGTAATGCCCATTTAATGGATTTATTTCACTCTTTTTTTTTTTTACCTGATGTATTCCTTATGAAGTCTCTGTAAATCATTCACTATGCTGGCCTCTTTTCAGTAAGGTTTTCTCAATCTCAAGTTGGGGAAAGATCTGGGCTTCGATCATTTTTGTAACCTACATTTCAAGCTTGAACCAACCTAAATACTAAATGGTTTTCATTCTTTCAGAAGAAATTCAAGCTGGGCTTCAATAGGATCTGCTCAAGTTCCAAATTCCAAATTCTGGGCTAGCAGGACAAAGCTTACGTAGGATGGCTAGCCCAGTATTTGGAATTTATAATAATTATAACTTTTTTAGACTAACTGCTATGTAATCTAACCTTGCATATATCTCGATGTAGCTAGATGGATACTTTAAAATGGAGTTTGGTTTATTTATCAAACATGATTTTCATGCTTACTTTTACACAAAGCCCAAACCAAATTCAGACAATCTGACATTTTCACATTCTATTACACTCACATGTACAAGGCATAGGCCAATTATCTACTAAAAGCATACAGGAATCTCTCCTGAGGACCTTCGTCTTCAAATAATTCACTGCTATTTTCATTAAAGATTCAAGAAAAATCAGGCTCATCTGGTTTTCTTAACGAGTTCTTGACGACAGAATTCGATCCATATCTGCTCATACTTCCATCCATCCTAGTACTTTCTGCTAGCCTTGCTGCATATACTGCTAAAACTGACTTCTGTGCTTTAATGGAATCTTCAAGTGCCAGCTCTGGCGCCAATCCGGTCACCGACGACTCCCTTTCCTTTCGTTTCTTTGACCGACGCCACGCTGCTTGAATAAAACACGCTGCCCATGTTCGCCATTGCGGTGAATATGACCGGAACTTGTGCCTTAGTTGCTTGCTATGGAGCCTCCGGAATTGTGACGCTACAAACTTCATGTCCTCATCGGTTAGAGCAAAGGCTTCAACTTCACATATGGCCTTGACCGTTCGTGTTGATAAAGGGAGAATTATGTTTGTTCGTGGATCAAGTGCCCATGTTAATAGTTCCTCACCACAAAAATCACCGGGACCTAGTTGACATAAGTTGAAGAATCCAGTTCGGCCACCATTAGTCGTGTAGGAATCTAGGTGCCCCCGGATTATGAAGAGCATCTCATTCACAGGGTCGCCCTCTCGTGCTAGGCAAGTTCCTTCAGTACATAGAGCTGGCTTTAACCTTTCACATATTGCGTCAAGTATAAGTTCGTCCATTTGATCGAAAAGTGGCACCTGTTTGATCACAAGGTTCATCATCATTGAACCATGTTCTATTAACTAGTAGAGATGTAAGAATGTAAGAGAAATTGGGGAGCTTACTCGTCGAACTAGGTCAAGACATAGGTGGCGTTTGATGTCTCTTCGGAGATCCATGGGAAGGTCTTTGAGAAGAACTTCTTCATTGACTCCTCGGGTCGTGACCCATTTGTATTGATCATATTTTCTTACACATTGCCTTAGTTCTTGAGGTAGCTGCCTATGACGCATCCATTGCTCAGTGTCTGTTCTCCTAATTCTCCATTCCTCCAAACGGGCAGTTGTGGATTGCAGGTATGTCTGTGCCATGAGAATTTATATATCGAAAGCTATGTTATTAACCAATTTTGGATCCAATTCGAAAGACTAGCCTTGATTGCTTTGAAAGACTTACTTGCATATTCCCTATGAGCAAGGCAAACAGGACTAATCCAAGAATCGCAATGACTATCGCAAAGATAATTTCTCCAACATAAGTGCTTGTCCAGAGATTCTGTCCTAAAGAACTGCAAAGATTTAAGAGTACTGTTATTAACGTTCTTTCACATAGGGAGAGAATGAAAAGGTAAATAATCACCTGAGATTTCTTAATCCCCACCAAAGACAGTACAAGTATTTGTTGAAGAATGTGGAGGAAGTGACTTCTAAGGTCAGTGCATCGGCGTATATGCCAAACTGGAAGTGTTTTGTGAGATTGCATATATTAGTGATGTTGCTTGATTTAAACCAGGCAACCCTTCTATAGTCATCCTTGTTTTGGCAGTCAAAGAAATCGTAGTGACAAAACGGATTCTCAAGATCACACGCCTTCCTCCAACAAGAATCTTGGCGTTCAATTGATAATAGGTACCAACAAGCTCCTACTACCTATTGAAACACAGGAATGAAGTGGTTGAGTTTTGTGTCTCTCTAAACACACCTCCTATGGCAGTAAAAGAAAATTCAACTTCATCAACATGCAATTCCACGCAATGCAATGCAGAACCCATGATTTCTTCTTAAGTTAGGATCATGTTATGTATTCTCTCATGTGTTACCGATCAAAATCTTAAGTTAGAAACATTTTTTGAAAAAGCTAGTTTCAACTAGCTTTTCCAAAACACAGAAAAACTATTTTCACTACAGTTTTTACCAACCATAGATGTTGCCTAATGACCCAAAAACTGCTTTTGTTCCGAAAATAGTTTGCAGCCACTCAACCAAATGGAGCATAAGTCTATATGAGATAAAATCAGGAGGGTAAATAACGAGTTGTTAACTATGTTACTTACATGACTTGCCAACATGTAGAGCATTAAGTTGTAAGCAGCCCCAGCCCACGCTGCTTCTGTAACAACTCCAGTGGTATTAACAATTTGTTCTGAGAGTGGAAAGATTAGAAATAACCTAGGAATGTATTGGAAAATGATGCTGAAGCGAAGGATGTTCTTCGTGTTCGTCATTGTTGAACCCCTCAGATTGGGAATTACAGCCCAAATTAACACCTATGATAAGTAAAAATAACCTTAGTACTGATAAAATCCAATTTCATTAAGAATCGTTGAAAAACTCAAGAAACTTGCAAGCACTTGAACTGGTAAGTTAACTCAATTCAAATGTAATTTTCAAACTGAAACGAAAGATACCCAGAACAGAGTTTTACCTGTGGAAGAGGTAGAGCAGCCACTAAGTCAATCCAGAAGTCCTTAATTAGGTACCTTGAGGCAATCATGGAAGGGTCTATAACAAGCTCTCCTCTCCCAAATACACGAGAAGAAGGAGCAACGTAAGCTGTTCGAAACCGAAAGAAAATCTGAATTATATAAAAAACATCGGCCACAGATCGAATGGCCGTAAGGGCTACTTCAGGAAGTGTTCCTATATGTATACACATCTCCTTCCCTACCTCCATCAAGTAGAAAAAAAGAGGATCCACAAACAGAGAAACTAAACATGAAATTAAGAAAATTTGGTTCCATCTTCTTATGGTAGTTCCTTGAGGATCAAATATCTTCCTTTTAACTCTTTCATAATCTTCTGAAAATACTCTGGATAGCACTCTAGATTTCAAAGACCTGCTCATATTTATCTCTATCACTTGCTGATCAGCCTTCTTAGAGCTTTGCCCAACTATATTTCTCCCTCCTTTGCTTCTTGTGAACTTAGAAACTTCAAGATCATCTCCAAATCTAAAGATAATTTCATATTAATATTGATAAAAATACATAATCTATGAGAATTTTGATTCAAATTACTGAAACCAATTCAGAGGAGAAAAAAAAAATGATGAACCCCCCACCTTACAGACTTTGAAGTACCATATGTCATTGTGCTTTACCAAGCAGTTTGTGCTACTGAAAGAGGCCCAGAAGCTTGTAAATATAAGCTGATGCCTCACCATTCACCAGAAAGTGTGACATGATAAATCAGAGTTCCCAAACCACAGAAACTCATTTCATCAGAAGCATGTGAATTTTAATGAAAAGGAGAAGCATCAACTTGGAGATGAACCTGTTTTTGAGTACTCTTTTTCTCTCCTTTTGGGTCACAGGTGAAGATCCATGCACGTGACCAGTCTTTTTATATTAACTTTAAAAGGACACATTTCTCCTCAGAACTTTGCTTCATTAATTTCCACAAGTTTTTTCTTTGGTTTACCAATCTAAGTGTTGAAACAGAAATTCATGTTCTTTGTAATCTAAGCTGAATATAGACACGGTTTCAAAGATTTCTGGAACTTTGACATACTTTTTAAATGTTAAAAGACTACCTGAAGATGAAAATTCAGGTTATTAATATTATTATCTTTTTTGAATAAGTATTATGTATAGTTTAGTAAGGAAGAAGATAAAGGGTGGTTTGCTATGGAGGAAGGCTGCCTTAGATCCTGGTGGCAAGCTTTAAATGAACTAATGTGCTTTGTCTCCTATTCTCTGTTTTTTGAGGGGCTGTCTGCTATTCACGTCCTTTTGCGAGTTTTACACCAAAATTTCTCAGTTAGTCTTAGAAAAAATAATATTTCAATCAAGTGATGAATTATTGAATATCAGTATTTGATTTTTTTTTCTCAAAATATATTAGAAATTACATTAACATAAGACTAGCAGTATTGGGACTAATATAAAATAATATTAGAGGATAAAAAATTGAAGCAGTATATTATATATTCTTCTCTAAACCGTGTTAATGTGTTTGTGTGGAATGATGAATTGATAGAAATTACGACCAGTTCTTCCATAAAATTAAATTGCAATTTTTTTATTTTTTTTTGGTGAACTAGGAAGACTTTTTTTAATTAAACACAAGCTGGCTCAAATCATGTGTTGATAATTCAATGGTGTATTTAAATGATATATACTTTGAATGTATATATTATATGTAACATAAATAAATAAGAAGATGAAGGAACAGGTCCTTATTAGTCAGACCATGAAGTGAATGACCAGTCGAAGCTGATTCCGTCTTCTCTTGGGTCTTGGACCATCAAGCTTGCAGTTTTATTTGTTTTCTCCATTTTTTTTTTAAGAATAAGTTATTCTCCATTTAGTAAAATAACTTAACCAAAAAAAGAAAGGACGAAAAAAATGCATACCCATGAACTGAAACGTCATATTATTCACATAAAAAAATTCATTTATCAATTATAATAAGAAGGATTTGCAATATTTTTAAGAAACTAGTTAAGATAAAGAGCTTTAACCAAACAGGCCCATCCACTATCACCGCCATCTAATACAGAAGGTTCCATAAGGACATGTTGATGCAGTAGTGTCAGATGAATAGCATGGGGAATGGAGAGTTACTGGTTTTTATGGTGACCCTATCGCAGCTGACCGGGAACACTCTTCACAGACTTGATACCCATCCGAATACTCTGTGGGTAGTGGGAGGTGATTTTAACGAGATCATTTGGATGCATGGGAAGATGAGGGGTCTCCATAGACCGATTAATATGATGAACAACTTTCGTGAAGCTCTAGACAGGTGCGGGCTGCAAGACATGGACTATAAAGGACCTAGGTATACTTGGCATAACAAGAGGTCGAATGCAGAGTACGTGACAGAAAGACTGGATCGTTGGGTATGTAACCACTCATGGGCATGCATGTTCTCCCAGGCAGAGGTGCGAAATTTGGATTATTGGTATACTCGGGCCACAGGCCGATTCTCTTGTCCACAGATAAGATTATTAAGCCACAGAGTAGTCACCTATTCAGATTTGAAGAGGTGTGGATGCAGGAGCCAGATTTTCAGCAGACGATCTCAAAGGCTTGGTATTTAATGGAATCAGGTCCTATCTTAGTGGTGGACAAAATTAAAAACTGCGCAAGAAAATTTATGTCTTGGAAGCGTTGGTCTCTTTCAAGGAACAAAGTTGAGATTAAGAAGAGGAAGGATATTGTGAACTCTATTCAAAACATGGCAGTATCCAACCCAGATATGATGACAAATACATCAAGCCGAACGAGATTTGGATGAACTGATGGAGAAAGAGGAAACTTATTGGAAACAGAGAAGTAAAGCATTATGGCTTAAGGCAGGGGATTGTAACTCAAGCTATTTTCATCACAAGACATCACAACGTCAAAAACGCAATCACATTAGAGGTATTTTTAATGATCAGGGCTCATGGACCGATGAGAAGGAGCAGATAAGTGCCACTTTTATTTCTTATTTTGATTCACTATTTAAATCCACTAACCCATCTCTGGAAGATGTTCTAAAAATCATATCCAAAGTACCACGAAAAGTTATGCCTGAGCAAAATGCTATATTGTGCCAGAAGTTTGATAGGGATGAGATCAGATCTGCCTTATTCCAAATGAATCCGTCAAAGTCTCCTGGTGAGGATGGGATGTCATGAGCGTTTTTCCAATCCTGTTGGGAGACTGTGGGACAAGACATTACTGATATGTGCTTAGAAGTTCTTAACAACGGGGGACCGGTGAATTATATAAATCATATATACATTACTGTAATTCCCAAGGTGAAGGATCCAAAGAAAGTTATAGTCTTTGCAATGTGGTTTATAAAATAATTGCCAAAGCAATGACTAATAGATTGAGACAGATTATTTCATTAGTAATATCTTAGAGTCAGAGTGCTTTTGTTCCAAACAGATTAATATCAAACAATGTGGTGACTAGATTTGAATGTTTGCACCAGATGCGAGATAAGGGGAAGACAAATTTACATCAAGCTGTCGAGTATAGTGAATATTTTTGGACTGAATGATGCAAGCACTGGGATTCCATACTGATTGGTTTAATCTGACTCTCGGATGTATCTCTTCTGTCATTTACTCAGTTAAGGTGAATGAAGAGATCCAAGGGCATATTATTCCACAAAGAAGTCTTTGTCAAGGTGACCCCTTATCACCATTCTTGTACCTGATTTGTGCTGAGGGACTATCTGCTATCCTCCACCATGCAGAAGCAAACAAAACTATTTCAGGAGTTCATTTTGAAAGGATAGGACCTGTGATATCTCATTTGTTCTTCGCGGATGGCAGTCTTGTGTTTTCAAAAGCCACTATTGAGGAATGCACCAAATTACAGGAATTACTTATTGAGTACTCTCATGGTTCTGGACAAGTTATCAATAGTGATAAATCTGCTTTGTCCTTTAGTGTCAATACTCCATCAGATATTCAAGAAGTTATCCATGAGGTTCTTGGCATCCCAATAGTAGAATGTCATTCCAAATATTTGGGGATGTTGTCTGTGATAACCAGGAATATAACAAGTGCTTTTGAAATAATTAAAGAACACATTTGGAACAAGATGAAGGGATGGAAATCGAAACTTTTTTCAATGGGGGGTAAAGAGGTTTTACTCAAAGCAGTCGTACTGGCTATACCAACATATGTGATGAGTTGTTTTAAACTCCCGGTGGCAATGTGGAAGAGTTTTGAAACACTTATGGCTCGGTTTTGGTGGGGAAGCTCGCACTCAGATAAAAAAATTCATTAGAAAAAGTGGAAGTAGTTATGTATGTCAAAATTTCACGGTGGGATGGGTTTTAGGGATAAGAAACTTTTTAACCAAGCATTGTTAGCAAAACAAGGTTGGAGGTTGATTGTTAATGAGTCATCATTGGTGGCGCATGTTCTGAAGGCTAGATATTATCAGAATCATTCTTTTCTTACTGCAAAACTGGGTCCAAGACCATCCTTTATTTGGCGAAGTATTTTATGGGGTCGACACCTACTGCATAAAGGGTTGCGATGGCGTATTGGTAATGGGAACCAAGTTAAGATCTTCCATGACCCATGGATACCAAGAGAGACTACTTTCAAACCGATATTTCCTTCACCTTTGGACCCAGATTCGCATGTTGCTAATTTAATTTCCCCCCAAGGCAACTGGGATACTACTCTCATCCACAATTCTTTTCATGAAGCCGATGCCAATCTTATATTATCAATACCTTTGAGTACCCAAGTAGGCGGAGATAACCCTGCTTGGCACTATGAAAAGAATGGAAATTATTCAGTGACAAATGGGTATAAACTTGCCTTGTCACTTAAGTTGGTGGGTTCTTCTTCTTGACATCAGACTAATTCGAAGCTATGGAAGAGACTTTGGCACGCTCACTTACCTAACAAAGTAAAGGTGTTCTTTTGGAAGCTTATACAGGGTTGCATTCCTGTTGGCGATATTTTGGCTAGAAAACATATAGTGACAGAAAATCGGTGTATGGTATGTAAATGCGCCCCAGAGACTCTCCAACACGTCTTTGGTTCGTGCAAAGTAACTAAAGCAATGTGGAGGGCCCTAGGAATGCATTCAAAAGTAAAAAATATAAACTGTTATGTTGAGATGATGTAAGGAGGTGAAGTATTGGATATAGCGGAGTAGGAATTAGTTGTTGTCTTAATGTGGTCTCTTTGGAATAACCGAAACAGAATAGTGCATGGAGAGGATGGTTATGATAGCGAGACTATAGCAAAGTGGGCTCTTAGTTATGTTACCAAGTATAAAAAGGCTAGAATGCTTCCTTTTACACTCATTAACCAACGTCATATAGCACACAGAGAGAATCACAGTAAATGGCACCCCCCATCTCATGGATTGTTCAAACTTAATATTGATGCAGCGTTGGATGAGAGCCTCAGAAAAACTGGCCTGGGTATAGTTGTCAGGGATGAGAATGGTCAATTGCTAATGGCGGCAGCTCTCCACCTGAATTTTTGTCCATCTGTGGAAGTTGTAGAGGGCATGGGGGCGATGGAAGGATCGCGTCTTGATCGCGATACAGGTTGCTTCCCAATTCAAGCAGAATCAGACTCTTTAACCTTTGGTGAATTTGCTGAGAAATAATCAAGAACCGCGCTTGGAGCTAGGAACAATAATAAAGGAAATTCAAGTTGTTAGGGAATCGATCTCTATAGTGGAATTTTCCCACATCTCTAGGAAAATAATGTAGTAGCCCAATGAGTTGGCAAAGTATGCTTATCCATTGACAGTGATGTAATATGACTTGAAGAAGCCCCTTCGTGGCTATTGCCTTTTCTAATGGGAGATAATCCCTTTCCTGATTTGAATGAAGATTTTGTTTTTATAAAAAAAAAAAAAAAAAGAACAAACAGGCCCATAGTAATGCTAATGTATGCACCACATAAACTATATTGAATACATCCAAGATAGCTCTATAACATCATTGGCAAACTACAAAATTCTGCAATTCATTCAAGGGCCAAAAACTGCCTCACAAAATGTTATCTTATCCAAACTATCAAATTCTACAAGAGACCTTAAGTCCCTTTTTTGGGGGAAGATAAATGAAGAGTAGAGTTTGAATTTTGAACCAATGATCTCAAGCTTTCTAATTGGTACATCAAATCATTGATTGAGCCTTGGATCAATCCAATGTTCCAATAGTTAAAAACAACAAAGTTTAGAGTATTACATGGGCCATCTTGAGCTGGGAGAGTTCAATGGTCTCTTGGCAGTGAGGGAGGATCAGTAATATCAGTGTGTTTTAGCTCCCAAAATTAGCAACCTGTTTGGAACAACACTAGCCATTTATTAGCATAAGCAAGTAGTTAATTCAAAAGTTTTCTAAGGATTTACAGGCTCTTTAAAAACATCAAATAACATCCAACTTGCCTAAAAGAGACACTAGTTAGGCAACCTAAAACCAAATCCAAGCTTAATTACAATGGCCTAAAACTCAGCAGTAACGAAAAGTAAATTGAAAATCATACCAAAACAATCTTCCAGATTCAAGAATAGGGGATTTCTGTTGATCAAAACTGGCGCCTTGGCGGCCTTGCTTCTGCCACCGACACTCGGATTGCTCTACCATTCAAATCCTATTGCGCAAACAGTGTTAAAAACCACAAATGAATAAATCGGTTAAGTCACAAGAAGATTTGGACAGAGATTATGATCACTAAAATAGAGCACAATCAATCATTTCAAACCTTAAAGAATCATCACATAACTAGGTAATGAATCAGAAAAGTAGTCAAGAAATACTTACAACACCATCTAACGACGAAATTGCACTGTTAACCTCCTCGGCAGAGCCGTAAGTGACAAAACCAAAACCCCTGGACTTGCCACTCTCCATATCATAAACAACTTTGGCCTCCATAACCTTCCCTTGCTCACTGAACAATGTCTCGAGCGCTAAGTGGTCAACACCCCAAGCGAGGTTGCCCACATAAACGCGGTTTGCGGCTCCAAAACTGGCACCGCCAGATGCACCACGAGGTCCCCTGGAAGAGGACTCCTCTCTAGGAGGAGGAGGGCCAGAATTCACCCTCAGTAGCCTCCCATTAAGTTCCTATATTACATATATAAGCATTAAAAAGGGTCACTCTTTAAAGACCAAATCAAATCAAAATCACCCACATTCTTATACTACAGACAGCATAATAAGATTGTTCTGTCTGATAAAGACTAAACAAAACTTGAATCATTATAAGAATAAAGACTAAAATGAAACAAATTCTTGATATGGGCAAAGTAAGCGCTTACATAACCATTTAACTGCTGAGCAGCCGCTTCAACTTCCTCTAATGTTGACATGGTCACAAACCCAAAGCCTCTGCTTTTCCCAGTAAACTTGTCATAAATTACCTAATCACAAGTTAACACAATCAGTCTATTCTGTACATGAATTTGGAAAACACTAAAACAGAGCAATGCTAGAAACTAATAAAAAAAAAAAAAAGAGAAAATGCACACATATATATATAACATATGGGAAGAAATGATAATAGGGGAAATGTGAAAATACATATCCAAATCTATCAAAAGGTTTAAACATATCCAATATCAGTTAAAACTTGAGATAAAACAAACCAAACAAATTATCAAAAAAAAAAAAAACCCTAAATTAAGAGAGGAAGAAAGAAAGAAAAAAAATATAAAAAAAGTTTCACCTCGACCATCTCGACATTTCCGGCTTGTTCGAACAACCCAGCAAGCTGAGAACTATCCACACTGAATGGAAGATTACCCACAAACAGTTTCAAATCTGGTGAGAAACTGGGCTCATCTTCTTCGGTTGAAACGTCCTCTTCCTGGTCGAATTCTGAGGAAACTGCAACATTTCTCACGAAACGTGAAGACAAAGTCTGGCGTGTTCTTGGTGGGAGAAATGCAGAGGAAATTGAAAAGGGTTTGTTTTGGGGTTTAAGGGAGAGACATGGAGAGAAGGAAGAGAAGGAGAGGTTTTTGGATTTAGAGAAAATTAGGGTTTTGAAAGAAACAGAAGGAAGAACAAGAGAAGAAGAAGAAGCCATTGTTGTTGCTGCTCTGTAGTTTAGGTGCTCCCAGATAAGGTTCAGTAGAAGCAGGGGAAGTGAAGGGAGGAATAGCTAAGTGGGAAGGTATTTTTTATTTATAGAGAAAATTGGATAAGAATTTGGTCCTTAGAGTTTAGATAGAAAAAGATAGTGTTTTTGGGTAGAGCGGGAGATAGAGAGATAGAGAGATTGGTAGAGAGTGTATCGTGGGCTCTTCCATGGCCATAAAAAGGGTATAACATTTGGACCCGCATGCATAACATTCATAAAGTTCAAAAGGATAAATTAACGACCATGTTCTTTACCCAAATATCTCAAGTATCACAGCTTTTGAGTGATAGGATCAATTGCACAAAAGAACAGTGAGAAAAAAAAATTACCATCAAAAAAATTGTTAAAGCCAATTTTAACCCGTCCGCACGCCACAAGACATTCTCTCTCTTACAAGCCCCCAAGTTTGGTCAGTTCTTAAGTTACGTCATCGAGTTTGTAGCAATCATGTCAAACGTGTCATAAAAACAAGTCCTTAGAGTTTTTATTTTTTTTCTTAAGAATAAACTTGATAGTGTAAAAAAGTAAAACTTTTTATGTGCCTTAACTTAAAAAAATACATAGTCATAGTCGATGTAAAACTAATAAACCCACCAACATAAATCATGGCCAAGATTTAATTGTGAAAATCATATATCTTTTATTAGAGGAAATAAAATTCATTTGATGGTGCGAGATTGATCATGCATAGTGATGATTTCCCCCACTCTCGTGATGTACAGTTCTCATCAAAGTCCAATTCATGCATGAAAACTTAATAAAGGTGCAAAATACAACATAGATCCTGGGAAGTCTTCTTTTTAATAAATTTGAGATCCTTCAAACTGTAATTACACAACCATACCAGCACAAATCAACCCAGATGAAATTGAAATGTTCCAGTGGCAAAATTGAGTAGATATTCCACTTCAGTTACAACAATCAAATTTACTTGGCACCAGTGACACCCTAAACCAAATGGTATAGCAGACTCATGGTATGTACTTTTTTTGCCTGCAGAACACTATACAATGTTTCTGCAAGAACAAAGCTAAAATGATTTCCCCCACTCTCGTGGAGGGTGTCACACCGCACTTTGAGAAGAAAGCCTGGTCGATCAAAATGGAACGACTTAATTTATATTTTTGAAGCTCATGATCTGATTTGAATCACAGCAAGACTTCAAAGACCCGAGAAAGAAAGAAAGAAAGAAAGAAAAGAATCAAAATTCTTATACTTCTGATGAAGAGGCAGCATCTTTTAAGCAAGATCTCATAATCCCTCCGAGTTTTGAACAAGCGTCGAGGCAAAGCTGCATTGCCTGTCAGAAGATGCATGAAAAACATTATGAGATTAATAGTAATAGATTTTATATTTGCAAAAGAAGAGGTGAAATCCCATGCTATGGTGTTGTTTCTACTACCATGTTATATACAATACAGTAAATATTGTTCATGATGGCTTTTGCTAGATGGTGAAAAGTTCGCACAAAGATTTATTGCTAACGAAGAACTGAAAAATATAAAGTTAGGATATTTGCTTGGCTTGTGGCTCATAAGAGAATCAATACATGTGACATGCTACCGAGGCGTGCGCCCCAGTGATGCCTCTCTCCACATTGTTGTATGTTTTGCTAGCAGGATGGAGAATATTTGGAGCATTTGTTATTTCATGTCCCTTTGCCAAAAGTATTTGGCAAAGGTGGGTTACCTTCTTAGGAAACAGATACTTAGCTCCACGATCAATTGAGGAAGGGCTCTCCCTATCCCACTTAGCAAACCTGGCCCCAGCTGAAAAAGGAACAGGTTTAATTGCCACTTACGCTACACTGTGGTCTTTATGGATTGAGCAAAACGATCGAATTTTCAAGGGTTTCCAAAAAGTCAGTGATAAGTTATGGGAAGGAATTAAACTCTTAGCCAGTTCTTGGGTTTGCGCTTCTTCTTGGGGAAATGGTATACCACTATCCAACTGGTTGTTTAATTGGGGCAATTGCTTGTAATGATTTGGCTTTGAAGGTCCCTCTGCCAATTCTAGTTAGGCGGTGGTTTGGTGTTTCAGGTGTCATTGTGTCATTGGGCCACATGCTGCTCAAATCTGTACTTTTGTAATTACTTTATACTAAGGAATACGTATATTGTTTGTTTCGTTTCAAAAAAAAAAAGAACTGAAAAATACACTCGTAGCATATTTTGATACCTCATGAATTTTTGGAGTGGACCATTCCCCAGTGAGGGTTAGTTGAGTGACCTCATGACGAGATGGCATGAATGTAATCATAAGACTTCCATCTTGATAGCTTTCCTCTTCTGTAATCGGATCAATGAGGAGGTTTGGCCCAAGACAAGACTGCAGAAGTCAAATTGCAAGAAAGAGAGTTAAAACAGGTTTACATTCCCGAACTTGAACAATTTAAAGAAACCTTCTTAAGTGGTCTATATACAACTACCTTTTTATGATAACATATTTAAAAATCTGTATTAAAACAAATCAGCAATTGCTGTAACAACTTCTCAACTAAGAGAAATCAATTAAAGTGATACAAAATAGTGGAACAATACTATCCTCCAGTTCATGTGTAAGTAAGCAAACTTTTTTTCTTTTTCATCATTTACACACGAAAAATTGATAATCTTAGCCCCAAGAGCATAAATTAGAACACCATCATACAATGATATCCAATACGGCAACACATTAGAAATTAGCAAGTGCTTTCCATAGAATCCACAATAATATGAAGAATCTGTAAGGATTTTCTGTAATGTAGCTTGCATTTCTTTCCTCTTTTTATTTTGTTTCTTCTTCTCCAAACCAATAACGTGTAATCTGTTTTGTGTCCTTCTAGGATTGTGCATTCAAAATGATAGCTCAGAACACAGTGGCCCTATACATGCCAGAAAATCAAGTGTTTTCTTGCATATGTCAACAGGCATGTATGCAAAATGAAAAATGAGGCAAAGAATGGCAGATGGACACATTAATCCCTGTTCTCTTAATCACACCAAGCAGAAGAGTAAAAGTTCTAGAGGTAACAGAAATCCATTACACAAAATTGATTGTCACTGAACCACACTCCTGGTTGAATCTATTCCACATACATAAAAGAACACGGGAAAAAAGAAAGAAAGAAAGAAAAAAGATAGCATATATATGTACATACCACAGAAACTGAAGTAACAAGGTCATACATCATGATTCCTGCATCTGCTAGAGCAAGACTTGCACATGATATTACAACTGGAAGATCACCTACAGAATGAAAGAGTGGTAAGAGTATGAAATGGATAGCCAATGCTCATCACACCTAATGTGATATTAGAGGGAAGATAGTTAAGAAACGCAATTAATACTTCATCTCTACCATCCATGCTTTTCCACTTCAAAAGTGTGTATCTTTTTGTTAAAGTAGGTCTGTACATATGATTAGAAAAAGAAAAGACAAAAAAAAGGAAAAAAAAAATATCTAACTAATGGTGTGACCAATGACCATGAACTATGACAGACCTAAGCAACTAGAGCGTGGATTTTTTTATTATCTGATAGAGGGAAAGACAGAGTGAAAGAGAAATCATCCAAAAAGTTAGATGGCTTTGAAGAGGGATCTATGAAGCGCTGAAGATAAAACGGGATGTGATAAAAAGAGATGGCAGTTGTAATTAACAGACTTCTCAACATCCAATGTCCAGCATAAAGCCTAGTTCAAACCAGTAAAGGGGTTCTCAGATGCACAAAAAAAAAAAAATTTAAGTATAGAAGATGAAAAATGAGATTTAGAAAATTAGACATGAAGCAGCTTGATGCATTAGTATGAACTGCAAACTTACAGCCACCAGATTCCAGCACCAATGCAAAAACATCTACAGTTGTCTTTGGGAAACGCTCCAGTATGATAGCACCCTCCAAAGCTTTATGAAGCATTGAGGAAATCTCTTTGTTTTCTGAACCCTGAGAACATAGAAATTTACAAGTATTACACAGAAAAACCCATAAAAAGAGATAGTGTGTTAAAAAACAACACATGTACCTGCCCCCGGATGGGAGTGGCAAAAGTTGTATAGCTGACATTACAATTCAGCCGACCTATATCACTGTACATTGAAGCTTTCTTTCTTTCTCTTGGACCAAACCTGAACAGGAAAAGAGAAGAAAAAACATTTTGATACCATTTCAAAATTCTCAAAACCTAAAAAAAGCTAAAGAACCAAAATTGGAAAAAAAAAAAGAAGAAAATTGAGAGGAAATGTTTAGACCAAAAAATAACCATATAGTTGCAAAAAGAAGAAAAGGAAAATGTTTGGATTAAAATATAAGGTGTAATCACAACAATGTTCTGAACATATAGAAAAATTGGCACATCAGGAATATATGTACCCATAATCATTATTTTCAAAAACAATATGGTAGAACAGTTATAAGGACAAATGATTAAAACAATCTGGAAAATATCAAACAGTTTCCTCTTGTTGATTCATATCCATGTAACTTATAAACAATATAAATCAATTGAAAAGAAGAATAATTTCCCAAGAGGGAAAGAGAAAAAACTCACACAGATACAATGACTTTGGTATTTCCAAATTCAGCATAAGCAGATCCTGATGCAGCATTTACGGTTCCGGTCGTCAAATCTGCAGGTTACATAAAACTAATATTTTATTTCAAATAAGACATCATTTTGGCATTCAGAATTTGAAAATAACAACATTGTGGTGTTAGTTTGTTACAACTCAGTGGACAAACTCTGCATTGAGTTTTAAATTTTCTTATAGACAAACAGAAAAAAAAAAAAAAAAAAAATACAACATATTTTGCTTCTCTTTAAGAAAAGAAAATGCAGAATAGAGTTCACCAGTGGCCCAATAAAGTTCCCCCTCATAACTAAAAGGAGCATGCTACCAACTCTACTATGACGAACCATAGAATTCCGAGAGTCTTCCTACAAGAAGATCTTTTTATTCAGATCCCAACAACCACTTAAAAGAATAAATGGGTTAAATAGAGGAAAGCAATATATCCTCAACTTAATATTCAAAGACTCCAAGATTCCAAAGTAAGATGAAAAATGCTCATACCAAGGTTCAAGAGAGAACAACAATGGAACACCCAGAAAAGATTTCTTATATTATTAATCTAATAGTCAAGAAAGTTGTTGGCCAAACACTAAAACCTAAATATATGAACAAGTGACAGCTAAAACTAATAGAAGAAGGAATGTTGCTACTTGCTAGAAACCGTACATTAACTAGTACCATAGGATATTCCAACAGATTGAACACAACAAATAATGAAAATGCAAAACAGATGCAAGTCAAAACTAGAAAAACAAAAATGATTCTATTGAAATGGTTTCCCGAATTTGCAACAGTCACTAGGATTTGCTGGAATTATTGATAAATTTAATAGATTTCTTGCAGAAATGCAACCAAATAACTTCAATTTCAACAACCCAATTCTTTTAACAACAAAAACCCAAAAATTAAAAAATTAAAAAATTAAAAAATTAAATAAATTAAATAAAAAAACAACAAGAACAAGAACGATGAGAGGGTAATAGAAAGAGAGAACCCACAAGCTGGGCGGCACTGATTAAACCCTCGCTTATCGGGTCGAACCCAATCGACGTCTTTGAATATTGGTTGATGGTTCGTTTTCACTGACGGAGACGGAGAATACGTCGTCGGAGCAGTTGCAGCAGATGATGAAGAAGAAGACTTTCCGGCCATCTTTCCCGACGTTCTTCCTTCCTACGCACCACTCGCGCACAATAGACTCTACTGTAACCTACCTCTTACCGCCGATGCTAACGTGCGCCGGAACATTCACCGCCGCCGGACATGACCGGAAGAGCCGCTGATCGGTAAAAGACTTCGCCGCTCCAGTGAGGAAGGAAGGATGTGTGTGTGTCTCACTTTTAGTCTTGTTGATGCTTTCTTCGCGGTTCGATTTTGTATGACAAAAGTGCCCTCTTGCACATAATAATTACTTCTAATTTAGTAGATAAATCGTAAAGATGTTGAGTTATTCGAGGGCATCTGACGGATTAGGAAGAACAGCTCGTTTAGTTATTATCCATTTTATAACAAATCCATTGTGGTCTTGCCGAATCAATTAATGTGGTGTTAACAGAGATTGGTGCAATAAAAATAAAATGTTAAAAGAATATTTAAGTCTTGGGTGTGTGTGTAAAAAATGACATATTAAGCAGACATCGTATATACTATTCACATCCGAAGAATACTCCCATCACATTTATGTTGGACCTAAAGCATAAGGTACCTTTGCAAGCAAGATATGACTGTCTCACTAAAGACCACTAGCATGACTTGAATTTTGGCTTTGCCTTGTGGTTAATGTACCCGTAAACCAACCTTTGGGGGCAAATGAAGTTGTAAATCAATAAAGGGTAGACTATGCTTTTAAATTCATAATCAAAAGCCATGTTTTGCATCAAAATTGTAATTGGGTTGGTCTAAAAATAGTTTTTAGGTCGTTTAGAGATCTATAGTTGATTAAAAATAATAATAATAATAAATAAATAAAAAACTACAGTGAGAAATTTGACGTTTTAAACCAACTTTTTTAACACTTTCCTAGAAACACTTCTTAAAAAAAGTCCTTACGTAAATGTGATAGCCAAACAAGATCATTATCTCATAAAGCTCGTTGGGTCTCTGGGTCTACCTATAGAATTGGATCAGAGGTATTGTGAGATTAGATCGTTTGGTGTCTCATTTCCTATCCTCCCCTAATATGTTTCTAATCTTACCAAAAGAATTACTTGAGAGAAAAGATACATAAGCATTCAAGATAAATCAATTTTCATTGCTAGACTTCATTGACCCAATGATACAATAAGGTAATTTATAGATCATGTTTAAACAATGTCTTGTACCAAAACTACTTGTTTTCCCTGGTTTGAACTCTAAGAAATGATACATTGTATAAAAGAATGTGTTCATTTACAATAGAATAACTGTACGAATTTGAACAATCAATAGAAAACAGGGAATTTTTAGTGTATGATCATATCTTTCCACTTATCAAATCGTGTTCCATTGAATCTCAACATGTATCTTTCCGTTCTTTGAATTAATCAGATGGTATTTCTCGTTTATTCTTCCATTGTTCACTACGTCGATCAGGTTTATCTCTACATGTCCCAATGATTCCTGCATGATATGCAAAAATAAACTTCCGGATTCAAAAAATAAAATTATGGCATATTGAAGAGAGGGAAGGAAGAATTTTACCTTCGAGTGGAAACCAATGAACGATCGCTTGCTTAGAACTTCAATATGAATCTTGTCGTCTATCGGGGCTTCTTCTAGCATATACTGGAAATCTTCATTCCAACATGGGTCCCTTGCCTTCCTCATCGTCTGGTGCAAAGAAGACCACATAAATTAACTAACTGTATGAAAATTGGGAAAAGTATAAATATGACTGACTTATTCAAATCCAACTTTCTAGTGATCACCTTAGTTTTCCTCTTTTCTCCTCTAAAAAGAACTAAGGCATAAGGGTTGTTATGTTTCTTCCCCTCAACATCCTCAGCACCCGGAATCGCTACTAGAAGCACCCCTGCTCCACTCGAGGCCACAGCTTCAGATGCTCGTCCAATCCCACTTTCCTTCCTACCAAAACTATCTAAAGGCCCGCTAAATCTTTCGGTCTCTTCTTTGAAAGGATTGAAGGTAAGCTCCACAACAATTTTCCCTCTTTGCTTCTTCTTTTGAGTGTGCTTAGGATTCATGCTCTTAAGTAGATCGAGGGTAAAAGATTGTGTCTCATTAGGACTGAGCAGCTTTAATGGAACGACTTGCATTCCGAGCCTATCGTGTGATCCTACCTGCAAAAAATACCATAATATAAAAACTTTGAACTAACTGCTTAACCTTTAAATCCCCGAGTCAATTAAATGCTGCGCCCAAATTACTATTGAAATTTGTATTTTGGACAATTTTTTTATGTTCATATAGATGAGAAATATATGTACCTTCTCCCAGTCAAAGACATGTAACTGAAGGAATTGGGACTCAGGATCTTTCACAATAAGCTTGAATTCCTCATTCCACTCGGGATTCAGGTTCCTCATCTTCACTGTTGTTTTTCTAGGAGGTAGCCTATCACCATTCAAGCTGAGCTTAACGTAAGGATCAGAAGTTCCAAGCATATCCATCTTTAAAAGTTTAAGTGCCCGTATAACCTTCACGTGTAATATGCCCACAGGCTTCTGCATAGCTCTGTTTTCAAAATCATAGAAAGGGGGGAAGGTGGATGATCTTAGTGATGCTATTTTCCTTAAAGTAGCTACGATATACAAAATATGAAATTTTATTAGTTATCTTACAGCTGATGAAGTATATGTATTCTTTCAAACTATAGAAACATAAGAAAAGGTATACACATATCTAAGCTATACAAAAAAGTTATTTGAGTTTGAAAAGCTTACGTTGAACTATCAAGAATGGGTATTTCAAGAATTTGTGGCCATAGGTAGAGACTCGCAACTTTCTTTTTGATAAGATCCTGCAAGAAACAAGAAAAGATAAACCGTTTATGTAAATTCAATACCAGAATATGTAAGGCCGAAGATATGGAGATAATCTTGTGACCATATTTTTGCACTGCAATAAAACAAACACAGTATTTAGGGCTTCAAAATCCCAGTTGATCCATCACATTCACTACCATTAAAGTTGTTTTCCAGATAAAGCAAAAATGTTGGACGTTTTGACGTGAGAAAGATAAGCACAGTTAATTGAAGAATTCTTTCAACAAAAAGTGTTTTTTTTTTTTTTCTAAAGAAGGGAAATGTTTATCACATCCAGGGTTGTTAAAATACACAACTTATTATCCCAATTACAAGAATTTAAGACTGCCATAGAAATAAACACAAAATATTCAAAAAACAGTGTGGCACCTGGACAAATCGATAAAGACCAGGAATGGCCATGATATCTCCTCCCAGAAATTTCATTCCAAAGTCTATGTGAGGCTGCAAATATATCACAAAAAGATAACAATAAGGAAAATTTCCACCAACAACATTCGATAATGGAACAAAATTTCAAATGTCAAAGAAAATTGATGGAATACTAAGAAGCAACAAATAAGAACCACCATTAGTGATTTCTTAGTTGAGTGCTAGTTGTTGGAAATTAAAAAAATTATGCACCTACTTTCTCCATCAAAGAAACAACTATGCTCGAAAAGCATGGAAAGGTAGGCACGAGCGGCTTCAATGTTATACGAGGTGCTGCAAATAATTGTAAATCCAGCAACTGCCAAACATGGTTGAATTCTCAGAAGAAATATCCTTGAATTAGACCAGAATTCATGGTTAAGAAACTCATCTGACCTGCACTGTGATTCTCAGGGACAAAATTTTCAGCACCACAGTTATATTGGGATTTCCAGCCCATCTAACAACTGGTTCAAAAACTAGTTCTTTCTCATTTGTTTCATATACTTTCATACCTGCCAGATTCAACAACCTGATCTTACTATCCCAAATAACATAAACAAAAAACAGAAGGAATTACCAACTAAGATGATGACCTTGTTTTGTTATCCATGTCTACACTAGAGGCATTCTCGGAGAGAACTAACTATTTTATAATTATTGGCCTTTCTTCAAGATATTTATAGGATGTTTAAACTGCCATATACAACTAAAGGACTTGGAAGCACACCCACCATGAATGGTAGGAGGAAGGGTTCCAAGAGTTAGAGACTCAAACCCAATCGATCTGATTTGAAACTTCCCAATGTATTCTTCAAAAATTGGCTTTGTTGTGCTTCTTATAATTCCACATACTGCCTGCACAGGAAAAAAAAAAAGATCGTACATATAGAAAAATATATTCATTCTGAGTAATAACAATTCACTTTTTTTTTTTTTTTTCAGGTAATTTGAAATATAAAGAGCACCTTATCGATGAAAGGCCACATATCAAAAATGAACCTGTTCAACCAATCCACCTGCAAAAGATTACAAAAAGCATCCATAGCTATGAAAGGATGAATACAAAGTAATGATGAATTTGGACAATTGGTAGAAGTACAAAATACTGAAACTTCAATACTCACTCGTTCATAGTCTGGATTCTTTATCCAAAGAGGAATTTCGGGTAAAATTTCCATTAAAGCTTCATAATCGAATTCAGAAATTGGTCTAATATCTGGTTCCTGCCAAAAGTCCCAAATACAAAATACCAATTCCCATCAAACAATGAATCAGTTATATCGATGAAGGTGGATTCGAAACGAACAATTTGAGTTCAAATTCCATTCTTAGCAAACACGTACATAAACATTGATACTTCCCCTCTTGGGCCATATTTTTATTAAATAAAAGATTCCCAAATGATTTTCCATGGTACTCCAGTTCAAGTGAAGTTTCCTTCCTATTGCTAGGGTGAAACTTATTAAATACTGTCTTAACAGTGCCTATATAACTGATACTCTTTCTCTCTCTCTCTCTCTCTCTCTCTCTCTCTATATATATATATATATATATATATATATATATTTAGGCTTCCATTTTCCATGATTGAATCAAATTGAGAAAATAAAAGGGGTATCAGTAATCAGATAAGGATTTCATCCATAATTAGATTTTTCAAAAATTTTCAAGATAATCTGATCTACTAGCAATTTATGCAACAACAACAACGCAAGCTTAACAGAGTACCAGTTTCAATCAAATAATAATAAAGAAAAAACCACAAATAATCAAACATATATATGATGAAAATAAGATGATAAAAATTGAAACTGGATTGATAAAAATAGAGTAATGGAATGTTACCTCGACATCTTTGGGTTGAGAGTAAATGAAAAGAAAAAAGCCAAGAAAAAGCCCAATCGGAATCCCAAATCCAAATCCGATAATTCCCAAGAAAGTACTCAGAATTCCCATCTTCCTCAACTCTCGATCAAATCAAATCAACTCTCGATCAAATAATTATTTATAACCGAAAAAAGAAAGAAAGAAGACAACAACAACAATGCTCTCTGCATTGGGCAAGAAAAAAAAGAAAAAAAAAACTCAAGAGAAACAATTTCCCCAGTGAAACCGCCAAAACAGAGGCTTTTCTTAGTTCATTCATTCTTTCATTCTCAAAGATTTCGACTTTTTCCATACTGGCTCTCGCACGTGCGCTCCGTCACCTTTCTTCTCAACAACATTTATTAGAGATTTTTCTTATTTTCATTTTTGAGATAAGAACATTCAACGAATATAAACGTAACTAAAATAGATACAAATTTTAATTTTAATTATTTATAACATAGACTTTGACCATTTTGTGTTGTACCATATTTTGATACGTAACGCTTTTCTTATTGTTGCCTCCGGCTTCGTTTTCTCCAATGCTGTACACACCCTGCATTTCGTCCTGTCACAAGGCGCCTTATTAAAAATTTAAAATCTGAGGTGTCGCTTTGCTACATAACATCTTTTTTTTTATATCTATGAATTGGTGCTTTAACACGTGCAGCGATTTGGTTGGTGTCTTAACACCTAATATATTGACACGTTTCCCTTCGTTGAAAGCTAAATGAAACGTGTCGCTCATGAAGACATGCCCCACGAGTCCGACACAACGTTCCTTAGACTACTGTAGCAAACTTTTATTTGACTGCAACCATGTTTCAAATCTTATTAATAATGACATATTAAATAAATTTTTTATGTTTCACTAAATAAAAATTTGTATTTTATCTTTGAACGTGAATCTTGCTTATTAAGAATTCTTCTAAGGAGGAAACGTACAAGAAATAACGAAAAGGGTTTAAGAATTACATGGTAAAGTCACAACTATTTATTGTTATCACTTGTTTAATTAACAGTTGGATTAATAAAAATAATTCGAATAATATGTAAGATAAAGATTTGAAGGTATTAAAAATAAAATTGATTTTTTCTTTTTTTTTTTTGTTGTTACGTGACACCTTTTTTCGCCTTTCAATATAGAAAGTGATCATAAGTATGCCCATATCGTGCGCTTTACACTCGGGCACTTTTTTATATAGAAAGTGAATTATATTCAAGAATCTCTACATTAAAGTTTGCTTCATTATCTTATTAATTAATCCTTTTTTTTTTTTTTTTAACAACCATGATTAATGAATTTGAGCGAGAGAATTGTGGTGAAATTGGGCTGATGTTGGGCCCTAATTCTAAAACAGCCTGAACTATGGGGCTAGGTTGAAATATAAAGTACTCATTGGGCTGAAGTTCGGCCCAATTCGAAAACAACCCTCTTCAATTACGATGAAGCAAAACCTGGCTACGGGGTGTTCATAGGTTTGGTTGGATTGGATTTTGACTAAATAACAACTTAACTCAATTTGGTTCAAGTTGAAAATATTTAACTCAATCCAATAAATCCCTTAAATCTAACCTACTAATATGTTCATTATAAAATTATATAATCCATTTAATATATCTATAAATTTTAAATAACAATTTATAAATTCATTCTTAAGTCAAATGCGAGTATTATAATAGTTATTAAAATAATTTTTTTTATGTTACTTGCTGTCTTGCATCATAAAATTTTAACTAATTCAATTATAATAAGTGTTAATGACAAAAATATCAATAGAGTAATAACTATTATTTTTTATTAGTTCGAGTTGGTTTAAGTTAGTTCGGGTTAATTGTCAAATCTTAACTTAATCCGAACAAAATTAGGGTATAAATTTATAGACCTAACCCAACCAAATTTGACATGTAAACCAAACTCAACTCAACCCAACCCAACCCAAAAGATTCGGATTGATCTGATTAATTGGGTTGATCGGTATAATGAACACCTCTACCTAGCTCTATTCTATATGCTTAGGTTGAGTTATAAGTAACAAAAGATGGTTGTTAATATCACCCACCATTTATGTCTCTGTCCAACCACCCACTCTCAAAATTCATCTTAAAATTTAACTTAGGTGGGTGAATAGAAAGTAAATGGTAGGTGATTTTAACAGTCATTGTACCAACAAAGGGTTAGTTAATACGGTTAGGGCACTCATTACAAGTTTGTATCCGGCTTCGTCTAACCCTGTTGAAAGAGGTGTCCTTTCCTCTGTAAATTCTCGAATCCGATAACTATTGTCCTAAACAGGAGAAGACATTTATCAGTTGCCGAAAAATGGGTACCAAAAAAAAAAGCCGCTGTAACAAAAATATGAGAAAACAATGTGGATATTATAATGTTGATTACTCGTAACTTACGTCACGCACTTTCTGCTGATCTAAATCTAGTGGGTCTGATCTTCCTCTTCGGTTGGCATCGACGTCATCTGGCCCATAGGGTTATAAAAATAAAAAAAAAATTACAAGTAGGAGTCAATTCGTAAAGCTTCTTTTCTATCTTTTATCTCAATCTAAATAATTCTAGTTTTATTTAAATTATTTCTACTTGAATAGAATTTCAGAGTAAGTTATAAATTAGCCTTCTGATGAACAACAAACCTATATCCTATTCATTAACAATTCCCTTTTATAATTGAGAAATGCTTTTAAAAAAATTAAAATTAAAACGTATAAATATTTATGTTTACTTAATATACATAGTTGAGCCTCATATATTGGGCATAGCTTTCAAGTCTAATGGCTTTTAACATGATATCTGAGCTATAATTTCGAGTAAGTAAAAAATTATTAATGTTTAGTTTGATTAATATACATAAATAACTTCTATTTATCAAATATAACTTTTTCGCTCAAGCAACTTTAATTAAAATCTCATCGGGCACGTCATCATCCAAACAACCAAACCTCCCCTCTCCCCTCCCCACCTCCAACAAAAAAAAAAAAAAAAAAACTGAAATTAATATTCTTTATTCAAATTTATGGGCATTGGGTGTGTAGGCCATTAATTAATATATACCCTACTAGAAAACAAAACCCATCAATCAAATGGGATAGGTGTTATTAAATGAAACAACCATATAATATATATTTTGTCTGGCATATTAAAACAAACATATGGATTGTGGAGTAGCTGAAGTGATGAAATGTGAGATTTGACGATGAACTTGTTCAAATTAACAAGCTTCCAAACAACTACAAATCAAATGAACCCAATTGTAGTATCCCTAGCTTTTGACCCAACTTTATTATTCTTTGGCAACACACGCTTGCACAAAAGGCAAGACTGATGGTGGTTTTTAAACTACCAAACTTACAAGAAAAAGAAAAACCATTAAAAAAAAGAAAATTAAAGAAGAAGACAATTATATTGCATAATGTTGCCTACCAACCACTTCGTCTGGTTCCAACAAATATATTAGCATTTCAGAGCATCCGTGCCAACGATGCAATATCAATTTAAATCAAGAATAAATAATGAATCTTCTTTTGACTATCGTAAATGAGTACAATTATGATTTAACTCTTATGTCATCACTAAAATATACGTTTCTTATAGGAGTGAGTGATCCCTATGGTCCTATTCATGCATACGCTGCACCCATTCACAATAAATTGCATGTTTGTGCTGCTGACTCGAGTATGACGTTTGCACCTTGGTAAATAAGAGGTTGTTCTTTATTATCTAGTTTCCTCTAAAAAAAAAAAATGCTTTTTTTATTCAAAAATCATATTTATATTGACGTGATATGTAGTAATTGAAGAGTATTTTTTTTTTTTTTTATCTTTCGTTATATGATGATGTAGTATATTGTCACATAAGCTTAAGAGTATAAATTTATATATATCTTGTATCGTTTTAACAATAAATTGTACTAGAGTTTTACTTTTTTATTTATTTTTAATTTTGTTTGTATATGGGTGTGTACGCACGTGTGTGTGTGTTAGTATATGCATCTTATAAAATATAAATAATCGATTTAGAGTGGTCAAAGTATGCTCATTTCAGCTACAGTTCCAAATTACCGGTTATAAATTTTATTGTTTTTATTTTAAGAAATTAGTTTAAATATATATAGTCATACTCATCGCAAACCCAACATGAGTTGCACTAGACTGTCAGTAGGAAACCTAGAAACAAAACAAATGATTTGTAAGGAGTGTTTTAATTTTCTTTGACTTTTTTAAAGTGCATTTAGAACAAAAATATTTTTTAAGGTGTTTCGTAACACCTGCTTCTAGCTAAACTGTAGTAAAAAAAATAGTTTTCAACTTTTTAAAGAAGTTGGGAGGGACTAGCTTTTTTCAAAAGTGTTTTTGATAGAAGCACTTCGCGGAAAAATAGTTTTAGAAAAGTTTTTCCAAACGACGCCAAAGAATATAAAAAGCTTCATTAACACCTTTTTTTTTTTTTTTTTTTTTGCATAATTCAGTTTGATATGGTCAGCTTATGCGCATCACAAAACTATTTCACCTATCGACCATATATGCAATTAAAGTTAAAAATAGTCATTAGTATTTAACTAAAGCTCAAAATATATTGTAGAGTAATTATAATATCAAAATCAAAATTACTTGAAATATATAAGCCCCACTAATATTTATTTTTAAAAACTATTATTTTAACTATATATATATATAAAGTGTAATTAAACCTTCATATTTGTTAGAGGTAAAAAAAAATTTGGTCTTTGACCCTCGATATCCCACGTTAACCCTTTTGTGGGGGTGAGACTATTTTGGAGTTAGAAACGATACAAGACATTAGGCAGTCTTTTTTCATAATGGGTATATAGGCATGAACACAAATTTAAAATCGAAACCGAGACCTCAATCCTCAATCACAACTTATATCTCATTTTGTATTTTATGCATCTTAACGTGACTTAATAGATATAAGATAAGATTGTACACGTATGTTGTTGAAGGCCCTAATATTTCTTACTTCTTAGCGGTCAAAACCGTGTGATCTAATGACTGCTCTCAGCAGCTAGGTTTTCTTCACCAAACTCTGACCTTAGAATTGCAATTTTTTATCAATTAAATTTTGGATATAGTTTAAGTTTGCTCTGAAAATCTCAAAATCCTGGCGTGTTTTCTCTCATTCATTATATTAATTAGATGGCCATCTACTTCAATGGCAGGCGAGGTTGGTGGTGATCACGACTTGGATTAGCTCACCAACATTTTATAGTTTCTTCTCCAACTTCTTTTAATTCCATCTTATTCTTCAAAACCTTAACTGCTATTTTGATTTACTCTATCTCTAGCAACCTCTATATATAAATCTCTCTGACGTAATATCTGACGTAATAGATATATCATGCATGGATTATTTAGCTTATTGAATAAGAAAATTAAAAAAGATAAATATCTTATATCCATATTTATTAGGAATTAAGTCACTTTTACAAAACTTATACATAATGGGAAGTTTTGAGCATATTAAGCCATTTTATTATTATTTATAAACGTTATTTTCATCTAAAAATATGCCTATGTGGATATATAACAAAGCATTATTGCGATGCATGGGATTTATAATATCACAATATATATATAATAAGATTTCATTTGATAAGTACTGATCTAATCTAACTACCCCCAATAAACCAAGTAATGGGGTGGGTGACATGAATCATATTTTCTCATTCACCTATTCAAAGTCATCCTTGGGTGAGACCTTTAACTTAATTACTATTTTTTATATTCAATCTATAACTGTTTTGCATATATATTTGATTATAAAACTTTTTTTTTTTTCGTTTTTTTTTCTTTTCTTGATACCGGTTTTTTCGCATTCGAAAGGTGTCCTTCTTCTCTTTAGGCGATATTAATCTTTCCTGATAGTAGAGGCGTTTGAGCTGGTTCTCCTAACAAGGATAGATAACTGAAGGCATGTCCAGACTCGAACTCGAGACCTGAACTTTAACACTACTTATACTCAGTTTCTCTACCAACTGAACTATCATTTATTGGAAAAATTTTTATTCGAGCTCATATCTTAAAAAAGACACAAGTGGATAAAGCTCAAATTCGTAACCTCTCGGTTACTTCCCTCTACCCTTTATATATATATATATAAGATTTGTGCCGCTGCGGCCATATCATCTGGCTC